>VZTI01000239.1:1586228-1686048 GCA_013397865.1 Struthidea cinerea
CGTTTCGGGGGGTTTTTTGGGTGGGGTTTTTTTTTTTTTTTTTTTTCCTTTTTTTTTTTTTTTTTTTTTCTTTTTTTTTTTTTTTTTTTTTTTTTCTTCTTGTGGACTTGCGAATTGTCTCCCCTCTTAAGCTGTTTGAATCATGTCTATACAATAAGCCCCTGAACTCTGTCCATGCACTCTGTCAGACCCCTCGGCTTCCCTCACTGCCCCTCTGGTGCAGACCCACTTATTCCAGCCCCCATGCCAATTTACACTTTCCCTTCCCCACTCAGGGCTCTAGCCCATCCACCACCTCACTGCAGTGAGGGACCTCCATCCTGCAAGGCCTCCACTCCCACGTCTCCCCTGAATTCTGTGGGAGTCTAGAGAATGCCAGTCCCCAGAAGGCAATGCCATGTCTCCAGGCTCAGCAGCTGCTGGATTACAGCAGCATCAGGAGATTGGGGACTTCACCCGTTGCAGAGGCCAACTTTGGCTCTAAGCACAGCAAGATTTCTTCTGTGTGCTGTTCCATTCAGAGTCCTCAGGTGAATCTGTGGTGCTGGATCCCCATCAGCCCCTTGAGCAGCCCAAGCACTAATGAAGGTCTTATGTGCACCAGGGGCTGCTGCCTTAGCATAGCAGTAAGGTCTGAGCGGCTGGGTTTGAGCAGCAGGGTCTGAACAGCAGGGTCTCATCAGTAAGGTCTGCTCTAGCTGAGCTGGCAAGTCCCTAAGAGCCTTGTTCCAGCACAGGCTGTCTCCCAGCTGCAGGAAGGCACTAAAGCGCAGCAAAGACAATCTTGCCCTGAGATCTAGGGTCTTCTGCTGAAGTCCTCAAGGTGCTGCAGCTGGGTCCCTTTTTCACTTTCCTGGACACATGAGCGTCCATCCCAGATCAACAGCATGGAATGTGAGGTCACAGTGAACGGCTCCACACTGCCCCATGTCCAGTAGGTCTCAGATGGATTAGGAAAATAAACTGCTCTCAGGCGAACACCCTCCTTTTGACTAAGGAAATGCAGCAACTTGCTGAAAGCTGCTAAGTTCTGCCAGTTTGCAACTGTGGAATTTGAAACACTTTAAAACCCAATGAGACAGAGTATGTAAGGTATCAAGTCTTTAATCGTTGGCTGTGCCTGGGAGCCACCACCTGGGAACAGCTCTCTTGGGGGCAATTTGAAACCATTTCTTCTTGGGCAGGCCGATGGAGACAAAGCTTCTCATAGCCCATTACCCTGCTTCCACCTGCTAAATAGCCCTCTCTGCAGCCCCGGGCCAAGAATTCATGGGGAACAAAAGTGGGGAGTCTTAGACAGGAATCTTAGGCAGGAACTTCATGGAGTCTTATTTATATGTTTGGTGCACAATGAGAAAGATTTACCCCCATCGCTCCTCTTGCCACTGGTGGATGGCAAGAAAAGACAACCCCAAAACCATAGAAGAGTCAGTAGTGACAATCTGCTGCGGGCTGTCCTACAGGCCTGCTCTGTACACCATGCTCTGTTGTCTTCTCAGTCATGCAAGAGGCTTGCTCTGCGCAGCTGTTTTCTGTGCAATCCCTAGCATCACCCTATGAGATAATGGGGATCATATATGTAGGATAGGCAGGGTTTTGTGGAAAACAGGAGCACTGGAATGTACTGTGAAATCCTGGATGTCAGAATGTACTGTGAAATCCTGGATGTCAAAGGGATTTCTTACACTCTGTATATTGAAACCAGCCTTGCTGCCTTCCTACAGCTAGAAACACTTCCAATTTATAAGAGAAAACACACCAATTAAATACAAGGAGTTCTTGTTTGCACATGACAACATTATATACTGCAGTACCTTTTTTTTACTCAAAATAAATAAATAAAAATAAATGTTTTGGCAACGGTATTGTGGGAGCATGTGTGTGTGGGTGATTTTAGATTGTAACTCTAGGGATAGGTTTTCAGCTGAGTTTTCGTCTACCTGTCCCCGGGATGGCAGGGCCAGGGTTATGTGTGTCAATGGCCATGTGAGGATAAGCCTGTGGTGGGGGCATTTCTGAGCTGCAGTACTGAAGCCTTGCTCTGTTTCTCTGGGCCTCGGGCTGAGAACAACAACCCTTCTTCATGCTGCTGTGATCACTTGCAGGTGTCTTTGCCACAGGAGGAACAACATCAGCTGTCTGACTTGTAGGGAAGCTGTTGGGAGATGCATGCCTGCAGGGGGATGTATATATAGAATATATGCATCCCTCCTCAGCTAGTAATTTTTTAGAATTTCAGTTTCTGCCTGTTAACGGGAAGGTGACTTAGTGCAGAGGAAATTTTTTTTTTTCAGTCGTGGTGGAAAAGGGCTTTGATAAATAATAAGATGAGCAAGACAGGAAACATTATTTCTGGGCATTACCTGGAACAGATGTGATATTTCATAGTCTCATGGACTCTTAAGATTAAATTCTTAATTTTTAAATGCAAAAAACCTCTTAGATAAAATAACATAACCTGTTGATCTTATTTGCACCTAAAAAATTGAAGAAAAAATCACTTCCCCACTAGTACTTTTAAAGTGGATGTTCAACTGCTTGGGCTGTGACGAAAGGGGTGAAAAGGGATGACAAACATGGCTTAAATACTGTATTAGCCCTCTTATTTATTTAATTTATTTGTTAGCACTGTACTAGCCCAACAAAAGATAGGTGATTGCTGGACCAATTTCTAGTTGTGGCTAAAAACTCTTGCTGGTGCATAGTTTCAGAATGTACCCAAAATAGACTTTTCTTGGGTAAAACCTCTCCTTACCTTCCCACGATAGCATTTCACCTGTGTCTCATTGCTGATGGAGGCATTGCAAGATAAAAGAAGAGGAAATAAAAGTGGAGGTCTGTAACTACAGAGAAATATGATCATTTGAGAATTTCTTGAATGCACTGGTGTCTTAGAAGCTTAGATACCATGGAGATAGTTGCCTTAGCAATGTTTTAGCCACATAGGCATTCACAATCAAACCTGCCTCTTGTGGCAAAATGATGCTGTGTTACTTTTTTTTTTTTTTTTTGCAAAGCTTTTGTGAATGTACAATAAAGCAGTTTATGGGTTTTTAACTAGACATCAGATTTTCTCTCAAGCTTCTCGTCCTTGACATTCTTTTATTTTTTCATTGATGTTAATTCTGAAAATAAATGTCTTTCTAGCTGAGGCTTTGTACATATGAGAGCCTGTCTGATTTAGTCCCTGTTCACCTCAAGATAAAAAAAAATCCCACTTACGGGGTGAGAAAGGATCAATTTCAGAGGTTGTGTTCAGGTTTTTGTCTTTTAAAAACTAGCACAGCCTGAGTTGCTGTAGGTTTAACGTTTCCACAGCATGACATAATTTCAAAATCTGTGTATTTTCACAGTAGGCACTCAGACCAAATGTTAAGAAAAATGGAATAAGTGGGCAGATATCTCTATTATGATTTGCAGAGTATCTTAGTAAAACCAGTATGTAAATATATAAGTGAGATTGAAGACAAAAGTAATTATCTCCTCTAGTTGGAATTGGAAGTATTTGCATTTCAAAGTTATTTATTTGGAAGGAAGACAGTTTGGAATTTTAGAACAGGTTACCAGAGGTGACAATAAAGTGTTGGTGGGGCAGTGGTGGCCTCTGTGTGGTGTGTGTTTTCCCTCCCAACACCTCCCAGCTTTAGATTCCACCATGCAGGAGTGGCAAACCTGTGTTTCCAGGACTTTCACTCAGGATTTTGTCTTTGATCACAAAAGCTCTGTGATTTTCAGGCCTTGGAGAAGCCCTGGACCAGCTCAGTGACCAGCCCAGTGTGTTTGGTTTTACTTCATCCAGATTTGTGCTCCTTACACCAGGCATCCCTTTATGGAAATATCTAGAGGAGAGATATTATCCATTGACAATTGAAGTGTTTTTAGTGTTTCTTGGTGTGTGCTAGCCACGTCTAAACATGGGAGCCCTGTGGAGGCAATAGCTGCTACCTTCTTTCAGTTATTTACCACACTCTCCCTACCTTCCCTTTCATTTTTCTCCCTTCCAAGAAAACCAATAAAGCACAATTAAGAAAAGGCTTATTTATGTTGATCTTTTCCAGGCTGTTAATCATAGACTCATAGAGCAACTCAGGTTGGAAGGGACCTTGAAAGACCACCTTTTGTGGGAACCTCAATGAGGTCATCTACCCTGTGTAGTCCTGTCTTCAAAATCTCCAGTGATGAGACCTCTACCCCCAGGGATGTTGTTGCTGTTATTCTTACTGCAAAAAATTTCTTTCTTGTATTGAGATGAAACTTATCCTCATGGAAATCATACCCATTGTCTCTTTTCTTCTTTGTGTGGCTGCTTGTGAAGAGAGAGCCTGTCCTCTTTATAGTCACCTTTTAACTACTGAAACTACAACGAGGTCCTTCTGTTCCCAAGGGGGAAAATACTTAAATCCTCTAGTCTTTTCTCATAGAGCAGATTCTCCAGCTCTTTGATCATCTTTGTGGCCCTCCTTTGGACTCATCCAGTCTGTCCATTTTTGAATTGTGGGGACCAGGACTGGACACAGTACTCCAGCTACTGTGCAGTGATGGGAAGGGTCAAGTTTGTCAATCTACCTGTAAGGACAGGTGAAAAATATTAGGAGATGAGAACTAAGCATTGAGACTAGAAAGAAATAGAAATGCAGGACTGGGGAAGGGTATGCCACTTGGGGAATTTCTGATTTAGATTTGGTTAGCAAGCCTGCCTTTACTTGGAGTCAAGACATGTGCTTGTGGTAGCCTGTATGTGCAGTCTTTTTTTTTCAGTAACTGCCATTCCCTTCTAATCTGCAAGGCCATGAGAGCTCAAATCTGCACAAAATCATAATTAGCTGTTTGTCATTTCTGTTTCAAGTGACTTCTCCCACCGGGACTGAAGCAGAGCCTATTATTGTGCTATTTTTGCCCCACAGCTCTGCAGGAGTACCTAAGCGTCCTGTGCTGAGATCTCCGCAGGGAGGAACAGGTATGTGCTCTGACAAGGTTGTGCTCCCCCACCAGAAGGATGTTGGAGGCTGACAGGCCTGTTTCCCGAGCTCTTGCTGTCCTCTGCAGTGGCTTTGGCACTTTATGCTGAAATTCCCATGATTAAACTCCACAGCATGTGTTTAAGACAGGCTGATCTTTAATTTGGTCATCATGTCTGAGTTGTGCACTTTGTGGGATTCTGAAGTGATTTTCATAACTTTTCATGCTGAATTTTAATGATGAGAACATAAAAGCTTTTTGACTGTTATGCACTATTTTTTTTTGTTATAATCATCGTTAATAATCATATCATAAAACCTCATTTTCATCAAGGTTTGATTCACATTTCATAAACGCCTCTGGCAACTGCTGGAATGGCACACTGTCTTTATAAAACTCAAGTACCTGCTCTGCTTAATGAGGATCCATCATCTGCAGCAGATCTGCAGCAGGACAGGGCTGTCTGAGGGAGCACAGGAGCTGGTGGAGAGCTGTGGCTTCCATGAGGCTGCTGCCATCACAGCTACTGGAGAAAAGCTGTGTGGTGGTGCTGAAGCAGTGCTCTTGTAAGCGGAGAAGATGTTCTGCAGCTGCAACTCTTGTGCCACTGATGCAGAGACGATTTTGGCTTATTTTATGGGATAAGTCAGTGCAAGTCACTGGGAGATTTGTGGAAGGAAATCATGGTAGACATGGAAAAAATAGAAGACCCATCTATTTATCTATTTCAGTGTTTATAGTGACTAATTTTGAAGTTACAAGGGTGTTTAAAACACTGGAATTGTTACTGGTTGTCCTGGTCACCCCAAGACACTGGTGTAAATAAATGAACAACAGAAATACCTAAAAATGCACTCAAAAAAATTTGATTGGCATTTTTAACATGCTTCTACTGCAGTAAACATCATCATTCAGTTTAATCCTAGTATATTTGTTTTCACTTTCTTTAGGAGAACGCCCCCCAGGGACAGATGTACTTGGATAACAGAGATTACAGTACAGTTTCTATTCAACAAGAGATGGAGCTGAATCAGACATCTTCACATCCAACCAGTTTATCCGCAAAGGTGGCAGCCAAACCAGTGACCAGAAATTGCAATGAGCTGCGGTTATTAAAAGAGTATCCTGTCAGGGTAGCGAGTCTTGGAGAGCCACAGACCCTGTGTGAAAAATCAGCAATAGGGGAGGATGGCTGCATTGCTCTGGGGAAGGATTTCACGCCTGTGCCCATGCAGGGAAGGTAAGAATAAGAACAAACAGAATGTTTTTTCTGCAAATCAAAATTAGTTTTTGTTTCCTTGCAGGACAGACACGTATGTTCATTAAGTGAATATTTCTCCCAAACAAAGTAACAAAACCTTAATGGAACATCAGAGCAGTTGTAATTGCCATGGAGGGGTCATGAATCTCCAGATTTCTAAACTAATCTCGGTGTTAATAGCTGCCATGGGCCAAATTTGCTGTATTTTCAAGATAAGACAATTGGCTTTTCTTCTCTACTTGGTGTCAGAAAACACACAGAGATAAAGCAGTTTTCACATCCCACCCTATACCTCTTTCAGAAAAATGCATCATAAAGACGTCACTACAGCTAAGGCTGCAAACCCTAAAATGGCACAATATAGCACAACTCTGACATCTGACACACCGCACATCAAGTGGACAAGGAGTGTGTGCTCCTCATGCATCCTCTCCTGCATCAGGAGGGTGCAGGTTGCTGGGCAGGGGTGTTAATCTTTCCTGTTGCGACAGATACAACATCAGCAATTCTATTTCTAAGGACTTAGAAATAATTTATAGACCCCAAAATATTTCAGGTGGATTGTGAAAGCTTTGAACCAGCAGCAACCACAGTGAGTGGAAGGCAGCCAGGGTGGACTGTCAACTTTTTTGGGTAGTTTTGAGAATCTTTAGAGGTAACTTGGCAGAACTCAAAGTGAGAGAGAAGTGCTGTACCTGATCTGAACTCCTACAGAGTACAGGCCTTGAAGTGCTGCCTGGCAGTGTCTGCATTGAGCAAGGCTTACACTGCAGTTGTGAAGTAGAGTGCCAGCACAATATCCAGAAACCAGATGCTGGAGACCTTTGTTGCGTGGCTACAAATCGGGAAAATCATGTCATGTGGGATATACCATTCTGGGGGCTCCCCACGGTTCTGGCTATGTTGGTCACATCTCTGGTTTGGTGAGTAGGGCTGAGATCTGTCCCATGCCACTCCACCTCAGTTAGAAGGAAATGCACTTATCTTGGGAAGAAAGGAAGTTTGGGGCATTTTGGGGCATTTCCCTGACCTGAGCAAGGGAGAGCCAGGCTAGCTGGATGAGTTTTGCTGTGCCAGTTACTTACAATGTGAGTATGGCATAGAAATCTACAGCAAACCCAGTCAATGTTTTAATGTGCACCTGAAAGTGTTTCCGTGAGAGTGAGAATTGGAAATCATTATAGCTATGCTTTCCAAATATTGAAAAAGTAATCAAATTATCAGCTGGACCAAAAAAGCCCTATAAATCCTCTAGAAATTTTTTTTTGAGTATTTGAGAATTCTTTTGTGCTGACTAAGAAATTTTACGGACGGAATAAAATCTTGTAAAATTCTTCAGTTCAGTATGTGAAGGGATGAGTTAATGTCATTCTGAAAGAGCATGGTAAGTACAACATATATGGGAGGATGGGGGAAGGCAAGGGAAAAGGGGGGAAGGCAAGGGAAAAGAAGGGAAGGACTGAGTGCATCTGAGTACAAGGTTTTCCTTTTGTGAATTCACACCTGTGTTCTGCTACAGCTGTGTTTGCCAGTGCTATTTACTCTCCTATTTACCATCCTGGCATGTGAACAAAATCCACAATTGTATTCTTATGGACCAGGTTCCACCATTCTGGCTAAACTTCTTCCTGTTATTTTTCAGTGAGTGATATGAATTTGTGTACCAGTGATATGCAACTTCTGTGAACCTCTGAACCAGCCTGGCAGTCATGGTCACAGGTGCCAGAGATTAAAAATACTAGATCATGGGGGAGCCCACCTTCCTGTAAGCGCAGGGAGTAAGTCTTTTGCTAACAGTGTTAGTGTTGAGTAAACTGGAGTCACTGTGTGTGATTTAGGAATAGATGTACAATTAAATAGCCATACCCATACCCATGCTTCCTTTCAGACAAATGTATATCTAATCTTCTACAGCAATATATTAGGGTTCAGGAAAGAATCTCTCAAAGATTCTTTGAGAACAAAATTTCTTCTTGTTGCTCTTTGCCTCTTGCTCTTCCAATATTGACTTTATTTTTTTTGCATGGAGATTAAACTTATCAGTCTCTCCTTAGCATGTATTTTAACCAATGTACATCAGGTGCAGTAAAAATATTGATGTGACCTGTATGACCACTCTATATGAGCAATTACCCTTAAATCATACCCAACAGAATGCAGATAAAAGCATGACTAAACCTTTGCAGAGTCACAAGTTGTTTGGTTAGTTTCATTAGAATGAGAATTAGCTTTTAATGTAAATTGTTCTTTTGCTTGCAAAGAAAACTACTAATGATTAAAAAAAGAGGAGACCAAATCTTTTTTTTTTTCCCCATAAAATGGTTCACTAAATTGGTATGTCTGTATGGTTTGTTTTAATGCATCTACTCAAATTAAATTGTTGAATTATCTTTCAGGATAAGATTCCCAGGTTCTCTAAATTTTTCAAATGTACACTGAGACAAGACTTTCCAAAGAATCTATTTAATGGAACAGGGGATTTATCTCGGTCTCTAAAATTACCTTTAAGAAACTGTTCTTGAGTTAAGCAGGGCCATTTACCCTGGGACAGAGATGTCCACCCTATTTTGGACTGAGCATTTCCTTTTGATTGCAGAAGAGTCCTGCAGGTATTTTGTGGTCAGTGTACCTATTGGGCTGCCTGCCTGTCAGAATGCCTTCTCATTTACTTTCCATGTTGAAGAGTGGTACCTTCTGACTCCAGGTTTTACTGCATTGCCTTAGGCGCCCTTGGCTCTGTGTGAGGAGGTCTGGACCATCCACCATGGTCTCTCCAATGATACTGTATTTCCAGAGTATCCTTCCCCTAGAAATAAGCCTGTCTGCCTTCTTGTGAACAACATACTTCCTTCAATCCTACTTGCTGTGTGCAGTGTAGGCATGACTCTTAAGTGGACCATTAATGAGTTCCAGTGACATCTTGTTCAGTTGGAATGCACCCGGCCTAGGTGTATGTTTACACTGAACTGTGGTGCACTTTGGTCTATCAGAAATGCAGTTTTTAAAGTACTGAAAAATGGCAATGAAGTCTTTATTTTGATTTTTCATTTCTCTCAAATTCCTCAGCCTTTAAACAACGGCTTGACCGGAGTCCTTTTCATTATAGTTGCATGAAAGTGGCTTTTACAGTCAATGGACCTTGGTCCAAGCCACCTTCATGAGCTCCCTACCTTGCAGGAAGATTCCACACTGCTTGTGGCAGCATGGGCAACACTCTTCAGGTCAGCACTGACATCTCCAAACACACAGGCTACTCCCTTCCATCATGTCTCTGTATGTACAGAATGTGATCCCCAAAAAGGCTCTTTGGTCTCATCATTATCAGTGCTATTTGCATGGGAAGAACTTAACAGCATGGTTTTATATGAACCAAATCTGAAATCCTCCTCTGTGCTCCACAGGAAGCGGGTTTTGCCTTAGGAGTTCATGAGCATCAAAGGTATCTATAGAAATGAGGTGGACAGTAATTCTTAATTCCATGTAAGCAATTACTTTGCGTTACTCCACTGAAGTTATATTTGGATGAACTTGGCCCTGGAATGTTATGGTTATTTAATATGATAGTCCTTAGAAGACTTTATTCTTTGTGCATCATTAAGAAGATCCATCCACAGGATAAAAAAAAAAAACCTCAATTTTTTTTAGTCTGTTTGAAAATGTGTTTCAGCAAGCAAAACTATTTTTTTCAGCATTTCTCCTGTCCATCAGTTTCACTTATGTAATAAAAAGTAAATACAATCAACCAGATCCACCTCTTCCTTTGCCCTGAATCTCTGGTCCCAGGATCAGTAGGGAGATTGGTTTGCAATGAGGAGGTCAGTGACTTAAAAGTGTCTATTGAACCCTTGGTTTGTAGCAAAACAGCAGAAAGATTGCAATCGTATTTCCTGTTAGCTGAAGAAACTGGGAGACAGTATTGTATAGTGAAAAGTCAGTATGAGAGTGAAGTTATGTCTTTAGCCATGAGGGATTATAAATCTCAATTTTGATTTTTAATTATGTTGATGTACTGCTACTTTTAAAAGACGTTTATGAGATTTAGAATTAGATGTCAAGAAGACATGGTTGCTGTCTACATAAGTAAAATTTATGTGACAATTTAAAAGCTTCTTTAATTTATGTGACAATTTAAAAGACGGGAAAAGACTAAGGGAACAAAAAAAAAACCATGAAAACAATAAAACCACTTTTTTTTGGTGCATCCTAAGGCTAATTTTGATCTTTGGCTATTAGAACAAAATGGGATCATCTTCTGTTTAACAGTCAAATAGAGAAAGCATCATTTTCACATCATAATTGCATGTTTGTGTAGGAACCATTCTGATTTTTTATGTCGATCACACAAACATTAGAAAAGAGTCCAGGACAGATGGATGACTTCACAGCAAACCTCCACCTTCATCATTCTCAAGTGACTCCTGGTTGTCTTGCTTGCTGCCTGAATGGTGGCATTTCTGGCTTTCTTCCCATTTCTTATCCATAGTGAATATTTCTGAGTTTTGATTCCCCATGAGGATTTTAAATGCTATGACACTGCAGTAAACAAATGATATTGAAGAAGTTTTAAAGTCTGACTTTGCTAATTGATTTAGTTTGGTTCATTTGGTTTTAAACAGACCCCCTCAGACATTTATTGTTTACATGGAGACATGTGGCTGCAACACAGCTTATCATGAGCAAACTGTGTAGGGCATGGAACTGCTGAGACTCTCAGCTGAGACTAAAGCTCCCTGCTGTTGCCCCTACTATATCATAAAATACCATTCAAAGCTCAAAAGAAGCAATAAGCAGTTCTAGCAAAACTTTAGGTTGAACGGTAGGAAGTATAACAGAAAGACCATATTATGCACAGTAGGCAAATAAATAAGTTATTGTGGGGTTCTGCTGCCCCATTCTAATCTACTGTTCTGCATTTCCTGGGAAAAAGGTATCTTGCAGTGGTAACAGAAAGAAGACTGAAATGTAGTTGTATGATGTAACTTAAGGAGAAAGTTTGACTTAATTTGAGTAAAAGAGGCGTGTTCAGCAAAAGTGATTTTGACGTAGTTTCTGCTGTTAATGAAACATACAGAAACAGGCCTCACTCATTATAAGTTTCTCTGTGTTCAAAGTTTTTTAATTTCATTGTTGCTTTGTATTATTCATCATTGCAGTGATAATTTCTTATAATCATTCACAGTATCTCAGATTGGTCCTATACTACAATTTCTGTTCTGCCTTTGACAGACTAAAATCACAGTGCTCCCATGTAGCCACTCAGATGCTTTTTGCTCTGACAGAACATTTTGTAAACAAGAACCCACCATTATTAATTTTTGTTTCTGAGAGCTCTGTTGAAAGAATTAGGGGGTACTAATTAACTGCTTCACACTTTTCCAACTGTCAGGCTAAATATTGAGCTTAGCACTCAGTGAAAAATTTGCAGTGTACTAACCTCCAAAAGCCAAATGTTTCATTTGAGTGCTTGTGACATTCCACAAAGCTGTTGAATTTTGCAAGCAGCTGCTCTTTTCCTAATAGTTAATAATATGGTAATGTCGGGTTTGTCTTTGTGAGACCTCATAGGCCAGCTGCGGAAAGATGCCCATCACATACAAGAAGGGACTGGACAGCACTTTCCTCATGCAAACCTCTGCTTAAACCAGGAAAGGCTTTTAATGTCAACAGGGATTTTTTTTTACATTGAAGGGTTAAGCCAACCAGTCAGTCAGACTTTGAAAAGAAATGTGTTGCACAGGGCCAGTCACAGTTGAGCAGGAAGGCATGCCTGGGGCTTAAATAGCTGACATGAGGAGTAGCTGGTCATCTGTGATGAAGCAAATAACTCAGATACTCAACATGTCTCCATGAAACTTTTTCATTGAAAAATTGGTCTGTGTGCTTTGCTCCTGGCTGATGTGCATGTGTGCAGGTGGCAGCTCCGACATAATAAACAATTTACAGAAATCATAACTTTTCTTTAGCAGCTGGACAAGTTACACTAATTAATAAGATTTCAGTTTTGTCCCAATTTTTCTTCTATGTAGATGTGCAAAAGTTTTATGTGAGGAAGAACAATTGAGTTTTCATGGACAGTGATTAGGAAGAAGGAAAAGAAAGCATTGGAAATCCATGGTCCTTACATATATTACTGCATCAGGTGGACATGCATATAGGCAGCCACTGCAGTAATTTTTTTGGGTGGTAAGTGGTCTGCATGATAACATGTCAACTTTTCCGTGGGCCCAGGCTCTGCAGTTGAAGGGTAGAACAAGACAAGACCTGAAAGTGAAGCCAAAATAATTGAGAAAGGGAATGATGGAGAGAAATCTAATGCTTGACGCTAAGTTTGGCCTTTGAAATTTAAGGTGTGGACCTCAATGAGCCTGAGGTAGAGCAGGAGCCCATGAACTTTGCAGAGCATAGAGGGAGAGGGACAGGTCATAGAGGGAGAGGGCATCTTGATTTCATGGTCTAATCAAAAAAGAAGTAATGCTAGTGGGGGTCACAGTGTAATTTTTCAGTAGGAAGTGGATATACAATCTCTGCTTTGCTCTGCGTTGTATTAAACACACATCTCCCAATTCTTGGTGAGAGTATGAGTCCACATACATCTGTCAGACACAGTCCCTCGGCCAGACTCCAAGACAATCTTTTTTTTCTTTTTAATGTAATTTTAAAAATATTTAATGAGACATCAATTAAAACAGCAACTGTAACTCAGGTATTCTATTTTGTAAGAAAATGTCTTGATAATCAGCATTGTTTTATTTATGTACACTTGATTCTTCTTTCCAATGACTATTATTTTGTTGAAAATATAAGGGCCTGAAGGGAGAGGAGAGGAAGGGTTTGCCGTCTTTAGTCTAATAGTCAGGGTGATGAGGTGAGAGCTTGGTTAGCTTAGTTCATACTGAACATTTGACCAAAAAAGATTGCTTCATTCTCTGCCCAGACTGCTGGGGAACTGCTGCCAGAGGCAGAGAGAGGACTTTGAGACAAAAGTGGAAGGAGAAGCATTTATGTGGACAGATACCAGTAAAATGCAGAGGCAGTGGGAGTAGTGGGAAAGATGACTGGAAACTCTTCCATGCAGCTACAAAGGGACAGTGGGTGAAGGTGAAATACAGTGTGAAATACGGAGTGTGAGCAGGGTGTACTGAGCTATGGATTGAATTAGGTAAAAGCAAGTTAGCACTGTGGTTATAAGCAAGACTCTGATGCAGTCAGTCCCCAGATATGAAAAAAAATTTCAACTCCACCCAAATCTGCAATTAACAAGTATATGAACTTGTCAGTCCCAAATCTTGAAGCCAGACAGCCAAGTTAGCAGCATTCCTTGCTTACCCTGAGCATCTTGCACTAGTAACTACTTACAGCTTGGTCTTTCAAACAAAAGCAAGACATGTTAACAAGATAAAGACATGGAAGACTATGGTTCCTCGTAAAATAAAACAATCTCATCCCGCAAGGGGGTACAGAAAGAAATATTTCCTTCCTTCCTTCTTTTCCTTTCATAGCTTGCTGTTAGGACCAGATGTTTTAGAGCATAGTTCTGCTGGTGATAGGGATCTTTCAGTCTGCCCCAAACTTTAAATGTGTCTCTCATTAGAATTAATTAGCATCAGAGTGTTTTGTCCTTTTGTGTTAAAAGCACTGGAAATCATTCCTTAGCTGCAGCAAAAATTTCCCGGAGAGCAATGGTCATATAGTAAAGAACTGAAGTTTGTGTTAAATTGAATGTAGTTGATGGAAAAATAGATTAATGCAGATGGGAGAAATTAGAGAGTGAATTTAAAAAAAAGGGTTGCAGTCTGTAGTCTGGCAAATCATTTGGCTTTTTAAAAAACCTGCTATACATAAGGAGCTCAAGTGATTTACTCTCTGAAATACAGCAAAAGCTGTATTATGATAAATGAGTCACCAAAATGCTTACAGACAGTGACAAAGCAAGCAATTCTCTGCTTGATAGGGGCTAATGGGGCTGCAGGGGCAACCTGCAATAATTGTGCTAATGGACCAGCAGCAGTCAGAGACCATGCAGAGCTCTGCCCACAGCAGGTCGGAGCTACATCAAGGACAGCACCATCAGCTGGAGCCAGGGCTGTCAGAACTGGGTAGGTTCAGAAGTAATGCACTTGTGTTTGTTTTTGCTTTTTAATTTTTTTCTTTGCATATTTTTATATTATTTCTTTTGGACAGGGTGGAATACAAAACAGATTGGCACTTACAGCCACTCAGTTTCAAAAAGTGGAGCAGAAGTTACTGAGTCAGTACTGTGTGAATCAGCATCATTCAGAAGCAGCTGTGAAAGGCTGAAGGCTTCACTCACACTTTCAGAGCTTTTCTGTCTTTTCTGTGCTAGTCAGTAAGGACAGCAAACACAGTGCATCCGCCATTCATTCCCTGGTATGCTTGAGCAGAGTTTCTGTAAGGACTCCCTTGCCTGAAGTGGAGCTCTGGCAGTGGGGGAGTATGAAAGCATCTCCCTCAGATGGCCACACTGGCAGTCACACTGAACTGATATGTCTGGCAGGGCTTTGCTCCTGCTATTTGAGAAGGAAACACTATGCTTTGGAGGAATTTACTGTAAGAAGTCTAATCCTGAGTAGGGTAAGTAAATATTTTGCAGTGACTTTTCCTCCCACTCTTGTGGTCTTACACAATTTATTTTCTCTGCTGCCAAGAAAATAAAAAAGTAAAAGCAGTTTCAAATTCTCTTTTGTTTCTAATCTTCCTAGAAGTGATAAGAGCAACTCTACCTCCTCAGCCATGTCAATGACATGGGACCTGCAATCCTCTTTAGAAGTCTATTGACAGCTGGTTCAGCATGTAAACCTCTTACAGTGAAAAGGATGAACCTGAATTTAGTGAATCTGTCTGCTAAAAGGAAGAATAAACCCAGAACGAGGGTAACAAGGAATACCCTTCTGTTTTCTCTGATGTGTCTCTAATTGTAAGCTAAAAGAGAAGGGCTATGTTGTAATATTATATAAATGCCTGGTTTTTTGTTGCAACCATTGGTAGCATGTATTTTCCTTGCCAAGCTACTCTGTTTGCTGTATATTGGGCCTCCCAGTGCTTTCCAGTGCAGGCCAATGAAAACAAATGCTCTACAAAGAGGTGCAATGGAATTCATGCCTTTTAGACATTATTTTTGGGTCACATCTACTTGGCATGTTGTAGTATGTGCCCAAAACCAGGCCAAACCAGAACAGGAGGAAGTAGTGATATTTCAGAGTAAAAACTTTGAACATCAGTGTTTGGAAAACTATTGTTTTTAACCATAGATAAAATGGCAGCAAGCACTCCTTACAAACCTGTTCCTAGTTGAATGGAAATATTGAAGAGGATTACATAGCCAGAAATATTCCAACTTCCCTATTTTGACAGAAGACAGACGGTCCTTGGTAGAAGTGAATTTGTCATAAGGATTTGTATGTATGGACATTGTACTAATCACAGTTTCGAATCTACTTTCTGTCAACAAAAGTTGATGGAGCTATACTGATGTTGTTAGACCTGTCATGCTTTCTTTCAGCTGGAAATCTGATGTTTGTGAGGCAGAACACACAAGAACTCTACATCAAAAGGAGTTAACGAACATACCAATCTATTTACAATTTGGAGTAGGACTGATCATTTACTTTTCTTGATATGCCAGTCCAAAAATGTTTTAGGCTCAAGTAAATAGGTTGGAGAATGGAGAATTCTGGCTCTTCATACTTCCTAAACTCTATATGAACATGAGAAGATTTAGGTCATACATATAATACATTGAGATCATCTAAATTAAGTCTTGACACTGGCTTCCTTATATGTAATGGAATCTATTTATTTGCATGCAAAATTAATCATCTGGATCCTACCTGTGCTGCATCTGTATCTCTTCAGGAATGAGATCTTCAGGGTATCATGGTCTGTACCACATTTAGCCTTCCTTAACAACAAAGTTGCAAGTAGGAGCACACTTTGTCCTATTGTGGTTATAGCGTTTGGTTATTTGTCGCTGTCAAGGTGGATCACAACACATATATACACTGACAACTCCATGCAGTGGCAAACAGCATCTTTTATTCTACAAAGCCTCTTTTATACAGTTTCTTGGCACTTGTGCTGTGTCCCCATTGGCTTCTATGTTAACACCCCACAAAACTACTGGTTACTTGCAATTAACACCCATCTACAAGAAATCTAAAGTGAATAACAGCCTCCCCAGTGCAGCTGTGCATTCTTCATCTGTTGTTTTGGGTTCTTGCTTCTGTTGATGTTAAAACTTCTCAGGGGTACAAACCAAATTCTCAAGGGTACAAAGTGATTGTGTCCAAGTTGAGCTCTGTGAAACTTTCAGAGCAGCTTGTCAGTTTCCACAGTTATTGACCAAAATAAATTAATATATAAACTGGAATAGTACTTCAGAGCTGAGACTGCAGCCATACCTCTTGCGATGAATAAAAATGTTGATGGACTCATCCTTTCTAATCAATGCCCTTTTTAAAATTTGTCTATGTGATTTTGTCTTACATTTGTTTAAGTTAAAATCTGTTCTTTTAGCTCTGCCATGTGTCATGTTATTTTTTCTCTTCAGCCCATGCTTTTTCCTAATGCTACTGGAGGAAATAATTCCTGTAGCTTCAGTTCTTCCACTATTCTAATTAACTTTCATATTCCATAACCTAAAAATAGTACAAAACGATTTTTTTCTCTGTGACAACCTACTATGGACCTCTACTTCTCATAAGTGCTTTTTGTTTGTTTGTTTTTAAAACATTTCTTTTCAATTGTAGCCTACTTCAAGATGCCATGACTCAAATGAGATTACATTATTTGTGCTCTTAACTGTTATTTTTGTGTAGAGGAACAACTATTATTTTATGTTTTTTCTTGAGGTGCAGAAGGGCTACTTCCACATTGCTTTTAATAATGATGTCTGATTATGGGTACTTTAGTGTCTTTTTTTGTTTCTTTGTTTGCTGTTTGTTTTGTTTTGTTATTTATTTATTGCCCTGCTGCCAGGAGTATCCACTTACTTGGCTCCTTTGCATTTCCATTTTGTCGGAATATCCTTCAGTTTTCCTGCTATGTCACACTCTATGGTTAATTTCTTTTTGCAAAGCGCCTGTACAGATGGTATTAAAAAGAGAGTTGTTGATGCAGTAACTGTTGTCAATGATTTCTGGAGTTGTTTTATTGAAAAAATACATGCAAGAACTGTTTCGTTAGCACTTTTTCCTACATTTCAAGCTCTTCTTATTTGGAGGCGCTGTTGGTTCAAGAACATTAACCCTGTTTGATCCATTTGAGTTGATAATCAAATAGCTGCATAACTGTCTGGTTCAACACATGGCAAATGACAAGAGCTGCTTTTTAAACTTTTAAATAGTGGTTTTAGTTCATCCTTTTAAGAATGCTAATGAGTGTTTTTGATTGAAAAATTAATAGATTATTCAGGCACTGTGTCTGCTTGAGGAATCAAAACACTTGTAAAATTTCTTCTGTCTCGAACTGTTTATATTAGCTGTGCTCCACTGCATCTCTGCTGGTACAGAAGCTGCTGACATAGGGCAGCCATGTCAGCATGGGCTTTCGCCTTTTCTGCAGATAATCTCCTGATGAAGAATTTTCTTTTTAAGTCAGGGGCACTGACACTTTCCCTTTTGTATTTTCTTTTTCTTTGGGAGCACAGAATGAAGTTTTATTTATGTAACCTCATTTCTGAGTGGCCAGAGATTTTCATGTGTATGTGAATAGTTATTGTCCCATCTATTTTTTTGATGATCAGTATCCAGGATTTGTTAGCTTTGGGATGGTGCTAATTTTTAAAACATGCATAACAAATATTATGACATATCTCATGAAGAATATGCTCTTTCAGGAACAATATGGAAGGAAGTCACCTCTGTGAGACTACGGAGTAACCAAAGTTACTCCATTCTGTATAGGGTCAAAGAAAATGTGGTGTCGGAGAGGAAAGAGTCTGGCAGGGAGGGAAGAAGTGTATAAGAAATATGATGTAAAGTTCAACTATATTTCAGGAACAAAGCCATCTGCCATGTAGGAAGAGGAATTTCCTTATGAACCCTGAGAGGCATGATTTTGGTTTTTGACTTTTCAGTGCACAGCAGCATGTTCTTACCTGGAGAAGGTTTAGAGTTTATATCAGGAGGAAGGGAAGCTGAAATGGCATTATTATTCTTTGTTTTTGTGTCAGTTTCCCCACTTAAGGGGCGATTTGCCAAATAAAATTTGCATGCTACCCTGCATGAGACAATCAAATTCTCAGAGTTTCTTTGGAATGTGTTATTTATAATCCTTGGTGTTTGGCTTGATTTGTTTGGTGGTTGTTTTTCTTCCCCTCCTTTTTACTTTGAGAATTTCAGTTGAGTATGTTTATGGACTCTGATCTTGTGTTTTAAATTTGTCTCCGCTTGGTCAGCAACGAATCAAAAATCTGTGTTTCAAAGCTGTTTGTTAATGCAGATTAGAAGGTCCTTCTCTGACATTGTAGACTTGAGGGTCTAGATATATAAGGCCTTTTAAGGCAGAAGAAGATGTCTGGTAGCAAACCAGAACCTAAGGCTATGGCATGAAGTTCCTGAGACTTGTAAACTGTGTATGTTAATACGTAACAGCAATCTTAGTGAAGGGCTATTGCAGGGAAGAGCACCATCTTTGTGAGATAAAACTTCATTTATTCTTGAATGATTTCACTGACTATCATCCAAATATAAGAGAAAATATTTTATTGTTATGAGCTACCTTTTTATTCTGTTCGGTTTCTTTAACTTGTTCCTCTGGGATTTTCAATGCTTTAAAATTTTTTGTCTCTGATATAATTCAAGGTGGAATGGAAATTGCCGGTTAGGTTGAATTACTCTGTTTTGGAAGTTACTTGTTAGGAAGTTATAAGGAAGTCATGTTTGGAAGGACTTGTTGATAGATTTTTTTGTATACTTAAGCAACATTGAATAACTTTTTTTCATGAAAACTCTTCTGTATGAAAAAAGAGATTTGATCTAAGTGCGAATAAAATGTAAATGAAAAAGTACCTTTTATTACACTGTAATGTACAGATTATTTGTGTAAGGCTTGTATATTATTCAGTGAAAAAGTCTTTCTGTTACCTTGTTACAGAGGTAATTTCCAAGGTTCCTTGTATAGACAACATGGGAGATGTGGAGGATGAAAATGATTTGAAGAGATCTCTCTCTTGCCAGTGACTGTTACTATCTTAAACCAGACTTTCAGATGGCAAAGCTTATATGAAAAACTTCAGTGTCTTATGCTCAGCCAGAACCTGAAAAGGAATTCTTAGTACCTCCATTGTAATTAAAATAATTTAAAGAAGTAAATATAATGGAAGGACTTCCAAGTGAAAAAATATCCATTATTTTATCAACTTAATAGTGTTATTTCAAAACATGACAGCTATATCTCCCACTAGAAAGTATTTATCTGCAAATTTTACTGCTGTTTCTTCTTTTTCTACTCGGTCGATCTCAGGCTCCAGCTTTTAAGCAAATTTCGGCATTTTTGCTGGGTCCAGTCCACCTAGATCAGAATCTACACAAAGGCTACATAAATGGGCCTAGTTATATTGTAATACCTGACTATTTAACAGATATGAGTATGCTTGAACTTATCTTATTTCATTTTATTGTGATCAAAGGAAAAAATACTAGTCCCAGCAAGCTTACAATAGTTTGGATCCATCACGTAGGTTTTTTTGAAACAAAGCTTAATTTGATGACAAATTTATTGTTTTTAAGCGGTGTGCCAGCCTGCCTCTATAACACCTCTCCAGGCACAGAAATCAGCCACATTTTCTCATGTTATTAATGAGCTTTTTTTTTTGTAGATGTCTGGCTTTTTTTTTTTTTTTAAACTCTAAGGAATGGAGACACTTTTTTTTTTAGTGACAAAGTCTTTTTTAACTAAAAGTTACAGTTATGAATAATCTTATATTCAAATTCTTGGAATGAATCATATGGAACTACAATTTGCAAAGAAATGCTTAAAAAAGGAAAAAAATAGATTCTTCATTACTTGATCTCTAAGTATAGCTAACTAATTACTCTTTTCAGTCTCCAAAACTGGGGTCAGTGGCGTAAAAATATATCGTAAGACTATACAAGGCCAGAAGAATCAATGCATGTCACAGCTTGTCAGTACATTGCTTGGATTAAGGAAAATTTTATCAAAATAATCGTGCCTCACTGTTGTGTATGAAGGTGTTCTTTCATCTGGGAAGTGGGGAGTAATCTTGTTTTAATCTTGTGCTTCCTTTTCTTGCATAATTCTTAAATTCAGCTGGTCTCTAAGTAAATCGTCAGCATGTTCCCCCAAACCTTTGGGACTACAACATTCTATCACTTCAATGCTTGATGAATAACAATCTTCTCTAGAGATGGTTACATCATCTAGTTGTATCTCAGACCTATTCTTCATATTTCCATCATCCAAGCACCCCATATTGCATCTTTACGAGAGTCTGGTCAGATACAAAGTTTAAGCATTAAGTTGTGATCACTTTCTCAATGTTTGAGATTTTTCGAATTCCCTTATGGACTAGAAAAAAGTTGTGATCACCCTTTATTTGCCATGAGTTCAGTTAGCAGCAGAGCTGGTTAAGGTAAAAGCCCATTGTGAAAGTCAAGGAAAAATGCAGGCATTTAAAAGCCAAGCCTGCAGAATATACTAAAGTGTCACAAGCGCAGTCATGCTTTAAGTGTTCCTGATAAATTGCTTCCCTGATGCAGGCTCATTTCTCAGTATACCCTGCAGCATTTGCAGATAATACCTCTTAACAGGTTATCAGTGTAATCCATAGAGAAACTGGGGGTTTGGAATTTGGACCACTACCCATACTGGCTCCTGATGCCTTTTTCAAATTTGCAGCTTGCTGGCAGTTGCTAACAGCTAAACTCTTTTGCCAGCATCTGCTCCTGAAATTCATTTTCTCCTTCAAACTGTCTGCAGTTTTCCATGTGGTCTCCTGTAGCTTTCCAATTTTCTTTGCTGAAGCAGAAAATTTAGAGGAGGAAAGAGCAGATACTCTTTTCAGCGCAACTTCTCACTCCTTCAAATGGTAGGTTTTTTTGACCTGCTATATCACTGTGGACCTACTGGATGGTCATGAAATCAGAGCTGACCTGTGTCCCCATCCCCATCCCGTCCCTGCTCCCTTGTTGGATGCTGTGGGACAGGCCCTGGTTGGGAAGATCATGGCCCTGCCAGACCCACGGCCACTCCCTGCTCCTGGCTCCCTCCCACAGGGTAGTTGGACCTCATGATGCCCTGACATGGGAGCAGAAAATGTGTGGAGAACAGTTCCTCTGAAGCAGAGTCAGAAATGCTTCATGTCAGCTTAAGGGTTAAGTCCTTTCTTTTATCTTCACCCACTGCAGTGAGCTCCTGGTCTGTTAACTACCCCTCTATGTCTTCTTGATGGAGAGCTTCCCTGACAGAGGCAGGCAAAGAGTTTTGAGGTAAACAAATTATCAAACTGTGGAGATACCTTAATTTTTTTTTTTCAGAGAAGTACAATAATCCCACAAAGCCTGATTTGATTTTAAAACAGGAATCACAGGAAGCACTCTATTTTCCAGGGTATTTTTTGAACTTAAAATTGCCCTTGCAGAACATATTCACTCTCCAAATCCAGCAGAAGTGAATGAAGCAAGCACATGGTTCGTGCCCTGTACAAGGAACCATTTCCATCTAGAATAAGCTCAGCATGCATTTCTCTACACATTTTTTAAGCATGTTCCTTACTTTCCTGGGGTCTTGGCATGGCATATGTTTCTCAATTTGGAATAACAGAATAATTGAGGGTGGAAAAGACCTTTAAGATTATCAAGTCCAACTGTTTCCCCAGCCCTGCCAAAAACACCACTAAACCCTGGTCCTAAGTGCCACATCTACCCATCTTTTAAATATCTGAGCAGTCTGTTCCAATGCTTGACAACCCTTTCAGTGAAAAAAATATTTCCAAATAGCCAGTCTGAGCTGTTCCTGAAACTACTTGAGGCCATTTCCTCATGTCCTGTCACTTGTTTCCTGGGTGAAGAGACCAACACCCACCTCACTACAACCTCCTTTCAGGCAGGGAGAGATAAGGTCTTCTTGAGCCTCCTTTTCTCCAGACTAAACAACGCCAGTTCTCTCAGCTGCTCTTCATAAGACTTGTGCTCCAGACTATTCACCACCTTATTTACTCTTTGGACACACTCCAGCTCCTCAATGTCTTACAACATGAGACCTGCCAGTTGGCTGTACCTCTCACAAGTATCAGGTAGTGCCAGCCCTTCAGGATTCCTCTCCGGAGATCCCTCTACAGGATCCTGTACAGTCCTATCTAATAGAAAATTAGAAAAGTCAAGTAGAAAATGAGTCTGTATTAAGTAATGCTTTCACTGCTAATTTTTTTCTGACATCTTAATGGTGCATGGGTTTAAAGGGGCTGGAGGTTATTTGCTGATTTGGTGAAGCTACAAAAAGCAGTCATCAGGAAACGTCTGGAACCTGTTTAGAGATGTGAGCTCTGGAGTCTTTCCTTGACTCTGAGTGTATCAGCTGGCCATACTTCATTTGTGACGGGCAGTCACAGCAATTTCCCCATGATGTGCTACCGCTGAGGAGAAATCATCATGGAGGGTTGTGTCTCTGTGTGGGCACATGTATATCATAAGGCTGTCAGCTGTATGCATACAGCTGCTCAGTGCACAGTAAAGGTTTAAGAGCTGAATGCTATGATGTTGGTCAGCACAGTTTGTAAAACAGCCACATAACTGTTCCTCAGAAAGTGGACTTTATCAGAAACTCACAAATACCAGGTCTGGTGGAAAAAAGTGTTTTAAGTGCAGTCAAAAGCTGGTCTGGGGTTTTCTTTCTTTGTAGTTTTTTCTTTTTTTTTTTTAACTTCTGTTTTTCCATTTATTTCTGCATTTTGCTTGTTTACAGTCATGATAAGAGTAATTAGTTCAGTACATATGATTCGTATAAATGTTTTCTTTTCAGGGAAGATGAAGCTTCTGAAATTAGGCTTTATTCTAAAAGAATGTAGAAATGATAAATTGAATTCACGCTGTTGTGACTAGTCTCCTGCATGATTAATTATCTCATGTTTTTACTCTGGACTTCTTCTCTTTCAGGAAATTTTGCTTAAGTTGTATTTGTTAAAACTCTTGGCTCAGTAGTATTCTTGAGCTTTTGTTTGAGGCAACCTTATGCTTATAATGGTTTTAGTTACTAGTTTAGAATTAGATTATTAATTCAGGGAAGCATGCTAACTCTTTTTTCCCCTAAAGAGATTCTGCTTTTAATATTTTATATAGTGAAATTTTTAATAAGTTATTGTCAAAACTGCTGATGTTCTTGCATAATATATATGCTTCCATATTCACCTCTTCTTCAATTCTGACCAAATCTTTCCCATGGATGTGAGAATTACTGCTTTCTGTTTTCACAGAAATAGCTCCCCAACTGATAGTTTTGTGCATGACATAACGTATGGGAGATGAAGCATTATGTTAGCTGATATTTAAAACGAATCCTTTTTATTATAAGGATTGAACGCAATACATTGTGTAGCATGATTAATCTTTTCAACAGAAGGCTAAATAATAGGTTCCAGTCAGACCTAGTGATTATTTTAAGTGTTTGCAGCCTAACTAGGATGAATATGGTCATTTACTTTCTCAGACTCTTGTAGGATGTTTTCTTTCGGTATCCTTTGCTGTAGAGCATTTAGGATTCAAAAGTTGCTTATGGCTGAACATCAGTGCCCACAACAAAGTCTTCCTTTTCCTTTTGTTTAAAATTACAGGTGTAAGCACCGTTAGGAAATGCCTGAAAATGTGGTCAGAGTGCAGGTCTAGTGCTCGATGGCAGGAAAGTATCAGCTGCAGGTGATGGGAAGCAGTGGTGTGCTGTAGGTGAAAACGGCAAGCCTCTTCAGCCACCAACTCTGACTAATGTCTGAGGAGTCATCAGCCCATCAGTGGGAGAAACTGGAGTCTCCCACATCTCTTCCTTTCATCTCCTGCTCTCTCTGTACCTCTGCAGAGGGACAGTTTGACCAACTTAAACTATTCTGTGGTTCTCATATTTGATGTAAAAAATGCTAATGATTTTTGAGTCTGGACCATGAGAGAAGAACTGTGAACACAAGTGGTGTCCAGCTTACCAGGTCCTTGCCTGCACACAGTATAAATCCAGACTGGTCTTCTCATCCTGCAAAGAGGCCTACCCACAATGGGTTAATGAGCTGACCTGGTTATCAGCCTCTTGGTAATGTTGCTGATTTGCTCAGTAGAGGTGGATTGTACTCCATTCTAGCATGTGGATATAATGGAAGTTTCTAGCTATTTGATCAGGAAGAAACATTCAAAGTGTGAGCTGACCCCAGGTTTTGAAATGTGTTACATTTTGATTTGTTTCCTATTTACACAGTGTCCCAATTACCAGCTACTTGCAGGGTTTAGGAGCACCAAGAATGATGCCAAGATGGTTTTTGAGCACTGCAGACTTCTTCCTCTGTCAGCAGGGGGTCTTTGGGCCTTCCTAGGTTTTGGTTGCAGATGATCTGTTATCTTTGGATTAAGTGGAAAGTCAAATTGCACCTATAGCGTCTCTGCAGAAGTATGAGGGGCACGGGGCGGGGGGGCTTGCACTAGGCTCTCTATTCAAGTATGACTTTAATTTTTATAAAATCTATCTTTTAATTATGTTTTTACAACTTTTCTTTCTAGAGCTTTCAGCCTTCAAGATTCCTTTATGCCCTAATTAGCTTTATTGTTTATATTACTCTCATTCTCTAATTAGAGTAATCACATCATGGGGGAGTTGAGGCTCTTCTGCTTTTTCTCTAATTATTTTTATTTTGTCAAGCCTGGCTGTTTCCTGCTGCTTATTCTTGTCCATGTGTTTTTATTCTGTGCAAATTGATGTTGTCATGTACTAATTGTTTTTACTTTATCTGAAGACCTTTTCCATTTTTACTGTCTTTGTCATTCTTGGCCATCTGTTCAGCTTCAGTTTCTTTTAAAAGTGACAGGACCTGTACCAGCAAGTGGGGGTAACAAAGTGTAAGAAGAAAGTGAGGATGATATCTTTAACTATCTTTAACTAGCATTCTGGATTCTTCAGCTCAGATTCTGTCACTTAAACCACCTTCCACCTGACTTTCATCCTCTCTTTCTTGTTGCCATACCTGCGGTTGCTTTGCCCTTCAGCACTTTCTGCAAACTGGTTATTCACAGTAGCGGTGAAGAGCTGCTGAGGTGTGGATTGTCTGTGGATATACATATGCCTGTGTAACACAAAGCAATGTTGGTATCAGCCCCTAACAATTACAAGAAAATGGAAGGTTTTATGGAAAGTGTTCTGGTTACTAGTCTCAGAATTTACACATCCTAGGAAGAAAAGAACAAAAGAAAGTGTGGAAAGGTTAATGGTGTGCACAAGTGTTACGATCCGGTTTAAACCCAGAAGAGCAAAGAAAATTAAGTCTCTGTGTACAAAATGGAAAGAATTTTTGGGTGCATTTTGAATGGAAAGTTTGAAATATACCCAAAAATGTGATTAAAACCAAACAAGGTTAGATGTTGGTGCCAAAAAATTGATATATTTTATTTAACGGTAAAAGAGGCAAAGTGAAAGAAAGAGAAAAGGAAGGAAGGAAGGAAGGAAGAAAGAGAGAAAGAAAGGAAGAAAGAAAGGAAGAAGTGTGGGGGGACAGGGAGAGGTGACAGGGGTTAGGTGGAAGCATATCACCCTTCCAAGGGTCTCGAAGATGTCTTGTTGCTCCCCTCCATCTGGTCGTCTGGTGGTGAGGGTCCCCCGTTGCTGCCGCCATGCCACCACACGCTGCCAGACACCGAAGAATATAGAATCCAGTGGATTAATATACGCTTTGGGAAGGTGGGAATGCCCACGTGTCTCCCCTGCAGGGGGCCAGTTTGACACTGTCACTTGCAACACTGTGGATCTGTTGCATCATCTCTGGTGTAGGGTCTGGGGACCTCTTTCGGGGGTCTTTGATGGGCCATGACAGCCCCCTTCTGCTGTCCTTCACATGGATGTGGCTTTTTCCTCTAGTGAAGGGGGAGCTGGTCTGCACATCGGAGGATGGGCGGTCACTGTGTCTCTGACCAGAGGCTTTTCCAACACCCAAAGCCTCTCTCCCTGCACCATTTGGTGCGAGGGTCTGTGCGAGCCTGGCAGCTGATTGCCCTGGGGCAGTGGTCTCCAACCTGAAGGTGCTAAGCTTGTGCTCTGTGAATGTCCCCAGCCCTGAGTTGCTACTTCATCTTATCTTCATCAACGAGAGGTGTAGGGCCTCTCAGATTCAGGGTGTGGTAGTCTTCTCTGCACCTTTCGTAATACAGTTTTTAAAGTCCTTCATGAAAATGTTTAAGTCATAAACAATATTTCAGTCTCTGACAAGAAGGTGAGGTAAGATCAGAACATCATTTCCTATATATAATTTGAAGCCTTTGTTACTTGTGGAACAAGTGATGCTGTGTTTAAAAGTAGAAACAGCTAAATGGTCTTTTCATGAGTCAAATTTCTGAACGCACAAATTCAAGGTCCACCATTAGAATTGTTACCAAAATTGCCCCCTTTGGATGCAGACTTTGAATATAGTGGGATGCTGGGATTAGCCAGGAGCATATAAGCAATGCTTGGTGAGCACACGTTTAAAGTCCTGAGAGTGTTCTTGCTATCCCTACGGGTTCCATTTTGTAAAAGATCTAGGTAGCCTTTTACATCAAACGCCATGATGAGATTAGAAGTGCACTTGCTTCAAAATACCAATTTCTCCAGTTAGACTTTTTTTTTATGTGAACGATATTGTTCTGCTTAAAAAAGGAAGCACTTTGATAGCTTCAGAGTATGCAATCATCTCCTCACAGATGAAGTCTCAGTGCAATGTAGCACCTGAGTAGTAATCTGCCCAACATTTGACCTGAGGTACTGGGTAATTCAATCTCTCTAACTCATTCACTCTCTTCTGCTGAGACTATGTGGCTTACAGCAGAATTTGAATGAGTGTTGTGGACACTCAAGGCTGAAATAACCATATCCAATTGCTGTGCACCTAGCACATCTTCTGACTGCTGAAAACACTACTGAACAAACAAGCTAAAGCAGTACCTGGAGGTTTTCATTTTACAAAGTCAGAATTCAGACACAGCTCTACAAATTGTAAGAAACTTCACTGTCTTCCATCGTGTTATAAAGTCAAATATGCAAATCCTTCTTTTTGACCTGTCTTTATATTTAGAAGACTGAATAACCAGTCACCTTTGTGTATTTATTTAGTAGTCTATTATTTTATAATTTCTTTCCCCTCACAGTCCAGCAATACTAGAAGAAATTCTGTGTTTCCTCTAAGTGGGTTTCCTCTGGGTGTATTGAGATCTGCATTTTGACTGTATATCTGGCATATTTCTTTGAAACTTTCCGATGGTGGGAAGCTACAGTTTTGAATGGAATAAATCTGAGTGTACCTGAATAATGTTGATTTTGATAGGAAATGTCTCTGCAAGAGCCTGGTCATGGGAAGATGTTCTAAAACGGCTCAATTATTTAGTTTCTCCCAGAAGCCTGCCCCAAAGCAGACCTCTGTGATTGTGACTGATTGTCTTGAGCTGCTTCTTAAGTTTGGGGATTTATACTTTAGCAAAAAGCTCCTTCACAATGCTAAACTGCAATATGGCAAGAAGTAGCTTATGCTCTGTTTAATTATCTGCAACACCAGGACCAAGACTTGACAGAAACTGTTTGAAAGGGATTGTGCTGCAGAAACGAAGTACTTGTATTCAGATTTTCTTCCCTAATACAAAGAGTACCAAGGTTACTGTAGAGATTAGTGGATTTGTAGATTGTGATCCATGTCTCAAATAACATCTAAGGGAAATAAATTCTTCTATTATCTCATATTTTATGAAGTATCCTCCTGTAAACCTATATGAATGAGTCCCCTGTGAGTAGAAGGAAGTAACTACCATGTCTAGTTCAAACGTAATGAAAACCCTAATTTAGGTGAACACCATTAAAGAATATGTAACTAATTAGATGAACTTGTAGCAAAATATTCTGTGGATCTGTAGGGAATAATTTTACTGCATACTTACTCTTCTGTTTTTTTCTCCCTCCAAAGATATCACTTCAATTTTTCAAAATTATTCAGCTTGAGGTCAAAAACCACTGGTTTTACAGAGAAGACACCACTACTGAAGGTTTCCTCAGAGGAAAATGGGTGAGTTACTTTCATTTTTCTCAAAATATTTTTTTCCTAAGCTGTCTTCTATTTAATTGCATGTGGTTCTTTCTTATATCCTGACGCCAAACCTGCTGGGAAATAAAGTGAATAGCAGGGGCTGTAAGCAGAGAATTACTCTGGAGGACCTTGGTAGCAGAGAAGGGCCTGAAAAAAGGGAAGGGAAGGATGTAAGGCCTGAGGTCAGGGTGATTAGAGAGCCCAAAGCATAGACAGCTGCAGGTTCTGTGCTCTTATTTCCTCCATGTGCTGTTACACAAAGCGCATTGAAAGACAAAGCAGAACGATAGCGAAGGTCCTGGTAATGGAGCTTACACACCAAATCCTGAAGTACATCTGCCTGGTGTATCAGAGAACTGCTTCTCTCAGGTGCACCTAAATGTCATGGGGTCTTTGTTCTTGCTCCCCAGTCTACCCAGCTGTGTCACCAAGGGGAACTCAGTCTGTACTGAATAAATCTCTTTCTATGAAATTTTCCATAAAAATTTCTCAGAGTGAACCTAAGGTTCTGCAAGGTCAGTTGCATCTACTACCTGTTGAAGTAAAACACTGTTTTGTTTTATTATGTTTACTGAAAATGTGTGACAGGTTGCAGTGTATGGCCCTTCATAATCCAGATTTTACCACAGATGATGATTCATGGGACAACAGCTCTGCAGAATTTGAGCAAAGGTTTCAACTGGAAAGCGAAATGACAAGTTTTCCCAGATCTTCTTCTTCTGAGAAATATGAAATCTTGGACAACCTTCATGTCAAGTTCAGTTTATCAAAGATGAGGTCTGAATTCAAACATTAATTTTTTTTTTTAAATTTCTGCATGTATTTGTTTCTATGCATAGATGTCCAGAAAATGTTTTATTTATGTAAATTAATAAAATAGGACTCAATATTTAGACTGTATCTTGCCATTGATAGTTTGAAATCGATTACAGACTCCACATAATGATCAATAGCCCCTTCTTCTAACAAGAATCAATCACGGCACCTATTCTAAATTTGCAATTAAATACCTTCTATATTGCTTTAAACATTTCTTTGAAACTATTTTTCAAAAGCCCCGTGGTTGATTCCACAGCATTTTTTCCTCAGTGTTTTGTTGCTTCACTTTAATTAAAATGTGTGTAAAAGTTCTTCTGTAGTCATTACAGTAACTTTTCACATATACACAAAGCAAAATATAACTGAGCATTTTTCTATCTTGGACAACATTAATATATTTCACTCTTTACCCCAAAGCAGTTTTTTACGTCATTTAGGCACAGAGGAAATTGAATCTGTTCATATATTAAAAGATAGCAATATGATAAGAGCTTAACTTCAAATTTTCTCAGGATATTTTTGCTTGGGATTTAACTAGCAAAACCTTTAATCTTGGGTACTAATGACTTTTGCCCCTTCTAGAGGTTCAATGCTTTTTCTAGTTTGGTTTGGTGTCTGCAGATAGCTTTGCAGGGTTTTCATGGAGCCCAGCACTGCAGGTCCACACCTCCTTGATCTGCAGTGCCTTTCCAGAGCGATGTCAGTGCATCTTTTCCCAGTCTGTACATTGTCTTAGCTCATCACTTCACAATTGTTTTCCTCTCATTGTGCATATGGTATTGTGCTCTCCCACTCTGCTGCTGAACAAATGGAGCAGGAGAATTCCAATGACTGCAATTAGTGCAATGTGAGCATATGCAAAGAAGTTTGGCAGGTGTCTTTCTTCACATTTGTGGTAGATTTCCCTGGTATTTGATGTAACAAAGGTGTTGATTGGGAGTGTGAAATCCATTGTTTCCAGTACAGCATAGGTTTATAATCTGGGGTGGAGCACTTTTTTTCTGGCAGAACTTCCCTTGAAATAAATTTTGAGTGCTGTAGTGCAGGTTGTACATATGGGATCAGCTCCTTGGCTGTTGTAAATCAGCATAACTCTGCTGAGATAGCAAATGAAGCTAAACTGCCTGACACCATATGCAGATCAGACTAAAAATCATTTGGCTTAGAAGAGGGGGTAAAATCCTTTATAGCTTTATACTCCATGCATTTCCAACTGAAGTCAAATAGGATTGTTCTGGAGGCATATATCAGCACAGGATTTGGCACAGGGCTTGTACTTGCATTGCCGTGCCAGATTAGCACTGTAGGAAGACACAGATTGCAAACCACGGGTGAGTCAAAAGCTGATCATGTCTCAAATGTAAGATGTTAAAAGCGCTGCTTCCCTAATACAAAATGCCATGAAAACAAACAGACGATAGGAAAAGACCCTTCTAAATTCTACATTTATTAAAACCATTTGCAAAACCTTGTTTTAATTACATTTTGCCAGCTCCTTTGGATGAGTTTCTGTTATTTACAACAAGTGTTTATTAATTTATAAATGCTTAATTAATGTTTTTTAAAATTTCACTTGTGTCTTAAAATCAAAGGTTTTTTAAATAATAACTTTAATTATTATTATTATAAATTGTAAGTCCAAAGTGCAAACAAAAAATATAAAGTACGTTAAAATTAAACCAGTCTGGATTAGGATTTTAATATTAATTCATAACATAATAAATTCTCAAAATTCCAGAATGAAACTGTAGTGTAGAGATGGGCAGAATAGACAAGCAGGATAGAGGATGTATGACTAAGCTGGCACTAAGTGTTTTCCATAAATCACATAATACCAAAAGAAGTTTTTAGTGATGAAGTGCTCATAATGGCTTTTGTCATCATTCCTTTCTTTTCATGCCTTTATTACCTTCTTCCTCTCTCTGCCACCTTGCTTTTCAGTAGAATAGGGCTACTTGGAATTTCTAGAAGAAGCCACCTAACTGGTTTCCTTCTCCTCTTCCTCTGCCTTCTCTAGATTTTCATGTTGTGCAAAGTTTGGGTAAAGTTGTTGCCACTTGTATTTAACAGAGGACTGTAGTCCCTTTCTCTGTGACAGTTTCTCTGTGACAACACATTTCTATTAGCTGCTGGTTTTTATCAGCTTCTGTTTGGAAAATTCTAAAGTGGGAGGAAACTTCAGAAAAGAATGGTTTTTTAAAAATGGGTCTCCAGTCATTTATGTTGTTTTCTGTCAATGAATTGATTTAGGGACTTACTTCCACTGTGATTAAAAATTATTTATGACATTCTTCAGACTATTCTGCTTTAATATTTTGTCCTATAGCATCTGTCAATGCAGCTTTTTAGTGCATTCTTCCTTTTTCAACTAATTATCCTGGTAACTTGAAATGTTTTCCTTCTTGCCTGTCATCAGGTTTAAATCAAGCCTTGCATTTGTCATTCTGTCAGAAAAGCAATGTTTGAATGTTTACTTTTGAAAAAATGGAATGAGAATATTGATGCTTTCAAAATGAAAATATGTAACGAGGTCAAATCAACAGAAAGGGTTCTGTAAATTAAGACATCAGTATAACATATTGATGGGCAGTCAGAAAATTTTTAGTTGTCTTTTGAGTAAGATTAAAAAATGGTAATTGAAAATGCTAAATCTTAAGATTTCTTTCTCAAGACCATGCATTTTTAACATCCATATTTTAATTTAGAGTTATCCTTGCCTAACACACTCAGTAGTAAGCTTGGAAAATTCAGAATATTTTATGACACCTAATTTCTAGAACAGGGCATTCCTTCAATGGGCACAGATGTGCTATGGAAAAAATATTCAGTTTTGTTAGTAGATTTATGCTCATGAAGTATATTTGGTTTTAAAAGATACTGTTAAACCCAGAAGATTCTTAAAGCTTGTTCTTGTCTTCAAACTGCTTTTTCCAATATTTTCAGGGTGTGTATTGTAAGTCCAGGTTTGAGGAAGCCACTCATGACACCATGTCTGTGCAACAAGCTGTACTTTCAGCACAGCCATGCCACCTGATGGCAATGCTCCTTTGCCTCTCGGGAAGAGACAAGAATGAGCTAAGGGGGATCTGGGTCTGCCAGGGGCCAGCAGCAGTAGTGGACAAGTGGTTCCAGTATCCAGCTCATTCTGCTGCCTTCCCTTAGATTTTCCAAGGGGCAAATCCTCCTTCCTGTGCATTGAGATCCATCTGGCAGCAGACCTGGTGCAGGAGCCCTGATAGTCACCAAGGCTTCCCAAGCCCCTGCTGACCTTGCTTTGTGGTGTCAGAGCTGTTAAGAGACTAGAAAATGTTGTTTTTAAACTAGCCAGATAGTAAATACATGTTTCTTTGTGTTTCAGATGCTGTCTAAAATTCCTGAAAGTTTCAGGCCTTTTTATCTTTGTAGTTGTCTGCTCTGTAAGTATGGAATTTGTAGTCTTCCCCTGGCCCCCATTTCCTTAGAAATAGTCCAGAATGAGCTATGATCTTTTCTCTTTGCTCACAGAAAATGTCTTGAGGCAAAAAATGACAATACTGTGCAGGGCTTCATGCCTAATCAGACTCCTATTTGGTGCACTAGTTGCCCCTCAGTACACTGTGGTTGGCTAAGAAGTTGAGTTGGTAATTTAAAATGCTAAAGGCAGCTTAAACCCAAACTTGTAGGTTGGATTTAAGCTGAATTTTGTTGAATTTAGGATGGATCTTTTGATTCTGACACCTGAGGAATGCTCATAGGGAAACCTGTGTTGGGGAGGATGCCCCAGCAATGGCAGCGCTTCACAGTGTCAAAGGCAGAAGGTAATGGGGAGGTTGGCATCTCCTTGAGGTGGCCAAAGTGCTGCCCTCCCTTAACAAAATCTTCAAAATCAGCAAAATCTGAGACTGAAAGGGCAGAGAAAAACTTCAAAAAGTTGGAGTTTATTCTTTAAGCAGCTGTGAGGAACTCCTTTTTGGGTAGTAGGGCTTCTGTGTCAGGAAGAAAATAGATGACACTCTGCATCTCCTCAGGTATTGGTATTGCTTTCCAGACAGATCCTGAGGATTACAACTTCAGTCCTAAGAGACATTTCAAAAAAATGCATAAAATATGTGACTTTGGCTGTAAATTAACAGAAGGAATATTACTTACCCTTGTTAAGTATCCCAGAGATGCTTTTCAACTGTGGTGGAAATATACCTGAAAATACTGAAACAATCTCACAACTGAATGTGCAATTTGAAATTGAATTTGCAATTTTAAAGTATTTGAGATAAGTTTAGCAGGTCTTTTTCAGTTTTTCTGTTACTAATAAATGTTTATTTTTTATCCTCACCCTAGGTTTTATTTGGCATTTATCCAGATCAAGGTATGCCCTGGCAGATGTTGGCTGTATCACCTCTGGAAAGCTTCTGTATCCTTCTTTCATTGAAAAAAAGCCTGATCTGAAGTTTAATTGATAAAGTGGTTGAAAGGGTGGGTGTTTTCTGTCTTATACCCTGAGAGGACTGGGTGTCCTCAGAGCCTTGGCTGCATTTAGACTTGTCTTTTGATGCAGGCCCAGCTGTGCTCCCTCTCCAAGTTGTACTGAATGGCACCCGTCTGGGGCCAAGAAACTGTTTAGAAGAACAAGCAATAGAACAACCCCAAATAAAAAGTATTCATCATAGGTGAATACAGATCTGAATGTGAAAAGTCTTTGAGGGATGAACATTCAGTTAGTAAACAAACAAAAAGTTTTGCAATTGTATTACATTTCTTATTCCCACTATATTTCTCATTTAATCAGTCTGGTCTGAAATCTGCTTGACTCTTATTTCACTAGTGTTAAGATTCACCTATAGAAACATTTCACATGCTCCTGCAAGGTGCCTTGTTTTGAAAAGGTGCAGTAGGTTTTCATTTTTGAAATGTTGTGTTCTTCTATAGAACTGATCAGTTCCATAGGTTTGAGCAGGGAGAGTCCATTTTAAATAAATTTAATTATTAACATTCTCACTGTCACCAATAATGACACTATATAATGCACTAATTAATAGGGTAAATGAGGAAGAAAATGTTAGTGCTTTAGGGCAATTTATAATTAAAAGTTGAGATTGCTTTTTGAAGGAAAGCAAATGGACTTTTAGTAGGACCAATAACAACTTCAACTGTAAACTCCCATCAATATCCTGTTCACATCAGTGTTTTCAGTCCTCCTTGAAACTGTTGTTGAAAGCTTCTATGGTGGTGTGGTGTTAAAGAGCACCAGGGCTGTCACAGCGTCATCTGCCAAGGAGGATGAATTGGAAGTGAGTCTTTAAGTTCAAGTTTTAGTCAACTGTCATAGCATGAATTGAGGATTTCCTCTTTCCAGATTTGGGTTGGAACCATAGCAATTGCATTGTACACATTAACTCTGCAACAAATTATTCCCTTTGTTTGTTTCAGGGAACTGCAGTTGGGACTGGGATTTGAGTACAAACAGGTGTTCCTGTATTTCACATTTTACCTATCATGTCAGGATGCTTTGAGACAAATAGCTGTCAGACAGTCAGAATATAACATTTCATTTCTTACTTGACAAACCCGGAGCTAATGCTTTTTAGTTTGTTTAATGTGTGTTGAAAACTGGATTTCCATCTGCTGTCTGATGTCACTGAGCTGGGGAAAAGTGAGAGGCAAGCAGTCCAGCGAAGCCATGTTTCTTTTTCAAGGTAATGTAGTAATTCAAGCAGAAACGTCAAGGAGAAAGATTGCATTTCCAAATGAGTTTTAGAAAAGGTACCAGCAATCCTGACTGTCCTCTTATTGTTGCTGTCAGTCTCCATTCGCACAGCAGTTAAGTTCATGTGGTTATCTTCCACTTTGTTTCGTAGTGAAGAAAGTATTCCACTTCTTGGCTAGGCCTAGGTAACGTTAACCATTCAGACAGCAGTGTCGAAGATGCAGTGTGTGCTGGCTGACAGACTGCAGTACTCCCAGTGGACACTACCTGCTACTCTCTGAACGACGATAGGGTTTAATGGGAGGTTTGCAGGTGTGCTGCAGCAGTCCTTGTCACAAAGCTGCTGGAGGTTATCATATGAGACTTCGGGTGGAAAATAAGTATCTTAGCTCATATGATGCCAAATTATGCAAATGAACACACTTTACTGTTGTAAGCGCTAGGGTGTTGCCTAGCAAGCTGCAGCTTTCCCTGAGAGCTCAGCCGAGGCTTCATTGACAGGGCAGAATTTCTCTGCCCGTCCACATGGTCCGGCACTTTGCTCCGGCCAGCTGTCAGCCTTACAAACACAGCGACGGCGAAGGAGGTGAGAAGGGGCTCTCCATGGGGGTATTGGAAGATGTTTAATGGCTGCATCTGGTCCATGCAGCCCCCCGAGGTACAAAGACAGGGAAACCCGCGGCCAGGGAGCAGGGCCCTTTTCCCCAGGGCTCAGGGGCGGTCCAAGGGCAGGGCTGGGGTACAGGAACCATCAGGGAGAGCCCGAGGGAGTGGCCAGGACCAGGGGCTGGGGGAAAGGTGGGGAAACCATGTAAACTGAGCCGCACACTTTACCTCTTGCTTATGCTTCGAAAGCTATTAAGAAGTGTTGAATATGTGCTAACCACTATATATTTATTTTTAAATTTTTTTTTAAACTCCTTCCTCTCAGTTCTATTTCTTTCCAGAATTGCCCAAGCACACTGATGTTTTATGAATGTGTGCTCGTGCATTCAGTATATTTCCATACACTAGAAAAGTCAAAACTAAAGTGGGAAATATTTTTAAAAAACAAATTAAGTGATTACTTTTGGACTTCATGTCCTTTGTCATCCTGGTGTCATCTAGCTATTTTTGTTTTTTCTGCCATGCCCATGAGATCTCAGGTTTGCTCAGAGGTAGGACTCTCCTTCTCTGGTGCTGGGAGAGACCTTCATCAGCTGATGTGCAGGTGACCTGCTTTTCAGATGAGACCTCTGTTTGTGTTTCTGCACCTTTATTTTTTGTTTGGTTTTACTCTAGCTGTTTTTCTTCCCATTATCTTCTTTGTTTTTAGACCGCTTGTATCTCCCATTGCTTTGTCCATCCCCATGGGTACAAACGTGGCATGTAGCACTGAGGTGTGCTGGCTGCAGATTCTGGAAACAACTTCTTGCCTCCTGTGAATTAATAGAAGCTTTCTGAGTCTGTAATTTTGTGTGTGGCTGGTGGTTGTTCTTTTTTTTTTTTAATACTGATTTCCCTATAGGCACCAGATATAAATTCAGTGATTTTAGTATAGTTTTTCAAAATATTGGTAATGTCTCTCTTTGTCAACACTTGGGATTTATTGTTTTTTAAATTCTAACAGTCAGTTCTATAATAGCAGAAAGAAGTAAGTTTATGCTGAAGCCTGACTAGAGGACTCTTTCTGAAGGAAGCAAGATTCAATATCCCTATTGATGTAAAATGTATGAAGCATTTTCAGATCTTTTGTTCAAAGGCTATATGTTAAGGGGAAAGCATCAGTAATAATTAAGATGATAGAAGAAGAGATTTAGAATAAATTCCAGCATTTCTTTGTGTAATTACATGTACCTATTCTAAGATGTGGACATTTTTACTTTCTCTTAACTCTTTGGCCATTCAGACTTTCAGGAAATGTCTCTCCATTAACTGGGTGATCAAAGAGTGAATGAGAAATATTCTTGTTCTTCTCCACAACTGACATGCATTTTCAGACTTGAAAAATCTTCTGAAGCTAAACATACTCCGTGTTCATTCCTTTGTTTCTAATAACTACTGCCCTGATCGAAGCAAATTTTAAACTTTTGTCCAGCAATGGGGAACAGACAACTGCAGCAGAACTAGACATTAACTTTTTGACTTGAATTAGGCTTTGTGAAGTTAAAAAGTAATGGGGATTCATGGGTGCTTTTAAGGAATTATGCAATCAAACTGTATGCTATTTCATTTATTTTATGCTATGTCATTTAAAGAGGTGTCTGTCTCTGATACAGTGCTTTCTTTCTTTCACTGTACCTCATGCAATTATTGCTATTTTTACATTTCTCAATAGTGGAAATATTTTCTTTTTGCAAAAAAAGTTAAATCTTCAGCCCATTTCTGTGCAGTAGATCTCACACCTACATTGCTGAGCTGTGAGTTTCCATCTTTACTCTGTCCCTGACAGCCGCTTCAGTAACAACCTTTTCTTCCCTCTCAACATCTGTACTTGTGCCCATCCATATTACAGGTGAGGGAAGATTAGATCAGTATGGGCAAAGAAGTTTAATTTTCCTTTTTTGGACTGATTGTCAGAAATTACCTGGGGAGTGGACTGTGAATTCTTCCTGAGTCTGGCCAAGGATCTTGCATTTTTGTAAATATTTCAGTCCTGATCTGATTGTCTGATTGTTTAAATCTTTGATATCTCCCCAGTAAAATTTTTGGAGCAAGGGATGACATTTTGAAAATTTAATATTTGCTCAGCACCCAGTGTGAAGAGTTTCTTACTCACTTGCTCTTTATGTTCAAAATAAAACTCAGTAAAAATACATAACCTAAAATCACACCTGAATGGGTATCTGCTTACTCTAAATCAGACAAAACCAGAGATATCAAACTGACTAGACAGGGGCCATTTTCATGGATGTACCTCCATCCTCTCCATGACAGATTTTGTCACTTCCAGTCCAGGATTAAGGTCTCAAATCCAGAAAGTAGATGTACCTCAATAGTAAAAATATGTTGAATTTTAAATCATAGGCTAGATTTCTCATTTCTTTGGATTCAGTGGATCTATTTAGAACAAATGGATGAGGAGTCTCTAGAACAAGCAGTCATAAGCCCCCTTATTATCAAATTCCTTGCTAAAGTTGTATGAGTTTGAATGATTTCCACATGAATTTGTGTTATTGGTGCAAATGTTAATCATGGAGCAAGGAAAGGTCACTAGAAAAACTTGCAATCATGCCATGACCATTAGTGACATGGAAAACAACATTTCCCACTCCCTGAACAAGAGGTATATATAGAAAGAAAGACTGCGAGGTAAAGAATATAGTCAGATTTTAACAGAATTTTCAGCTTCCTTGACGGTTCTTCTCCAGGGAGCATAAATTAATGTAATGAATGACAAAACCTCTCTAATCCCTTTAATTATTTTTCTCCTTTGAATATTTTTTTATTTTGTAACTCTAGTTCTCTACTGCCAGACTCTCTTCCATAATTTTTCCTTGCAGAAAGCATTCAAAAATAATTTCCGTTTTCAATGTTGTTGGAAATGTACTAAGCATTCAGGCCTGCAGGCAATGTTCAAGCTGTTAAATAGATGGATGAAGACCAGGACCATGTGCAGACACAGCCAAGAAGCAGAATCTCAAGGCAAAATTGATAAAATGCTGTAGAAATGAGTTTGTTACAGAACTTCTCAGACTGGTAGAGCAGAGAGAAAGGATGGGTCCACTGTAGACAGTAATGGAACTGGATTACTGCCAGTCAAAAAAGGGGGAAAATAAAAGGGTTGTAGGTGGGGAAACCAATAGGGACAGAGAAGTGTGTGGCTCAACTTGTTATATTGTGAAGGGATGATGTAGAAACAACTTCATCATCTACAAAGAGAGATAGGAAATAAAAAAAAAAAAAGGCACAAATACTAATGCAGAAATAACACCTGTTAAGGACAATATGCAAAAATGGATGCTAGGACCCAGGGGAAAGGCTTTCTTTAAAATGGTAATATCCTAGAGAAACTAGCATAAGTTACCTGGTCATAAATCAGGATGAATAGTGTATAACTACCTCAGAAACTTGGTGAAAAATAATCCATAGACAGCATCCTCAAGGTCCATTTTACAGTATACAGAATAGGATATACAAATAGATGTTAGAGAAAGCATAAAGTCTGCCATCTGTGTGCAAATACAACAGAGAATCTCTGTCAAACATGACTTTTTGGCTACTTCTGTACATATTGAAATAATTACATGATGGAGGGTAGAGCAGGTACTCAGTATTTTGGGGAGTGACTCAGCTGCTCCTGAGTTAGTCATCCTAGGCTCTCTTTATAGTTAGTAGAGAGAATGGATGTTCCTCATGAGCAATTCTTCTCATCTTCATGTAGTGATCCAACATGAAGCAACGAATTCCATCTTAAAAGCACCACCTTTTCACTGTTTTGAAGGAAGCAACCATCAGATGCAGACGTCCAAAGTACAGAAGCATAAACTGTGGTGAATGAATACCACTTTAAATGTTTAGCCACTGCATCCCATTCCATCATGTTGTCTACATAAGCCACATAAAAATAAAAAAACATGAGATACTCTCACACATTCCTCAGAACCTCTAGGAGCAGCTCTTCAGAAAACCAGGATCAAGAAACACAGCTCTTGGTTCAGCTGTGAGCAGCAGACCTGCTCTGATGCCAGATATAAATACTGGCAGCCACACTGTAATGCTTCACAAAGCAAACACAAAACCAAATCCCTTGACAGGCTAATTCACATCAGTAATGTAATTTCAAGAATAGAACTACATCAAAATGAAGCAGTTTAGCTGAAGTGAAATAAAAGAATATCAGCTCTGGCTGTAAATCTCATCAGGGAGAATTTTTTTGCTTTAAAGGGGCACACTGGAGGACACATTACAAAAAAAAAAAGTTCTGAAAACAAAAAGCATTATTAAATTGCAGAATAAAAGGGAATATTAGAAGTAAAAAGATAGTTTTCCCAAAAGTCCATATCTGAATGATTAAAATTTAGAGGAAATCACATTCTGGCAATATAAGGAAAATATAAAACCAAGGTAAGGCTGAACAAAAATATTCTGAAGAGCAGCTTGATAAAAAAAAAGTCATATTTTTTTCATATAAGCATGTCTGAAGTTTTTGTCTGGTTTATTTTGATTCCACCTTTCATAAAGGCTGCGATCTGCTGCAGTCTAACAATGGAATTATGACAGAGTCCCTAAATATTGTTTGGAAAAAGATAACTCTGATGGGATTTGAGAGCCTGAATGCAGACTGGTGACTGGTGTTCTGTGCACTTGCAGTCAAAGGAGAACCATTTTTTTTTTCCTATGGCTCTTTATGTTGGTTTTATAAGTGCATGGAATGGAATGGAAAAAGTATCCTTATTGGTAGAGGAAAAGAAGAAAGGAGCCACTCTTCTTGAAAACAAGGTTTAATTTTAGACATCCTTTCTAATAGCTCCTGAATATGTCATCTAGATAATTACAGGATTTATTTTAAATGTACTGCTTAAAAGGAAGCTGCCATAATTATACTCACCTGAAGCTTTTCAAGACATAAGTGGCTACACTCCTAGTGAAAAACAGACTGTCCAAAGTTGTCCCAAATCATTGGGTTAATGACTTCAGGTCAGCAGACCTTTTAGAAGGTTTAATTAATGTCTCTAATTAAAGGTATAGATATAGTTCCCGTTGAGACTCCTATTATGTATCAGTTAGTGACACGGAAAAACTGTGTTGCCAAATCACATTTAAAACTTTCAGAAACAGAAGAGAACTGTTGTCTTTTCTGTTTATGTTTGCTAAGAGTTGTGTGTGTAAATTCTCCTGACTGGACTTGTCTCCTGAGTCATTACATATGAGATTATCTGTTTATCCTTTCCTATGTGATTCCTTTAAGCAAATAGATGCTTGGGAGCTTAATTTTTTAATGAATGGCATGTGAGTGTCACTGGTGGTATTTGCTCTGCTCGCCTTGCTAAGCAGGGTGACATTTATATTACTTTGAATGCATTGGCTGCCCACCTGGCACTAGATCTGCTAGGTTATTTTTTTTGGTTACTGTGAGAGATTACTCTTTTCTAGATCCAGAAAGACCTCATAATCTTTCCTCATTAGACACTGACTTAACATGGATGGTCTTACTGGGGGTCCCAGGAAGCAGGGCAGAGCACAGCACTGCCCTGAGTCCCATCTAACTACCCCATGTTTTTTCTTTTCCTGTTAAAGTCTCTGAGTTCTGTGGGCTACAAAGCATCTTCTTGGGAAAATTATTTTGATGAGTATATGATCTGGAACATTTTGTGTTTTTGTAACATATTCACTCTTTTTAGTATGCTCAATAAAATATTAAATGTTAAAACCATTAAGGTATTCAAGCATGTGATTGTCTCACGATTTCAATGGAACATATATGTGTAAAAATAAGGAGTTATTTTTGTTTGTTTGCTTTTTTGTTTTGTTGGTGATGCCTTAGCTTTCTATCTGTCACAGACAGGAGCAAAACAATTACAGTACTGCTCTATTATAGTAACAAATGAACTGTGAGGGGTTTAAAAGCTTGGCCTATACTTCTCCCCTCCCTCCCCCACCTACCAACCTACAGGCGTGCTGCTTTTTTCAACCATGCCAGAAGTGGACTATTACAACACTAGGTTTAAAAAGCCCTAGATGTATTGGGGCTAACAGAACCAGACTTCCAATGGATTTGTGGATCATGGTTGGCTGATTTTTCAATTATATTAAACTAGGAGTGTAGTTTGACCACACCTCATGTGAGATATCTCAAGAAAAAAGAAATAGGTGAGGGAGCTGAGAGTTATAGAGTCTGTGAGTACTTCAGCTGAGAGGAGGTTGAAAATATCTTCTGGATATTTGTAGCATGGTGAGCAAAACTTTGACCAAAAAGCAAATCCTCTGGCAGAACTCCTCTGGAGTTTCTATGGTGTTTTCACCAGCACAAGTTGTGTGATGTTTAAACTGCTGAGCTAATGGTGTAGTCTTTCATCCAGTACAAGAACTTAAAAGGCCGTAGTTCTCTGTCTGTCTGTGTATTTCTGTATGCTATTTTGAAGCTTTGATACATCAGGTGAAATAACTGGTAATCCCAAAAGTCACTAGGAAAGATATATTTTTTCCTGAAGTTGTAACTTTTGTTTTATTAGGAAACTTGGTCAAAACAGTACTACCTGGTGAGGAAGTAGACATCTGTTTTGTTCTTTTCAAAATTCCTGAAGCATTTTAGCTGAAGAATGTATTTTTTAATATAAATTGACTAATTTATTTTACTGGAATTTGTACAGCCTATAGCCATTTTTCCTGGAAATTTACACCTTAACAACTTTATTAACAGCTATGAATCTGACCGACTTTCGTGATTCTGCTCTGTTGAAGTTAGACATAGGAGGCCCATTTGGGACACAAGTAGTTGATGAGCAAAAAGAGGAATACATCGTAGTACAAATCAGCCAGAATGAAGACACAGGATCAAGGAGTAGGCGCCAGCAGCAGGTGATGGTCTTTAAATTCTCTTTCACTTTTTCTGAACTGTGTTTTATCACTTATTTTCATCACCACTGTGTGGATTAAGTGGACATGCTTTTTCTTGCTGCAAAGTGTTTCAATTTTGGCATTAGAAAACTTAACTGTAATTAAAGTTGCATTTTCTTTTACCTTTATGACGCTTCCTTTGGCTTCCTGCGTTAAAATTTTGTTCTTTGTAGTCAACACAAAGTGTGTTTTGGCATCCTCCCTTTGGAGGACCTCCTGGACATGTCTCTCACTTCATTGATTGAGTGAAGGTATCAGGATGAGTTAGTTTGCTTAAACCTGAGCACCCATGACAAACCTAATCAGGGGGAATTAATTTAGGCTGATTTTATGCCTGATCCACCAAAAAACCTCCAAAATGGACAGAAGAGAGAAAAAGAGGCATAAAACCCTATATCAGGGCATATCACTATCACTGACTTCTGCTAATATTGCTGAATGTGACTCTCTTGCAGGTGGTATACAACTGGTCTCTACCCTTAAGTTCAAGAAGAAATCAGCAGATCATCACAACTAGAACCTTTCAGATACCAAACAGGTTGGCTAAGAGACTGAAAAATGATGCATTGAAGGAGTAGTTTCCATAGACTTGACTAAGAAAATGTTTTAAAAATAATTATCACTGCACGTTTCAGAGGGGCAGCAAAGGATGACTTCTTGTTGCTCTTTAAAAGGATTTACAAGACTGTTTTGTACTTGAGTTAATTTCTAAACAATACTTTTTAGAGGGATTCAGTTTGTTTGAGAATGTTTGAGGAGTTGCTTGCTTTTTTAAAGATATAACACATATATTGATAAGTGCTAGATATAAAACTAATGCACAAATAAAACAAAAGGTATTTCATTCCAGGAATAAACAAAACTTCTTTTTCTTTCACCAGAGGCACGATCTTCATAAACATTCAAGCTTTCCTGCAGGAGCCTGGAAGTGTTCCTCTCTCCATGAGGCATCAGTACCTTCATGCAAATATAGAGGCGCAAGTAACAGTTGCATCCATCATCTTAGTAGGTGTCTACGTGCTGATCATACTGGAAGTAAGCCAGTTTTCTACTTTGATTTTATTTTTTTCCCTGTAAGTGGAGCACAAGAAAAGGTTTCACTCTTGGGCTTTGATATAATTTTAAAATGTGTATATAGCTTCATGCACCACCAGTGTTGCTAATGACATTAATAAGATACAAGTGGGGAAATTGTTCTGAATTGTGCATGATTTTGCCAAGTTCTTTTAATGTTACAGCAATCTTGTATATTTTTCTATTAGGATCTGTAAGTTTTTTAATATTTCAACAGAATTATAGTTCGGTTGTGAGAGTGAAAATAGGTCAGAATTGTGAAAGGTGTGGAAAATTTATTTTTTAGTTAATTATTTCTTAAGATAAGGTAAAAGAAAAAAACCCATTTGGTTATTTGCCTTCTCTAGGGTACCTCAAACTACGAACTTAGTGTACTTTTAACAGGTTAGAATGAGCATATATTTTAGTAAGTGACTTCTAGGCATTCTTTTACTGTATTATTTGAAGAGGAAATGGAGTCTGAGTTAACATGAAATAAAAGGACAGGGAACTTTTAACATATACGGCAACAACATTCCAAAACCTTGAGGTCTGAAATCCAATAGAAATGTGTTGCATCACACTAAGAATGGAAAACATATTATAAACAGCACAGAACTCCAACTGACTTCTTTGAACTGAAAACACTTCCTGTTACCTTAAAATGAATAGCAGATGGGGAGGAACACTTTTTTAAAAAATTATTTTTAATTCATGTGAACATCCACACTGTCAATTCTCTGAGCCAAATCACACCTAATTTAAACTAATATGAAACAAAGAAATGGAAGAAATCAAGTCTACAAGGTGCTCCACAGTAAATATGTCCAGAAGGCTCATTTTTCTTCCACATCCATTACATATTTTGAGCTTTTCACCCCATTACCCATTACAGTGGTGATGCTGGAGAACACCACCTAATCAAAATACCAATAATGGATGCACACAACATAAAAGATGCTTTAGACATTTAGATTATGTTGCTCAGCAATGATTATTTCTTTCTGGACCTAAAAATGCCTCTGTGTACATTATCAATGAACGAAGAGATATAATATTAAATGCAGAGGGAGATTGGACTAGATTTTTCTATAAATACATGTAGGCATGCAGCACAGCACCAAAATGGACTTAATGCTTTTAAATGCAACTTCTTTTCAAAAAAAAAACCTGAAACAAACAAAAATCCCCATGCCCAAACCCAACTATGCAACCTTTTAGCAGTTGCAAAAACATCAGGTCTTAAATGTATATAAAGGGGGGTTTTGTGTTTGCATCCTGAAAATCTGCTTTGGAACAATTAATGTGGAAAAGGAAATAAAGGCTTGAAACTGAAAAGCAGAGCTGGGGAAAGCATTAAATTTCCTCTTATTTTAAAGAAAAAACCTTAAAACAGCTCATTAAATTATTGTTTCTGTGAAAATATCAAGGAAAAATTTCTGTGTTCTGCAAACTCAAAGGTAGAAACAGATACCCATAAGTAAACTTTTTTTGAAATTTAGAATGTGGAAAGTCACATATTGCATCATGATATTAGCCATTTTCTCCATAGCATCTAGAGGAATGACAAATGCTACAAGAAGAGTAAATTCTAAACTCTAAGTTTTTAGGCTGTATGGTTCCCTCATGGATTTCTTGCAAGCAATGGATGTTAATATTGTTAGAATATGTAATAGTTGCTTTCATTATATTCAGTATTTATAACTTCAGTGCCTGAAGTCCTGCTTTCTCAACATATTGAACTCTCTCTCCCTTTAGCTGTTATCACTGTTAGAGAAATCAATGTTACTGCAGGAGCTATCTCTCGTGGATTTTAATTTTTGGTGTTGCTGCTCCCCATCTTTTATCAGTCTTTATTAGTTTCCTGTATTTTATTCATTATTATTTGCAATACAGCTTCAAATTCAGACACTGTGGACACCCAAACCAGTTTTAGAGCTATATTTTCACATATTTTCTTTAAAAATGAAGAAAGAGGAAGCATTTTATCTGTTACAAATCACAAGAACCTCCTTTTCCTCCTGCACAGCCCTTTTTTCCCCCATAACGAATTGTAGATCTTGCCCACAGCCTCCTCATCCCCACTGTCCTCATCTTTTAATCCTTTCTTCCCCTTCTCTTGCTCTTTGCTGCCTTAGTCACCAGGGACTGTGCAAAACTGGCTGCAAGAGCTTCTGCTTCCTGCAGATACAGGATGATGGGAGAAGCTGATCAAGTAAGAGGTTTCAGTTGGAAACTGAAGTGCATTTACTGTAAACAATTGTCTTCTCCAGACTTTTACCACTGTAAACACACAGGGTAAAATCTACTTTGAGGCAGCTGTTTGCCTCCATGTTAGCATCAAATGTCTAAATCAAGCACCACTCCTTGTCAGTGGTGGTCTCAGGATGTGCCATTCTTCAGAAAACAAACTGTTGAACTTCATTTCTTTGGGCATTTATTTTCAGTGTTGTTTCTTTTGAAACTGATTACATGTTATGTATTTATAAAATACAAATATGTTTCTGATAAAAGAAGATGCCCCTTTTCCTCTTTAATTTCCAATGATTTATAGTTTCAGGCTTACCACAAATATGAATATATTCTTACTTCACATTTCTACTACTCTATCTCTTGAGATTTTTGTATATTGCTTTTAACTCTCTTTACTTGGTCATCCCTTAGTTTTTTGTTTGAAGTTTGTGGGCTATTTTCTCCACTGTCTGACCCTGCAGGATTACTGTGGAACATAGTTAAGAGGGGTTATAGGTATGTTTTCATGTTGGTCTACAGGGACATCCGGTGTAAAATGTGGATGTACGGAGTTCTACACTGATGTTGCTGTATTAAATTAGTTCACAATGTGTTTTCAGACAGGCTTTTCTGTTTTTGACCCGCAAAATGTATAGTGTCTCTTGATTGAGAACTTGAAAAAAAAAATTCAAGCAAAGAAAAAGTTAGAAAATTTAATTTTTATAATCTCCTGCTCTAAATATCTTTGTTCTTTCAGCTAATAGTGTATTTGAAACTTTGCCTTCTTTGATTTCCATGCTTTCTTCCAGAAAAGCATTTTCCTGTGTAACTAAAGTGACTATTTGTAGCCCATTAACTGGATGGTGTATAATTTCTGGACATTGGGGATGGTCAAGGAAAATACTGCAGATAAAATCTCATTGCTAGCTATCAGTTAGATAGATTATTTAGACATCAGATAAGCACTGTTGGATATCTTTTCTTTTTCACCTTTTCCCTGTTTTTTGTCTGCACAGAGAATGGGATAATACACTGGTTACACTAAAAAGAAATCTATATGTCTATATCTTAAATCTGTTAAAATATTAAAGTTTCACTGGTATTCAGAAAAGTTTCTTGAATTGATAAAGCTCTTTCTAGTAATTATTAACTGCATATTTGCAGCTATGTTGAACCTGCATTTAATTAGAAATATGTAAGGAGGAATGCTAGACATCAACTATTAAAGGATAGAGCTCATTAATTGAAATGAATTAATATGTGCCCTTGTCCAATACTTGCCCTTAATAATGCATTTGTTTTGTGTTGTGTGTTAAAATGCAGTGTTAGCTGTTTATGATACTTGAATGAGCTAGCAGAAGCAAATGTGAAAGTAATGGCCTTTTAAAAGCTATTTTGTAAAACATTTCATTTAATCAGGAGAAAAGGCAAAGTAACATTTATTATACCAAATTAATTAAAAAAAAAGAAAAAAGATACCAATAGCACATCAAGTAGCAGAAAAGTGATACAAGCAAGTATCAGAAATTCTGTGAGAGCCTCCATAGGATTTATTTTATCACAGGTGTTATTATTTAGCTTCATACCCTGTCTTGTAGGTGGCACTAAGAAAGATTTTGCCAGAATCTTTTCAATGACATTTTAATGATCTGACATCTTGAATGACATTTACATGTCTGTTTTTCTTCTTGAAAGAAAAATGCTTGAAAGTGCAAGATCTGGCCTTAAAAGCTCTAGTTCCTTACTAGCATGAACTATGGGCTTATAATCACAATTTTCATTACTTTAATGGAAATCGATTTTATCAGTTTCTCTCCATAATACTTTTCTATTATTAACTAACTTAAATTATGAATAAACATCCCCTGAGCTTAATTTCTTTAACTCAAAGCAGAGTGATTTTTAATAGCATCTGACCAGCAGAAATTAGCTCCAGAGAACAAAACTTTTATGTGGTTTTAGTCTGACCATTTTTCTGTCATTGTAGGCTGGTTGAACCACTCTTTCCTCACAGGAAACATTTTTACAAATGGAATGAGGTGTTATTACTGCAGTCTACACTCGGACAGTCCAGATTTTGTATAAAAAATTATGCTTTAGAGAGGAAATAGGAAAAGGGAAGAAATACTCATTGGTTATATGAAGCACAATATAAATAGAATATTAGATAGAAATAGGCTTATCTTAAGGGAGATTTTTTTTCTGATAAGGAAAGTTACAGAAAGTGTGACTGATCACAGAAGTGATCAGCTTACTCAGCATGGCTTCTCACTTCCCATTCATTCTTGTATTGATCTAAATACAGACTGAGAAGAGTGTGGATTAGAATGTTCCCACCTCCGCATATGTCCTCCCGAAAGATTGGTAGCAAAGGAACAGAAGAAAATCTATAGCAGTTATTGGGAAAGACCGTGTAAAAAAGAAAATAGTAGCTGATGCACTCCCTGGCCTTTGTGGGAGAGAATATATTCCTGCTGCTATGGATTTCATTTGTTCTAGGCTAAAAAAAATGTGAAGAGGAATTAAAACACTGCTGTAGGGTTTGCCAAAAAATTAGGGACAGATTATCAGAACAAACCTTCTACCTTCTTTGACAGGAGTCCAAGCCATTCCTCCCTGGGCAAGAATAAAAGTTTCCCCATATCTGCCCCCCTCTCTGGGGGTGGTAGGGAGTAAAAAAGCCCAGAAGTTGTAAATACTGGGACTCTGAGGGTTGCACGGAACCTAAAATCAGGGTAGTGAAACCGAAACATAAAATCCAGCAGTAAAACTCACCTTGGACAGAGTTCTATCTTCCTCTGGAGCAGTTTAACCTCATCTGCCCTGTGCAACAAGTGGTTTTGGATCTTGTTGGGAGTCCCCATAACTCTAAAGCACCTTTACCATTCGAAAGTCTACTTCCCTCCATACCTCCCCAGCTGAAAATGTGCACTATAATGAGGGCACTCTTGCCATCCCCACGAGCTCTGGTTTTAGAACATAAACTGAGGGTGTGCAGCAAAGCTTGCTGAGGTAGATGCTGGATGACTGGATTGAACAAGGAGATCTAGGCACGGGACAGATCCCTCTGTCCTGTCCCCCAGAGTGAAATATTCAACAAGTGGTACCCTAGATATTCTTCCAGTGAGAACAGCCTGTTACTGAGCTACCAACTAAGCAGTATGGACAATCAAGTTTTATGTCATTCCCTGATGCCTTTCTCTAATTTAGGAGGAGGCTGTGACCTTTGTGCATTCTGAGAAGCTCAAAATTACTTTAAATCTGCTGTGCAGGAGCATTGCAAGTTGTTCCTTATGAGAAGGATTGAATCAGTACCCCCGAGGTGCCAGGATTTTGACTGCTTGTGTAGCGGAGAGCCACTGCCAACAATGAGGAGGCTCTAAAAGGACAGAGCCAGCACCAGTAAGATAAACTAGTCATTTTTACCTGCCCTAACTACAGCAAAGGAAAGGAAGCTTAAAGGAAGCAAAATTCTGTGAGACAAAGAAGGCATGAGTTTCAATTAAAACAAAAATGCAGTATAATAGCAAGCTAAATCCTCAGCTGGATCACAGCTTGATATGTTATAATAACAATTTTGTATTATTAATCCAATATGAATATTGATTTTACACTGACTATTGCCTGCCTAATTGTTAGATTTATCTTGGTAGAAGTCTGGCTGTGCTCTGAATATGTGTGTTTTAAAGAAAAATACCTTCTTTTGGGTGCTATGGTACTTCAGTATGTACACTGTCTTTAATTAAGAACTAAATAGGAAAAAATTTGCCACTGGATGGTGCTGCTCACTATTCTAAGGACTAGATAGGATAGTCTGCTTTAAAAGATGGTGACAGAATGCTATTTTTTGAAATAATAGGAGTCATATTTTCAACACTAAATGCAAAAATTAATTTCCAAATATCCATTTTCTACTTTCTGTGCCTTTAAAACCTAATTTTTAACTGTATTTTGTTCAATTTTTGGAAGACTGGCGAACACGGATGTTTTTCCCTGTCTTGTATACGATGTATTTTGTGGACTGGTGTGTTTCCTTTCTGTTTGAGAGAGGGAATAGAACATTAAATTAGCTTAATTGAATGCTGCTGTTCAGCTTCTACCCTGCCTACAGCAGCCAGAGAGGTAGAGAACCATGAAGTCTTAAAATTTTAACAAGTTGTTAGAACGCACGTACACTCCTAATGCACACAAACAGGGATGAGAACCACATAGTTCTTTCTGGGACCTCAGATGGTGCCTTTCTTCAGCAAGAACAAGGGCAAAAGTGGATGAAAAAGCATGAAAGTGTAGCAGGCAGGCTTGAAGGGAGATGTGATGACATGATTTAAAAAGGAAAAGAATTCAGAGAAGAAAAGTGGAGTGAAAAAAGACAGGAGATGTCAGGGATGAAAGACTCTCCAGAGAAACTGCTAGCTGGATCAGAAAGTTCCCTGTAAAGGTAATGCAAGTACTGCAGCTTGCTCTACTATTGTTCATCGTGCATGGCTGTATTTCTGTATGGTTGTATTATCCTACTATTTTAAGAAGGCTGACAAAGATTCAGACAGGGAAAGTAAAATTTTGTGATTTGGTCCATGTCATTCGTTTCCTAGAAATCCACAGTCTCATTAGTCTTAAGAATGGAATTTTTCCCAGATAACTGGGAAAATACAAATGATGGCATCTTCTTCAGTTTCAGAAAATGTTCTGAAACTGCAGATGTAATTGAGGGTCTCTCAGTCCTCACAAATGCCTTTAAGACACAAAGAATGAGGGTGTGGAATGATATCAAAATATCTGGAGTGGATGGAGTCAGCAAACTGTGCTGAGATAGGTGCTGAAGAGCTGGATTGACTCTTGCAAGACTGAAAGCTTGTTCCTAGGACAGCCTGTTGGTAAACAATGGCTTTGATCATGTCGACTCACAGTAGCAGTTTGGTTTATTTTCTTCTAGGTTCTTTACTGGCTCATGACCAGATCTCTTTACTTAAGTCATATAGAACGTGTTTTATGTAGCTAAAATATTACAGGAATGAGTGCCTTGGCACATGAAAATGATCACCATCCTGTCTTTCTGCAGGGCTCCACTTTCTTTTGATGTGGCCGGACTCAAGGCCCTGATTTACAGAACATGACTCCGTTCATTTCTCTGTGTGCCTGTCCATTTCTGTAACAAGACAAAATCCCCAAATTCACACCAAGTACAGATTTGCTTTTAAAATTTGACTCTGAGGTGCTATCAAGCTATCAGATGTTACTGGATACTACCTTATGTTACTGGATACTACCTTATGTAGTTTTCTGCAGGTATATAAAACTGATTTTCTTAGCATCAGAACCATTCCAACTTGTGGAGTCTGGAAAACATCCACTTGTGTCTGTAGTGATATAAGTATGGCAGACTTCTCTCTTTTGCGTGATTCTGAGAGAAATATTAACTAGGCATGATGCTACACCTTTTTATCCCTTTTTACCTTAATGTTCTGAGGTGGGAAGTTATTTCAAAACAAGACGTGACTTAGCAGCCATTTCAACCCTCATCACATAGGATTAAACCCTATTCTGAGTCCTCTGTCCATCATCTGTACAAATGATACTTCCCTTCTTCGTTCCTAGCTCTACGTTCTTTTCTCTAGCTTTGCTTTTTCCTCAAGTTTCCAAGGCATGAAAATATAAGGGTTTCAATAGTTCGTTTTTATCTCATGCATCAAGGTTGTGTTTGTCTTTGCATCACTCAAGGGCCAGTTTGAGCCAGTCAATCCAATGTTCCATATCAGCATGAAGCTTTAGTCATTCAGTTTTCTCTACAAACTGCAAGCAGTGATATAGCTGAGGGAGAAAACTCATAGACACTGAAAAGGTTGTAAATTGTGCACATTGTTCATTTAAAGCCTTTGACAGAACTATGGAGTAACAAATATCTCTGCAGAATCTAGAATCAACCTATAGATTTTTGATATAGAAGAGGGGAATGAATTAATCCAGTAATTTATTCACAGAAAATAATTTGAATTCCTCAAGTCTCTGTCTCTTTCCCTGATTCTCCCTCTGCATTGTTTTATGTATAGAAAGAATTGATGTCAGCTTAATGCAGTTTCTTAATTGCAGAATTTCAGGGCTGCCTATCCTAGACAAGAGTCATAAGATATCCTTACCTTGTATTCCTTAGCTCGTTCTAGTTAATGTGCTGTTGTGGTTTAAGCCCAGCCAGCAGCGAAGCCCCAGGAAGCTGCTCGTTCACTCCCCCACCAGAGGGAGCAGAGAAAAAATTGGAAGGAGAAAAGCTAGCTAACTCATGGATTGAGATAAGGACAGTTTAATAAGGAAAGTGAAAGCTGCACATACAAGCAAAGAAAAACAAGGAATTAATTCACTGCTTCCATGGGCAGGCAGGTGTTCAGCCATCTCCAGGAGAGCAGGGCCCCATCACGCACAACAGTGACTTGAGAAGACAAACACCACCACTCCAAACATCCTCCCTCCATCCTTCTTCCTCCCACTTTATATACTGATCATGATGTCATATGGTCTGGAATATGCCTTTGGTCTGTTGGGGTCTGCTGTCCTGGCTCACCATCTCCCACGCATCTGTAATCTGTTATTCAGCAAGGCAGCAAGAAAAGCAGAAAAGGCCTTGGCTGTGTGTAAGCCCAGATCAGCAATAACATTCCTACATCACCAACCCTGTGTTCAGCACAAATCCAAAACACAGCCCCACACCAGCCCCTGTGAAGCAAATTAACTCTACCCCAGCAAAAAGCAGCACACATATCATAGGAATAAAAGTGAAATAATGCAGGCATTGTCTTGGACACCATATAGTGCTACTTTTAATCACTTTCTATTTAAATAATCGTCTTGTATAGTGTTTATATTGTGTAGCACTGTGTTAGAAGGTGACAAACTGTTGCCTTCCATGACTTCCTCTAAGGCAGGGTTGTTTATACGAGGACTTCCTCCACTGACATTACATCAGAACAAGTAATTTGATACACTATCTGCTGGAAATAGGTATTATAGCAGAATGTCACAGATGGGCGCTTTCTTTCCTTGGAGTTGTGTGGATACTCAGAAATGACAAATTTGCTACAGAATCTAGTGTTTCAATTTAAAAATAGTAATTTAATGTTGGGTATTTATCTTTTTTAAAAAGAGTTTTTTGAATTGGTATGAATATGTATGGAATATTATTTTCACAGGCATAAACATTCGTTTTGCAAAGAAAGGATAAGAATGCACGTTAGTATTAAGATGTGCAGCTAATGTTTCTAAATCCACAGATTTCTCCAGTCATTGCTCTTAACTGGTCTTGGTCACATATTTCATGCAAATGGCAGTACTGTTATACTGATTTACCATTGATTTCTTGTAAAAATGAGTAAAATTTTGGTCTAGGATTTTTTTTTTCCAAGCAAGACATACTTATGTACAGTGGTAAAGTTTTGACATATTTTGACTTACAGAAATGAGATTTATGATTAGATTTTCTAAATATTTAACCCAATGTAAAGTCTTATTTTATGATTCATGTCTGCATGTATAGAATACATATAGATAGTGTCCTAATCTGCAGAGGAAGCTATAAATAGCTGTTCTTGCTGTCACCAATTTTTGTGATGCTTATAGTCACTTTGGGATTCTTGATGCACATCATTTTTCACCAGTGTACCCTACATGCTTGCCTCAAGAGCTGCTCTAGTCCCTCCCTTCATGCTGCACCAGCATGTCATACTTTCCAAGCTATGTGAAGCACTTCCCTTTTGCCTCATTCAAATCCCTACAGAGTTTACTTGCTACTGCTCAGCTAAGTAATTCTAAGGCAATTAATTTTCTGTTATCATTCATTTTGCACAAGCTGTTGAGACACATCCCCTGTGAGGGGTTCCCATGTGCTGGACACGGTGCCCCATGGCTGAAGAAGCTGCAGAACTGCTTCTGCAGAGCTTTTGTAGGGAGCAAACTGAGGGCAGGAGGGTGAGGAGTTAAAGCATTAGCTGCCATCAGCAGCTGAAGGGGAGGTATGTTGCTATGCTTTCACTAACTGGGACTGGTCAGTCTCTTTACTAGAGGTGAGCATGTAGAAAATCAAATAAGTATGTCTGGCATCATAGACCTTCTTTTTCTGCTGCTCTGACCTCCTTTGTATCTGACTATATCCTATATTTCTAGTCTGTTGCTTTATTGTGTCCACATTGTACAATTTGCCAGAAATAAAGCAAATTTCCATGATCTGAGAATTTGATGCCATTCAGCTTTGAAGTGGATCTACAGCAGGGCAGAGATCAAAGTATTTCAAGGCTTTTTTTGACCTTTGTTTTCTATCATAAGCCTAAATTTTCAGTTACGTTGCTTGACAGTTAATAAAAATTATCTAATTTTTTGGCTAAATTGCCATTGTTTTTCTGCAATTTCCATTTTTGGTTTCAGCTTCTGATGCCAGTGTTAAACTTCTGCATTAATTTTCCAAAATGTGGGTTTTTTTGTTCCACTTATTTTGATCTTCTTAAGAGTGAATCAAATATGTGTACACATGGAAGACTGAGGTTTCATCTGTACCCTGCTAAAACAACTGCAATAGTCCAAGGCAAAGCAGACCACCAAAATTTATAAAGTACATGACAGCAAATTATAAGACAACTCCATCAAGGGATGTGACTGAGGAGCACATTTTCAGAGGCGTTCAGGCTAATAATGCTTTGCTTATCTTTGGGAAAAACAGTCTGTGGAAACAACCTCTTCCACTTCTGAGGATGTCTTCTTTTAACCCAATAAATCCTTATTAAAACATGACAAGGGATAGATACAAAATATAAAGTCAGAAAAAAACTATCCCAGGGTAAATTTTACTTCTCTCCCTTTTTGTCCCCTGAGGATAAAGAAATGAACTAGAGATTTTATAAAGTCTGAGAGGGATTTGGCTGTTGATTTTGTAAGGAAGGTCTCAGCTATTCTGGAGGTAGGTGAAAAATGAATAAAACCCATATGTGGATATAGGCTTGGTAATAACTGCATCCTTGTTGAAATGCAGCAATGCTGCCACTCTATCAAATGTGAATTAATTTATCTGTAAAATAAGAAGTTTAATAAAGCAGGCTTCACTGTAGACACAATGAATAAGAAATGAATAGGGGCTGCATTTGAAACTTTACATTAAAATCATTGACACTGCTATTTATCACTTATAGAAAAGGGGTTGTGGAAATAAAATATTTGGTACGATGTGTCATTTGCCAAATATCTTCACAAGCACATTTTAGAAATACTGCCTGCATTTCAGCTGGTAAAGGTATGCTCTAAAATAGTACACAGGTCACCATTCAATTGGCTTCTAAATATTTTCCTTTTGCCTTCTGGAACACCATACAAGATTTAGTGTTTGGAATCCAGAATAATTTTTGTAATGATGCTGTTGCAGTCTACCAAGTGGTTTGATGAACTCAGTGCATAAATTCCAAAGCACTTTCAGATAGATAAAGAAATTTATATCTGGGGGAGGTCTAGGCTTTCTAAATCAAATTTGTATTATAGTTCTGGAACTGCATATTGTTAATTAATATCAAGCATGAAGACTTGTGGCATAAGTTATTTGGGTTGCTTTAATACCTTACTTTAAAATGAACTCCCAAATTAAGAGTATGGAAACTATTAGAATCAGCATTCAGCACATTGTGTTTATCACACAGCAGGCAATCATGAGACAAATTTTTTACAGAGACTTATGAAACAAAATTGCTATAGTAGCCTTTCCTAATCTTTGCTTATTCTGAATTGACACCAAGATGTTGCTGTCAATACACCTATGTTGTTGACGCTGTTTTTAAGAGCCTTGACTCTTGCAGCTTTGGGTATTTTCACTTTTTATATAAAATTCTGTAAATATCCATTCCCTTTTTTTTCAATTTTTTCATCTCTTAGCCTTGTAATGTCCTGTATCAGTGATCTCTACAACTGAATCCTGCTTTGTAAAGAGTGAAATCTGGACTGCATTGTTTTCAGTAGCACTTTGTACTGGTATAGCTGTCCCTTTGAAATAGGCGAGAGCACTATCCTTTGCTGCTGCGGTAAGTCAGCACTGCTAGGTACCCTTCAGACAAAAATAAAGGTGATGTTGATGGTGAAGATGCCCTTTTTGCAAAGAGTTTATAAGTTTTGCAGTTGGACTAGGAGGTGGGGTGCTCTGGCATGCAAACTGATATTCTAAAAGCTTTGTACCTTCCTTCTCATCAGTTCTGTCTTTCCCATCTCTGTGGTCATTGGGCAGGGATATGCACTTTGTCAAGTGAGAGAAGGATCAAATGAATACAGATGATTTCTCACTTAACCTTTAAAAATGTCTTTAGATTCAGAAGTCCACTAAATCCCTCATCTTCCTGGGATTAACTCTCTGTCTTCATTTATTTCTGAGCTCTTTCAATTCTCTACCTGAGCTGTTGTTTATGGATACACTCCAAGATTTATCCTGAAAAGATACTTTTCCTCCTGCCAATCTTCAAGAGGATTTGGTCATCTGTACTATTTTTCAGAAGACTGGTAATGGAATTTTACTTGATATAATACCCTCCAAATATGTGTTAGATGGAACTGTGGTTCAAAGAATGTCACAACTCATAACCTGCATCTCCTAACTTCTATATTTGTAAGCTTTTAAAAATACATTTGCAAATATGTTATTTGTTTGGGGTTTATTTTCTGTGAAAAGAAAATTAAAGAGAGTGATCTATTCTTTCCTAAAGCTTCCTAAATATCAAATTTTGAATATTTACATGTCTCAGAGTTTACATAGGTGTTCTTTCTAGGCTTTACATTATTTTATGACTTTCATTTGATAGTTTGCTGGAATAGAGAGTTGTACATTTTCTGAGTTTTTTGTAATAAAGCTTTGCACCTTGTTCATTGTTCAGGATATACTTTTGTATATCCTTCTTGAAAAACCACCAGAATGAAGGAACTGACATATTACTTAATTTGTACTGTTTCCTTCTGTATAAATTAAAGCAAACTCCACCCATAGGTGACAGCAAACTCTTGGAAACTGAAAATGCAGTCAACCCAATGTCAGCAATTAAGTATACAACAGTGACAGCAAAAGTGCTCATGTGGAAATCTGTGGCTAAACAAATCTCAGAAAACCTATTGTATGTTTTTGAGAACTGCAAAAGAGCTGTCTAACGTGGGTGGGGATTGAATGAGGAGAAAACCTCCAGTCTGAGGACAGCTGAGGATTTCCCAGCAGCTTATGCTTGAACTTACTTTGCTCTGGTAAGAAGCTGATCCCCTTCCCTAATGGACAGCTCTGCTTGGCATCTTTTACTGGAGAGAGTGATAAGGTCTAATTGCTGCACCTGATTGTCAGCAAGAAGAGCTATGGAATGTTATCAAATGCTTCCCACATCTGCAGAATCAGAAGGGCGTATATGTGTTTACGTGTCAATGCTCTGATACTGGAAATAAAAAATGAACCAGTGAGTTACCACACACATTTCTCTAGGAGCTGGTGGGAGCTGTAATCTGTGCTCTGAACAAGTGGGTCATCAGGATGTAAAAACCTTTGTCTGATCTCTTGCTTTGTGACCATGAGTAGGTTTTTCTTCAGTGCATTTTTAAGGAAAACAGGAGAATGAGACAGATAATTCTTTTTTGACCCTTGAGTTAGTAATTTATGTATTTATTTTTCTAGTACTTTGGTGAATTGTGTAGTTCTTTACCATTTCTGTTAAAACTTTACAATCAAGGAGAAAAAACAAAACCAAATATTTCCTTTTTTGCTTTTTGTTTACAAACAGGGAGGAGGGCCTTGAGATGCTCTCATCCTATTGTTTATTATCAGGGAAATATTTCCTATGAAATTAGCAGCAAGTGAAATATTTCTAGTCTGTTTTATTTCTTTCTCAACAATAATTCTAACTTGCCTTGGAATGGTATTTAAACACATAATAGTAAAAGCTGGTAATTAGATTCAGTCTTTTGCAGTGTGATTTTCATTAATTACATGCTTACTTTAGCCGAGTTATTTTACACAATCTGTGATCTTCCAGAAGAGAGGATTAAATAACTGCAGATGAGTTCCTGGAGAAAAAAAGCACATTTTCAGGGCATGCTTGCTGAACAAGCCCCTATTAAGAATGAGGTGGATCACTTCCTGGGCATCCATCTTCTTTCCATGGGCTGTGAAGGGAAGCCAACAGGACCAGGCTTTTTGATCCTTAAGTTAGGGAAGATGAATTGCTTTCCTTCTTGGGTCAACTACTGACAAATGAAAGAAACTGGTGCTGAAGTCCCTTCTCTACCTGGAGATTAGAGCTGAGACTTCCTAACAGGGTTTGCACAGGCAAGGCTTTAGCTGGTTGGTTTTTTTTAAATTTTGTTTTATTTGGTTTTTGCTTTTTTTGTATTTTGTGGGGTATTTTTTGTTTTTAATAGCAAAGTACTTAACCATCCTTTGGTCAGAAAAAACACTCAAGCAAACAAAGAAAAGGATTGTCTACGTGAATTTTTATCCTTTCCCCCACTCCTTTTTAATAGTGAGGAGATGCGTAGAGGAGTCTGAGGTCAATTCTTACCCTTTGTTGCAGATTGTTCACAGGACCCTTGCAGCGATGCTGGGCTCTTTGGCCGCTTTAGCCGCCTTAGCTATTGTTGGGGAGGTAAGTTATCAAACTGTAAGTGCTCCCTTTGTTTCTGGCTGTGGTGTCAGCTATCATAAATTTCCATGTTTGCCAAGTTCTAATTGAGCACGTGGCAAAGCAGGGTTTCTTAAGAAAGAGAGATGGTAAGGCAGAAGCTGGGGTGGGAAAACAAGTCAGACATGTATAGACAAGGAGAGTGCAAAGAAGTCAGTTGATGCCTTTTTGTTCTGATTTGCAGGAAGCTGACTACAGCCATTTTCAGCTTAATCCAGCGTTAGTTTAACACTGTTATTTTCAGTAATGTTAGGCTACCAAGCAAACCTAAATGGAAATACATTGATTTTATGCTACCCTAAGTAATTACATCTCATGTTTTCATGTTCCAACCCTTTTGTTTCTCTTGCTGCTTACTCTTAGTTGATATATAGTGAAACCTCAGATTGATTTTCTCGGTTGTTCTCATAACCACATCATTACTATGTTCCCTTAAATTCCCTCCAGTTTGTTCACAGGTGAAGTGGTATGCTTTTGTTCTCTTACCAAAAAGGAAACTGCAGGGTACCATATAATTTAGTTATCTTTTATTTCTGTAAGGCTGTGGAAGGAACAACTAGACCAACCAGTAGCCTGATAATGACCCACTTAGAATGCCAGCAGTACTTTGAATTAGTAATAATAATAGTAGTAGTAATGGCAATAATAAAGAGTCCCTTTTATGTAGCTTGTAGGAACACTTATTAATTTCCATAACAGCTTATTTAATGGTTCATCAATTAAGTGGAGTTTATAAGTCATTGCTAATCACAAGTTAGGTGTTTTGTGGCATTCACTAGTAATTGAATTTTTTGATTGCAGAGGCCAAGTATGGTCAAAGTGGTGGAGTGGATTGACTATGAGACACTGGCATTATTGTTTGGAATGGTAAATAAAACATATCTTTTGCTCTAAATGTGCCAAAATAATCACATTCAATATAGAGATGTTACCTTTTAAAACATTTTGTTAATTGTACATAGAAAACTTATGATGAAAATTTCTGTCTTAAAGAATATTCCAAAAAGGATGAGGATCAGACCTCTGAAGGAGTCTTTTGAAAAGTTGATCCTTTTCTTTTTTTTTTTTTTAATCTGTGAAATCGTATTGATAACATGCTAAAAACATCCTTGGGGTTAATGAATGGAAAGACCTGTTTGAGGGTCAAGTATTATCACTCTCATTTATCTTTTTAATTTTGTTTATTCAAAACCTTCCTCAAACACACTCTTCTGGAAAAGTGGTTTTCTTTGTCTTACTGCTATGTCTGAACCTACAAAAAAGCAAGCCAGAAACAGAGAAGTAATATCTGATGAATAATATATTATTTTAATCACTTTGCCCAGAGCTATTTGTGGTAAAAAGTGTTGTCCAAGTGCTATTAGACTCTAACACAAAATATACAATATACAGAGACAAAATTACAATTATCTGTTTCCATTCTGAGCTTTACTTACTTCCTGACGCTGGTCCTTGCTCTCTGCATTCCCCACAGAATAAGAAAGTGAAAAAAAATTCTGTTGGGAGCAAAGACGGAAGGAGAGGAGACCTCCCAGACGTGGAAAAATGCAAGCAATTCTTGAAGCCACTATCTTCTGTGCTCCATAGAGCATTACTGCAAAGAACAAACACACTTACTGTTTTTTCTTGATTAATGATATAAGGGACATACATTGAGTACTTAATGTATAATGCCTACTTAGTCACTATAAATAAAATTCAGCTCTAGACTAGTACGACATTTACAGACTGCTTATGCTGAGAAGTATATTTCACCATATGATGAATTAACTAGAGATATCTGGCAGCTGTAGTGGATATTCTAATATGAGGGTGATTAGATTCTCAAAGCTGTGTCAGATAGGAAGTCCATTTGTCAGGATCACAAACTGCTTTACTTTAGTTTTGAGTAATGATTCAATTACTATTATATATCAGTTCCAAGTGATTATATTTTTCTTCATCTTTTGGTAGATGGTTTTGGTGGCCATATTTTCAGAGACTGGATTCTTTGACTACTGTGCAGTAAAGGTAGGTTTATTTGGTACTTATAATTATTTCTAGATTTATCAAGTTAGTATTTGTTCAAATCTGTCACACCAAGCATTATCTTTAAAGAACCTTCCTAAGGTCAATGTATACTTATCACATTAGAAATGACAGTGGTCAACTTGGAATACTGGAAAAATCCTTTGTGGATGAAAGGAAGCCCTTAATGCAATTCTGTTTCTACAGGAGGATGTTAAAGGTCCACAGTAGGGTACACAAGCATTTGGACAGTATTAAGCTGAGTATTTCATTGACTTCCCCAGGACTGCAGTTGTGCTGTAGCTGAAATCTCTATTTATGCCTGGCAGTGGGACAGAAGAGATATGGGATCTATTGTTAACTTTATGACCACACATGAAAAGCAGCCACAGACCTTTGCACAGTAGCAGAACAAAAGATTACATGAAAAGTGTAATTCATAGAATCATAACCATAGAATTGGAGAACGGTTTGGGTTGGAAGAAACCTTAACCATCTTGTTCCAATCCCCCTGCCATGGCCAAGGACACCTTCCACTAGAGCAGGTTTCTTAAAACCCCATTCAGCCTGGCCTTGAACACTTTCAGGGATGGGGCATCCACAACTTCTCTGGGTAACCTACTACAGTCTCACCACCCTCACAGTAAAGCATTTCCCCCTTATATCTAATCTAAACCTGCTCTCAGTTTAAAGCCATTCCCCCTTGTCCTATCACTACACACCCTTGCCCAAAGATTTTCCCCCCAGCTCTCTTTTTGTCCCCCTTTAGGTACTGAAAGGTGCTGTAAGGTGAACTTGGAGCCTCCTCTTCTCCAGGCTGAATAACCCAGGTCTCTTCCAGCCTGTTCTCATACGAGAGGTGCTCCAGCCTTTTGATCATGTTGGTGGCTCTCCTCTGGACTCACTCCAGCAGTGCTGGTCTGAGGGTGGGGAACATGTCCCAGCTTATGGAGGTGGTGGGAAGTCTGAACCACCTTAGTCCACCTGGGCGTGCAGGCAGAAGATGGAGGCTCAGCCCTTGTCCTGCCACAGACCCCCTGTACGACTCTCAGCAGTGTGATGTTTCTTCAGACTTGTTTCTTCATTTGCGTGACGGGATTGTTTGCCCACTTCCATGAAATATTTTCTTGCCAAATTATTTAGTATTGGAGAAGGTGCTGTTGGAGTAACAGTAAAGGAATAGTAAATGCTCTGAGCTCACTGTGGCTCGACTTTGATAAAGTTGCCTTATCCATCATTTTTTGAAATCTAAGCTGGAGTGATCTAGTCCCCTAATTTTGCTTCTGTTTGTTTTTCCTAGGCTTATCGGTTCTCGCGAGGCAAGGTGTGGGCCATGATTACACTTCTGTGCCTTATTGCTGCAATTCTTTCTGCATTTTTGGACAACGTTACCACTATCCTGCTCTTTACTCCAGTAACCATAAGGTATTTTATTGTTATGGTTTTGGACTTGGTCTTTTATAGCCAGCAATCAGTAGTAAACGTGTGCAAAATACTTGTTTGGAGCTTTTTAAAAATCATTTAAATGGAAATCAGAACTTCAAATACTCTTATTGTAGTAGAAAAAAAAGCACTTTCAGAGGGATGGGTTGCCTTTCGCCTTTGCAGGAATACTGAACACATATCTGAAACCTGTGAATACTGCCTTGGCAGCTAACTGTGCTGGTTTGTCTCCATACCTGAACTACAATAGCATATTGCACCAAATGCTGCCTAGTAGATGAAATTTTTTTCCTGTAAAGCAGGCAGAATTTTTTAAATTAAAGTTGCCTTATGCTTTGCTGGCTAATATCTATATACAATTTTAGAGAGTAATTTATGTTTTAGTGAAGTTGTTATCCCTTCTAATATTAGTGACAAATAAATTTTAAAAAAAGTCCATATTTCATCTAACAGCTTTTTCTTGAGTATGAGAATCTGAATTTTATTCCTGTTGGTGATCATGTCATTGGGACAGCGACTGGTTAATTCCACAATTTGAGATTAGATATTTGGAACTTTGAGCAGACAACAGTGAATTTAATGACTTCAGATTTCTGTAAATTAATAACATGTGATTTGCAACTACATTTAATCAATGTGGGATTATAAATTACTGTCTAACCTGAATTTAACCTGTTTCTGGTCAGGCAAATCTGTTTAATCTAGTTCACTTTTGGAAAGATCTAGTGTGTTTTTAAAATGATCCTGAGAGATGTAATGCTTGCAGTCATTATCACATTAAAGCATACAAAATTCTATTAAGATATGCCCCCTCTTTAAAATGCAGTGTAGAGCAGTAAAAACCAATTTTGCAAGTGAAATTTATTCTAGACTGGAAACAGCTGGTGAATGAAAGCTCCATTTGTCTTCTGTCCAATTATATTTTAAAGAGATGGCTTTGCCATACCCTAATCAATAATTGCACCTCTAGCAGTAAGCAGCACTGGAACTATTAAACATCAAGTTTTCTTTAGCTGTGTTCCAGAATTTTGGATAAATATAATTTGGGAATGGCTTGAAATTCAGACATCAATGTAGCATAAAGAGCTTTTCACAGTCAGAGCTACTGTAACATTTATTCTGTTTTCAAAGAATCACGGAATAGCCCAGGTTGAAGGGACCTCGAAAGTCTGTCTGGTCCAGCCTTTCATGGGAAAGGAAGCCTAGATGAGATTATCTGGCACTCTCTTCAATCACATCTTGAAAACCTCCAGTGATGGGGACTCTACCAGATCCCTGGGGAGGTTATTCCAGTGGTTAACTGTTTTCACCATAAATTTTTTTTCTTATGTTGAGGTGAAATCTCTCCCTTGCACTTGTTGCCTCTTGTCTTCTCCATGTGGATCCTTGTGAAGGGAGAGCCTCTGCCTTTGTAGACACCTTTAAGTAATGGACTTTTGTACTAAATGTATAGTAAGTCCTTTAGTTTTATACTAAATGAACCTGTAACACTGAAGAAGGGAAAACTCAGTATGTGGGAAACATTTGTATTTGAATCATTATCAAAACTAAAATAAAATTTTATCTCACCTACTAAAACCAAATAATTGCCTGCTTCAAAAAGCTTCATGCTGGGGGTCATTTTTTTCTTAATCTTACTGCCATTGTCTACAGCGTCACTGTGTTGCACGGTGCAGTCTCCATTGCCATGGAGATAAAGCTTGCAGAAAATCGTACTGACTCGATGAACATAAGGGTTTATATTTCCTGTAATAAGGAAAACAACATGATACTTCTTTCACTCTGCATTTTGTAGTAAGCTGCTAAAAAAGGAATAACTACCCCTTTTCAGCTGTAGCTTATTTTCGAAATACTTTGTTATTGGGAACTGGAAAAGGCTAATAGTTGTACACATGAGAAATTATATAAGCCAGGGTAAGTAAACTGAGGAATTGTGACCCTGCCGTATAGCTAGCACATTCTGACGGTTTTATACTTTAGGCTTAGCCTTTTCTGACTTACATCAGAGTTCTCTTTTCAAGATATCACTAGGCCCATCAAATAGAAAGAATCACTAAAGAAAGGTTTAGATGATATTTTGAAATACTGGGAGACCAAGCAGCGATAAAATTACAAGTACAACTGTGGTCTTGTACCACAATTGATACATTTGGACTGGTTGTACTGCAAAGTACCCTTTAACTGAATGATTTCATGCTGCTACGTGCTGACATATATGTCATCTGAGTGTCTTTTCTGTTTTAAATTGACACTTGGTGATAGCATAAGTGAAGCAAGTTAAGCTTCTTTTGCAATACACTCTTTTCTCTTTGAAGTATAGGTTTTAGTAACACCGGCTAAACAGTGACGCTCCACCCTTCCTTCCGGGAAATGTGTGAGAGCACTGCAGTGAGAGCAGTACTGAGAAAGCATTCTTCCTGCGCGCTCTTCCCTCCATAGGGAAGAATTCTCATAGTACTACTATGAGGTAGAGGGGACAATAATTTGAGTGTGGCCTCCATCTTTACATTCTGGAGCAACATTATGATAAGTTGTGAGGAGGAAAGGAGTTGTTTCGTACTCCAAAGTGCTTAGGTGTGACTTTTACATTCAATCTTTATTACCACAGCCCCAGTTTAAACTCAAACATGTACTTCAGAAAATAGTGGATTATGTGGGCGTGTGCGTAAATGTAACTGGTGAGTTGGAGTAATCTGCGTGAAGATTACTCTGTGTAAGTGGGCTCTGAGTTCAAACAGATCATGAGGTTGCTGAGTCAATCCCAGTGTTTGTCAGAGCACTTTAAGGTGCTTCTTATTAAAGAAGCGTTTTATTTTTTCTTATCACAGCAGCATCCTACTAGAGAAGCATTAAATATATTTGGACTGCTAAAAACATTTTGAGTTTTTTTTAACCATAAGGAAAGTGTATTTTCTACTCTTGCTTCATTACAAATAGAAATATTCATAATCAAGCTTTAGAGAAGGAGGAAAATAGGAACAGAATAAACTGGATAAACTTAGCCTAAAAGCTGAAGTCTCTAATAGATGATTCATGGCTAATAGGCAGCCTGCACAATCCTCTACCACTACTTCCCATGAGAAAGTTAATCACTCTTGCTGAATGCAAAGCCTGTGCTTGACCAGAACAGTTTTCCACAGGTCAATGCAGCTTAAGGACCATGGTTTCAGAAGCTGTAGCATAATGAAAATGTGAAATACTATTTTCTGTGTAGCCCAACTCTTGTAATAGTTGACTACTTTTAATGAAATGCTTTAAAAAATGTGTCAATTTTGTAGGCATTAATAACTGCATTTTAAATGTAAAAAAAAATCTATACATTTTCATTTATATTGTTATAATTATTGTAGCACAATAAATGCTTCAACAATATAGACACATTATGTTTAAAATCCTGCCATTTTTCTGTGAAATGGCTGCATTTTGTAATTTTTGTGCATCTTAAGATCTAAGGTAATTTATGCATGGGGTAAGAAGTTAATTTTATTATCTTTGCACTACAGGCTCTGTGAAGTACTTAATCTTGATCCTAGGCACGTCCTGATTGCGGAAGTAATCTTCACAAATATTGGGGGTGCTGCCACTGCTGTTGGGGATCCTCCAAATGTGATTATTGTTTCAAAGAAGGAGCTGAGGAAGAGGGTATGTACTGCAGTCTGTTTGGCTATGAAAATTAAGTAGTGGTGTTGACTTATGCAATGTTGATCCTTCTCTTGCCCCAGACAGCCATACAAACAGAACATAATCTACTTTTTTTGCCATGCTATTTCTTTCTTAGTAGGATGATCAGACAGAAGAGAGTGTTCTTTTGGGGACAAAATAGTGATGAAGAATAGACTTTTTTACCTGGACTGAGAATACCAGTTTCCTTTTTTTGTTGTTGGTGAGGATTTACTTATCAATGGCAAAGTGAGGAAAGAAGCAGAACAATGGAGGGCTGCAGACAGGGCAACAAGTTGGAAAAAAAGAAAAATGTGAAAATGGAGATGAAAATCCATCCATTTTTTCAGTATAGGTTTTCTCTCAAAAGTTAAATATGAGACAGTTTGACATTTTACAGAGAGGTTGCATTGCCGCTGCAGAGCCATGACACACATGAGGCACTTTATGCTTCAACCACAGCCCAAGGGGATGTGGGGCGTGAGAGGAGGTGGGTGCTTCTCCTGTGCAGAGGCTCCCACCTCCTGACAATGTTTTGCTGTCTCCAGGCTGCAGTGACAGATTTTAGCTTCCAACACTTGGCTCTTCTATTGTTTGCTCTGTGTCTGGTGCCAAAGGGAAAGCTGTGGTGGCTGGTGCTGGGTGGGACTGCAGGACAGAAGACACTGGCCAGCAGGAGCATCCCAGTCCCACCATTTCCTCCCACCCACGTGGGCCTCTCTGCCCTGTGGACTGGCTGTGGTGCTGCTGGCAGGTGTTTGCAGCCCTCAGCATCTGCATGGAGCTGGTGTTTGCTGAGTTTACTGGGCTTTCAGCTATCCCTGCTACCCCTGAACATGAGGGCATCAAGTCTCCTTTCCGCCTCTGGCACTGTCTCCCAGGCAGCAGGGACAGTCTGCTCAGGATTCAAGGGGCAGCCCCTCCTGGGATGGGGCAGATCTGCCCTTCTCCTCATCCTGCATCACCACCCACAAGCAGCACCATGGAAGGGGCAGTTATGTAATGGGCATATCTATAAGGACACGAGGTACATGCTTTCTGTTTTGGTCAGGTGTCATACCAATAATTCTAAATAAATTTAGTGTTAGTTGAGCTAGTGGGAAATTACCTGTGCAAGTGGGTGAGGGAGTTGTAATATAAAATCCTAGGTTTATTTATTTTTTTTTTAATTTGGAGTCACTTATGTTTCTATTGCTCTATGAAAGAAAGATCTCTTCTAAATAACTGAATGAACTGAATGCACTCAAATTAATTAAGTACTGTCCAGGTTTGAAAATATCTTTGAAAGTCCATAGTATTTAATAAACGGAATGCTTACCATCAAAACATTTCAAATGTGCCACAATTGGCTGGTTTGGATGGTGACTTTGAAGACTATAATATTTATTGTTAGCTGAGAATTTGATACTTAAGTTTTACATTTTAAATATATAATCTGTGCAACTATTTAAAACTTCTGATCTAAAAAAGAATGATTAACACCGACCATGCAGGTCATTTTCCTAAACACTCAAAAACTCATCATCTCTATAGAACCTTTAGAAGGGGCTATAAACATAGGAAATAATTAAGCAATCAAAATTGAAAAGAAACAATGTTACATTTTTCTTGTTTGAGATACTGATATTTTTAGGAGGACTCAGATGTATAAATACCCTAGCAAATATGACATTGTAGCAAATTCTCTATCTGAAACAAGCACAAAAATCTTTCCAGATGTTTTCAATCTGGATTATTTTCAGATCTTTTGCTGCATCACAGAAATAAAAACACAATGAAATAGATTAGCTTCAACAAAGGGCCATAGAATTTGTGCTACTTCTTTTCTATATTCTCAATTGTTATATGTTTATATATAAATAAAAGGGGGTCAAAGACCTATCTTTGGCCCTGACGCAGAGTGCCATGGCCTGGCCTATGTCCTCACTGCTTAGGGCTCACCCCTTCTAAAGGAGATTTGCCTGGGAGAGTGCTGGCAGAAGTAACTGGATGAGGCTGAGAGAGAGGGCAGAGAGGGAGCTGGACCATCTGGCCTCTTACAGTCTGAGCTGTTGAACTAATAGCTGGATTCCTAATTTTGTCCACCCTCTCCAGCATGCTCTCTTTTGATCAGAAAGAGAAATATAGACATTATTGTCTTGTTCCTGAAACTGCTTCTAGCAAAGGATGCTGTGAAGAAGGGTTCTATGAGCAACCACAATTATGTCTAAAATGCATGGGGAGCCTACTACATCAGTACCAAGTAAAATTTATTTTATTCCTTTCTCTTTTTTTTTTTTTTGAACTGTTTCAGAGGCAAAAGTTCTTGAATGCATTAATGGCATTTTTAAAAAATGTCCTTCATGCAGTATATTTTATAGTTTCTATTATGATGTTTTCTACAGAAAATAATTGTTTTTCACCTCTTTTTAGCATTATGTTTTTGGACATTCTAGGATTTCTAGCAATTTTCCCCACTTGATATTGTTGTTGAAATTCTCCTTTTCATTCTCTTGCACTTCCTTCTCAGTGTTATTTTTGCACAGTAAGTACAGGAGTACTTGAACAACTGCCCCTGCAGGAAGTTGAACAGCTAATTGCACTATGTAGATGATTGGGTTTTCTACTTCATTTAGGTGCTATCTGGAGGAGGGTTTTACCAGTCTTCCTGAACTTTTACTGCTGTACAGCAACCTCTAAAGACAGCCAAGTAAAATATTATGCAAATTTACACTTTTGTAGGAAACCTTGGCTTTTATATCAATATGAAATTAAATGCAGCCTTCTTACTTTGGGTGCTGTTATTTAGTTATAGTGTTAGAAATGCTTTACTCTTTGTTTACTGTAGTGCTAGAGAGACTTTTCTCCCTAGGTTCTGGGGAAAACTCACATCACATTAAAAATATTTTATTTAAACCGTGTTTGAATAAATAAGATTTTGTAACATTTTGCTCATTAAAATGTAGCAATAAGTCTCTTTACTTGTCTTGAGATGCAAATGAATGTCGAAAGGATTTTTTCTTTGTAGCTGTTTTTAATTTGTAATCCTGACATATTCCCTACCATCATGACTGGAATCAGTGGAACATTTGCATAATAGGAGAGGAAGATTTGTTGTACTGTTGCTTGTTCTTAGTTGGAGCTGGAAGGATTTTCACAAAACAGCATTTGTATTTTGATTTTAGGGAAGGAAAATAAGAGCAAATGGAAAACATGTTCAATGAATATAAAACATTTTTAATGTTTTATTATCTTCAGAGTGCTGCTACTGAAGGGCCACTGTTAATGGAATTATCTTTTTATTTTGAAGAGATATGTGCTTCAGACTTAGGAAACTTCATGTTTATATGCACAGTAGAGCATGAACCAGTTGGATATGGTCTTTGGTTTCAGAATCTTCTGTATTTGGGAACTTCGCAATCACACCTTTGAGATCAGAAGTTGCTTGTGCTCTAAGCATAGGCTGTGGTTGCAAGCTCTTTAAAGAATGGATGGCAGATAGGTCTCCAGAGCTGTGAACACAGTGATAGTGAACATGTGCACTGGTGTATCCAGGCTAAATCTGCATGAAAGAGGTAATGATAAGGGCAAAGGCAGTTTTAGCATATGCTAGCCACTGGATTATATCCTTCTATTTACTGTTTTTGTTAGCATGTGATAATGTTTGTGCTGTTAATCTGATGTTTGTTGAGGATTCGGGGGTTTCAGCATACCACTCAGAATTATTCCTGCCATTTAACAGGAATTTGCTGGAAAATTGACAGATATCAGGTTTTCCTGTGCTGCCTTTTAGACATTTTCAGCCTTCATGCTGGAATTTACCATGATGTGATATTAGGTGTTTATAGTTGATGAAAAATTGTGGTACCAAAAAATTTATGAATGAAAGTAGGTACTTCTGAAAAAAAGAAGATGAAATCCTATATATGAATCTTTAAAGATATTTTAAGTACTGGTAAAATGGATTCCCATAGTTTATTAGGCTATTTTTGTTGAGTTTGCTGGATACAAGCTTGCTAAAACTTTTAATTGATTTGTAGAACTCTACCCCTTCTGTCGATGTTTCATTGATCCCTTTTCTCAAGAGAAAATTAAACTTGGGTAGAGTTCATGAACTGAAATGCATGGGCTTACATCTCATTTCAGAATTTTTACCATCTATGCAAGTAGTAATCATTAAAGAGCGTAATGCAAAACAAAAAAGGAGGTTCATCAGCATCTCAAATAAACATTATCTTCATGTAACTGGGTTAGACCTTTAGTGATTTCTGTCTCTGTGACATCACGAGCAGATCCCTTGAGAGACAGTGCAGATCCCAGTCACTCAGCTAGAAGGGATGTTTAGGCCAGTGTAGAAATAATAAATTTCTCTTGCTCTTCCTCATTTTATTAGTTTTAAAATATTAAGTAAAGGGCATTCTGGCTAGAAATACAGTGCTTGCTACTCCCCAAATCATTACACCTAGACATAATTTTTGCTTTCTCATTGCTCTAAAAAGGCAGATTTGTTGTGGAAAGGTCTGAATTACTAGAATTCAATTTCACATCTCCAGAAGCAATGAAAAAAATAATCAAGATGATAGAACGTTAGCATTCTAGGAAAACAATATCATACTTCCTCCTAATATGAAATTGATATATTTGACTTTGCATTTTAAACTATAAACCAAGGAAAGATGCCTACTCTGTTTCAACTCTGAATCTGTAGGCAGTGGAACCTTTAGGCTGTTTTCTTGCCAAAGTAAAAACTTTAGATTTTCTGTTGACGGGGAAACAGGAGAAATTTGACACAATCATCATAGCCTCAAGTAAGGGACATTTGAAGCATGTTTTGTATTTATCTCATAGATTGAAATCTCCTGGAAGAAAAATATTTCTTGCCTATTGTGCATGTCAATTCTATTCCAGTCTATTGTGCAGGAAAAGAAAATCTTTGTGAAAATGACTTTTGTTTTATGCAGTAGACATGTGTAGCACTTCAATGTTTTTTTACAATGCTGAATCCTGGCCCCAGCAGCGCAGAAGACTTGGGAGGTATAAAATGTGCTATCCACAGCCACAAAGGGTATGAATGTAGGCTCTGTGGAGATGCTGCATGTCTTTTCTGGGGTGTGGGAAAGGGATCAGGGACAACTGATGAAGTAACTGTGCCACCACCTTGGCATCCTCTGCTACATCGTTGGTATCTGTGGTACAGTGAAAACTCTTTTGTCTCTTAAAGCTCTCCAAGAGGCTGCCAGCTGGCTACTAGCTCCCTGACGATGCCTGGTGTGAAATTGGCCTTCTTTTTCTGTGAAAACATATTCCCTGTGCTGCAGAGAGGCTGGTGCTAAGCACGCAGCCCAAAGCATCAGGGAGGGCAGCTGTCTGTATTTCACTGTGAGCCTTTCTGATATTAGCCATGAAAAGTAGTGCACTTGGTAGCCCTCAGCCTCCTCATGGCTACAGGGCACCAGCTGTCCAAGGCTAGCGATCATCAGGATTCATTTTCACTCACTGTCTCTTGTGGATCAATGCAAGGAGGTAATGGGGAGGAAAGCCAGGAGCAAGGGATGGGAAGAGAATTGACTCCAGTCTTGCGTTATTGCCGACAATACTGTCATGCAAGCTCTTTCTTGAAATAGGCACACTCCATGTTAGAAAACAATTTGTTTCAGCTGAATTGGAAAGCTGTTCTGCAGTAGGAGCAGAGCAGCATGTTTTCTTTTCCACCAGGGATCTCAGAGATATGAAACATCAATGTGCTGATATTATGAACTTTAACAAAATCCGTAATCTCAGCCTAGGTACTTCCATTTGAAAAGTTTGGGTAAGCTCTTGGATAGGATGCCAAAAAATCTAGTAGACATTTTTTTTTCTTCTTGTGATGGTGTCTGCAAATCACTTTCAAGGCTTACCTACGCCAGCTCTTAAGTCATGAAGCTGTGTTAATCCTGATTTTTTTAAAGGGTATTGTGATTTCTATCTCATTTCAATTCCTTTCAACTATGAGTCAGATCTGAGACCTCCTTCTTACCCTAAGCATTTTAATTTGCCTTCTAGGTTGAGGGTATTTTCTTCATAGAGAAATTAGTTTTCTGGGTTTCAAGTGACGTATTTCTTGTGCTGTATTTTTTGAGAAGCTTCTGCATTGTGGCATTTCAGGAACCAAACGGAATTTTTTTTCCTCTGAAATTGGTGTGATAATAAAAATGTAAAGGCAAGTGACTTTTTGTATCTGTGTTTATTTGCAATAAGCTACTTCCTTAAATTCAAGATCCTGTAATATGTAGTGAAGACATCACTTATTTAAACTTGAGAGTTACCAAGAATTCTTTGGGCTCCTATTTATCTTTTTTACTTTACTTTATTTACTACTTTAGCATTTATCTTTATTTCTGAGTATTTCTACAGAGAATTTCTACCATCATAGTTGGCCTGGTAGCTGGCATCCTTCTTCATGATGTGGGCATGATGTGATTGCTGTCAGCCTAAGAAAAGCTTCATCTCCACTGCTTTTTTTTTAAGACTAGTCTGAGTGCAAAAGTAATTTTCCTCGTTCTGGTAATTCTGTATTGAGTATATTCTGACCACTCCTAACTACTTTGTTGCTCTTAAACCACCTGTTTCACAGTCATTTTTCTTTCAGAGGATAATTCTTTTTTCCAGTCCGGTTTAGGCATTTTTATTTTGGCTGGTTTAGCTTCAGTGTTTTTACAGCTTAACTAATTTTGGCTTCCTACCTCTCTTTGTGCCATTTTAGAGACTGCACAAAACTGAGTAATGATTTTGCGTACTTCCTGGCCTGTTTAATGGCACATCGTCAAAGTTAAGAAATTTCTGAACAAAAACCAGTTCACCTTTCAGGGTTTTAAGGCTCTTATTTTTCTGACCAAAATTTTATGATCTTTGTTTTTTACCTATAATCTTAGAGGCAACCCGTATATAAATTAGGTTGAGTTTCAATTTATTGACAATGGTTGTAATTAAGGAAATAAACATGGGAGATATGGACTTTATGCACTGTGGAGGCAGGTCTTACAAACACTGAGCCTTTGCAAGATTTCTCTTTTTATTCCTTGTTATCTGTAAATTTCCTAGAGTTATGAATATTGTTTTCATCCCTCATAGAAAGGTCTCCTGTAGCTATGAATCTTAACTTGATGCCCAGAGACCAATCTTTATAAAAACTGATTTGTAAAGTCTTTCTTACAGAGATGTCAGACACCTGAGTGGCTGACCTATTGTGTAGGCAAGCTGAATGAAGGTACATAATTTTTCTTTGTGGTGTCACTTTTTTTCTGTCCAATTCTTAAAATAATCTCATTCCAGTTTCTGAAGAGTCTTCCTTCTGCTTTCATAAAAGCAATGGCTGTAGCTGAGTTGCAGCAAAAGGCCAGTGAATGAACAGATATAGTTTCACCTTTCAGTATCTGGAGAGTAGAAAAGTCAAGGAATCTACAATTAAATAGCAAGTAGGGATGACTTTACCTCATGAAGCTTAAACCTGTATTTTGATAGGATCAAATTCTAATCCTAGGTCTGCATATTTATGGTTTGAGATTTATTTGACTGTCTGCAAGCTATGGATTTTCTTTTGCCAAAGAGCACCAATCTTTATCTGGCTATGAAAGTTCTTTATGACTGTCATCAGTTTCTTGTGTTGTGTGCCTTTTTATGATGCCCTGTGGTGCAATAGAGAAACTTCTTCTCCCTTTTTTTGAACCAGAGACATTTCAACTAGGAAATTTCCACATAAATTCTTTCAGTATTTGACAATACAGAAGAACACATTTAAAGCAGTAAGTTCCCAGTAGCCTTAACACACTGGAGATAGTATCAGCTGTTACTGCAAGGGAAGCTGTTTTTGATATGCATTGGAATTACAGAAGGATCTATAGGAAAGTCATAGTTAAAAAGCAGGGGACAATAGAGACATAGAGGTGTGTCACAGGGAGATCAACTAACTTTCTAGACTCTCAGTGGGTGCTCTGAAAATTCAGCTGGGACAACCTGGGCTATCCAGGGCTTGAGCCATTCTTTTTTCCAAGTGTCACAGATCTGCTCTGCTGGGATCACCAGTTCAGACAACCTCTGTTTTTTGAATATAAGACAGTTCCTTACTATCAGAGTACTTGGATGTGAACCTCCTTGGAGTTTCACGGATAACTTCTTTTGGACAGACGAGTCATGGCTGCTTCAGAAAAGCCCAGCCCAAAGGCTAACCCTCATCCACTACAATGTGTGTAATATGGAACAATGGAATAACTCAATTTAAAGGGACCCTAGAGGTCATCTAGCCCAATGTCCTACTCACAGCATGGCCAGCTTCAAAGCTTTAGGGCAAGTTGTCACTATTCATTCTTATTGCTTGAAAACAGCAGCCTTTTAATATGTTCTGCTTAACCTTTTTGAGAACCCCTTCATTAAAGGGTTTAATTGTGCAAAATATAAAGAAATGTGTTCATTTTTTGATCAGAAGGAAGAATAAATGCAATATTGACATATAATACTTCTATTGTAGAAGAATGGTTCAGATAGAATTATTGTTAACATTTGTGTTGTCACCAGTTTAAAACAAAAGCTGGTCATTGAAATTTGACTATTTCTGAGACTTAGAGTGATTTGAAATGAATTTACATTGATTTAAGTGAGAAGTTAATGATTCAGTTTGGTTTTTTTTTTATTATACATTTCAAGTACGCTAGGTGTGTTTCAGAGTTACTTGTAATGCAATGTTTTAGTTCTCTGAATTAAATCGTAATGTGACTTGTCTCCTTGAAACAGATGAAATACAGCAGATACTGTACTTGGAACTTACTATCTTGCTTTATATTTATTATTGATTGTTAATGTACATAAAGCTGAATAGTTTTCCCTGTAGCTAGTATAGAAAAATAAGTGATTTTTAATTTCAGCTTTTGTTTTTATTTTCAGGGATTGGATTTTGCAGCCTTCACAGGACATATGTTTTTGGGTATCTGCCTTGTTGTTCTGGTCTCCTTTCCTTTTCTCAGACTTCTTTACTGGAACAAAAAATTGTACAATAAGGAGCCAAGTGAAATTGTTGGTAAGTGTGAGCGTGAAAAAAAGTTACAATTGTTACACCGAATTTGTGCTAAATAGAAACTGAGTAGTGCTTACTACAATGCTGTCTTCAGATGGAAGTGCCCACCCTCCTTCACTCTCTGAACATTAATTTTTCAACTAATAATTCAGATTTTATTTTTAGTTGTGATATTTTCTGATTTTTAGAAGTGGATGTTTTTCTGATGCTAAGACTGAGGTTTTGACATGAACTATTAAATACCTTACAAAATTTGCAGGAATATTTTGCAGCATTTATTACAGCCATAGGCATGAGTACCAGGATGTTCTGTGTTGCAACACATAATATCTGCTCAAGGTGCTGAGTTCAAAACCTAGATTTAGAAATATCCCAAGTTTTCCTTATAACAAACATAGTGCACTGATGCATTCTCTCACTGCTGGTTTTCTTCCATCGAATTTTTCAGCAGTCTTTTACTGGCCTGCAGTCAGTGAAAGACATTTCATCAAAGAAGAACTTTTCAAGTCCTTTCCAGCTTGCCTCTGTGGCTCTTCCTACCCAAAATTTTCCTGGTGCATAATTTCTACAATTCAGTAGAACTAAATCTATGTCTTTTTATGTCACCTCAATAGTCTCGACAAGTCTTGTTAAAGCTGTTTCAATGACTGTCGACAGTGTCAGACCCTTTTTGTCTTCATGCTTTTATGTTTTTCTATTCAGTCATTTTGAAGTTTTTATCATTGTTCTACAGCTTTTCTTTCAGTGATGAAATTTAATATTAACCCCCAAATGTTCACTCATTTCTTTACGAGGTAAGAAATATTTCACTAAGTATAATTTCTAGCAAGCTTTGTACAAAGACAGTTGAGTATAACTGTTTCTTCTCTGGGTCTGGTGCTTGTTCCACTTTTGGCTGCAGAAGAATTAAGATCCAGGCTTCCACTGACCATGCAACGCACGTTTTAATGTGCTGTACGATGTCTCTGAACCTGTATGTGTGGCATCTGTTTATCATGGGGAGGACAACTTTTGATACGGTTGATATATCTTGACTTCATTTGTAACCTGTGGAGAAAGATAAGTTCTTTTGAAGACTAATGGAGCTGTCTATGCTAGAACAGATATATTGCAGCCCTCAAAAGTTTGCTTTTCTCTTGTAAGGAGAGCCCAAGGCGACTAACTGTGGCAGAGACCTTCCTGGTAGTTACCTCATTTAGGCAAAAGGAGTAGTGCTTGTAATGCCTTGCCTTGTTCCAGGGAAAATTTGCTTTAGGATTAGGGTTTTATTAAAAGGCAGAAGTGGCAGTCCTCTCCTCAGTAAATTATACTGTGTGTCTCCAATCCCATCTGATAGAAAGGCCAGAGAAGAGATTTCCCTGTTTAGGAAGGTCTTCTGAAGACTTTTGGTTTTGACTTCAGTGTCCATTCAGCATAAGGTGCACTCAGCTTACCTGTTTGTATCTCTAAAAGCCAAAATATTTCCCAGAATTTAGATCAAAATTATTTTTGAGGTGTTCTAGATATTACACTAGCTAACTGCTTTCTAAGACACTTAAGGAGAATTTTCCTTTCTCCTGTATGTCTGTTTGGTATGAGGTAGCCATTTTCACATTAAAACAGCTGAAGCTTTCTGCACCCTTAGAGGTCTTATCCAGAGAGCAAGATCCAGAGAGCAAGAGAGAGGTCTTACCCAGAGAGCAAGAGAAATAAAGAAATTAACTCAGACACTAACATGCCTAGATTCTTTCCCTGTGACCCTACAAAGTAAGGTTTTTCAAAAAGCTGTCAAGAAAATTCATTCTGCCAACTGTAAGCAATATTGATCCTGACATCGGAGCATTATTTTATGAATATGTATTTTAGAACATAGAATTGCTACTTTTTTCTTTTGGCTATGAACTTTTAAAGCATATGTTTTGGATTTTTAAGAAATAAAGTATGTATGAAAATTTTTAAAATTAATTTGAATAGTACAGTTTATTCACTGACATAGTATTTTTGCCAATGAAACACTGTATTAGTGAAACACTGGCTGGCATATTTTCCTCAGTTAATTTCTTGGTCATCTTTGTTACTGGCACTTTAGTCTGTTCAGATATAGCAGTCTCCTAATCAATATACCATGTGTTCTTGTGATCAGCTGCTTGTCCATTGCTGCAAACCTAATCAGGAGCTCTTCAATTAGAGCAGCTGCTGAAGAGCCACTCTTTCTATTGAAAATTCATGTGACAGGGGAAGAGAAAGAAAGAGACCAACACAGCTCCATTAGGAGATAGCTGTCATAGTTTGGATTTGCAGAATGGCCTCCAAGGTGCTTCCAGGTGTCCTTTAATCTCAGGTTGCAATGATAACTTCAAATGGCTTGTTTGAAGCAGCTGTTTTAATCAACTAAACACCAGTCTTTCTTCACCTTGCCCTCAATTAGCAATTAAACAAGTTATATGAGATTTAATTGGTATATTATTCTCCCCAGATTTTTTGTCCCTCTGCACCATGTGCTTTAAGCTTTTTTTTTTTTCTGCTGATTTAGGGTACACAGATTATTAAAATGGATTAGCATGAATTTTAAAACCAGAAAATGCTCTTATTATGAAGATACATTGTTATCTTAATTTCGGCGTTATATGTTACCAGTGCCTTTAATCTGTTGGCTTTCAGACTGAGCTGCAGCACCTCTGCAGCAGTAAAAATACCTGTTCTTTCCCCAGGGACCACTGTCTACCTGCAGTGGCTTTAAGCGGGGTAGCTAACAAAAGAAAAAAGACTCTGAAGAACTCATCCATGAGAGAGAAAATATAATGTTTTTTAAGGATGAAGGGATTTTTGAGGACTTTTTTGAGCATGTCTTTTAGCTGTTAAACCTGCTCCTTGTTCTGTGTGATGCAGCAAAAGATGCTCAGGCTAGAAGAGCAAGCTGAGAAGGTTTTAAAAAGTATGTATGTATCTACACGTTCACAAAAGAATATGTAAAGGAAATAATACCTGAGTGTAAGAGGTATTAAATTTACTGTTTTAACTCCCCATCTGAAAACCTGAAACCAAAGTTCTTTCTTCCTTTAAGGGTTAAAAATACATTTTTTAGTGGCTGGGAAGCATGACAATACACTGTTAAGTCTCAGCTATTAAGCTGTGGAGATGTGGACCTCAATGTTTGGCAAGGTTGCTATCCCCAGGAGAGTGGGTGGCACATGGTCTGGTGACAAGTATTATTAATGCCATTTTTGCCAGAGAGGAAGGGCATTCTCCTAGCACAATTTCTTTGGCACCAGCTCCTCGTTTCTCCTTAGTTACTTGGCTCTTTTTTCCAATTTTTTCACTGGCTGAAAGAGACATCCACCCTTTAAGCAGGAGTGGTAATAGCAGGAGAGGGGGAAGCACAATATTCGCTCTGGTGTAACTCACTGCCTGCAGCAGCTGGGAAAATACTGATGGTAGTATGAGAGTCAGCATGTAAAGCTGACAACAGAAGGAATTTTCTAATTAATCATAGTCATATGTAAAGTGCTTAATGTGTGAAAAACACAGTGCTGTTTCCCACAATGGGAAATGTGGTAACCAGATGAGAGAGCAAATCTGTTTCTTTCTTCCACAAGAAGCTCTACAGATGTTCTCAAGGAGAAGAAAAGGGAGAGGAGGAGGGGAAAAACTACTGTGATGACTTGCAAGAAAGCCCGGTACTGCGTCAGACACTTTGAAATGCAAGAAGCCCACATAAAATAATAATAATGTCTAGGGCCACAAGGACGCTGCAGGGACACTGAGGGGACAGAGGGCACCCGTGATAAGGTGTAATGTAACATCAGTATGGGTGCTGCTTGGGGTCAAAGAACAGTCCTTAGGCCTCTTTCAGCTAGTAACATGTTTGTAACTTTAGGAACCATTTCTTGCTAGAGTTGGTGAGAGGTACATCAGTGATGTAGCTGAATTAAATAAATTGACAAATCTCTGTCCTGAGGTGCATCTGTACCTATGTAGGTACTTTACTAACAGCCAGTAAAGCATTATCGGTGTTTAGTGCGATGTTGGAAGTAGTGGCCTGCCCTCACTTGGAAGTTGGTTCAAGTGAGGAAAGTAGCAAGCAGATCATGAAGACGGTAATGTCTAAAGAAAGGACTATTTCAAGACGTTTTCAAGAATTCAACTCTAAGCTCAATCTGGGTGGAAGTTTTGCAATAGGCGCTGCACTCTACTGTCCTCACGCAAGATGATAATTTCATCAGAATTTATGGGGAATATTTTTGAATCTTGAAGAACAATGTGGACAGTAAAATGTGAGATTTTGTGTGTTCTCTTTTTGTCTCTTCTCTGCAATCCAGTTGTATATATTAACACTGAATAGTGAATAGTTAACATTTTAACTCTCCTACTGTGGATGTTAGCATGCTGAACTAAAAGGTGCAGCTTTCTTATGAATGCTTTTGGTATCTAAGAAAATACCTTTCCAGTACATATTGTGTCTTTTATTTGAAAGAACTGCAAGACTTTCAGTCTCAAACAAACTAGGTAGTCTTAATGTCCCTTCAGACACTGTGTTTGCTCCTTTTTGGATAATATATCAGGACCCACCAGGGCCATGGCTTTATGTTTGAAAATGTAAATCAGAAGCTGTCTTTTATTATTTGCACCTTCAATAGCTCTCCTGATGAGAGCTGTAGTTATTTACTTGCCACAGATTAAAGGTTTTTATATTTTTAAATATTTTAGATAATTTTATGCTTTAATTCCTGTATATATCCTTTGAACTGCTTTAGAGTTGATAGAGTGTTCCCCTTGGAAAGACAAAAACATTGATCTGCCTCTTCTTGTCTTCAGATGATAAAAATAGTATTCTGACATTGCAAAACAAGGAGAATATGACAATCTCATATTACTTGCTTAGTGCATTGATATTGTAGCCATCACAAGAAGGCAGCTGTAACATTACCTGTCTTACGCAGAAAGAAGGTATAATATAGTGTCATTCTGAATAAGTAGAGCTGCACTGGACAATTTATTATACACATTTGTCATGGAAGGAATGAGTACAGGAAAATCACTGATGGGAGGTAAAAACTTAGGTAATGCTAGCTCCTGTTTCTTTTCCAGCATTTGTGCCCCTCTGATTTTGTACACAGACCTCAGTTGTGAAAGGATTGCACAGGTATACAGTGGTTGGCAAGACACGGCCTTTCCTTTAACAGTGTTTCAGTGAAGCTATGACAGAGTTTTTCACTTTACTTTGATGGCTCTGAAATTCATAAGATCTTCCTTTTAAGGCAGAGCTTAAAAGAACTATTTAGTTCTATGTAGCACATTATCTGTGTTTATTTGCTGCAGAAAGCTTTCACTGTGATGGTGTTTCAAATACAAGTGTAAACTTGACAGATTTTTAATTGCTCTGCCATTTTCATTTATCAAAGTGTGTTCGATGTATTAGTCACCATTTTTACTTCTAAACCATTGATAAAAGTTATGGTGGGTCTGAAGTATGCTTCATTATTTTGCTCTCCATTTTGTCCTGTTAAAAGCATTAGAAGAGGCATTGTCCTTTGAAATATTCCAAAAGACAGTTGTCCTCTTGAGGCTATATCTTTTCATGGTTCTTTTTTCCTTATCCTTGGGAATACCATCTCTAAGTGGTGGCTTGCGGCACTTTTTCTGGTATTGAAAGGACTTCAGCAGTAGTTATATTTTGTGCAAAATATTTTATGCTTGGAATGTATCTATTTGCTTTTGAGCAGAGTATAGTGAATTTAAAAGTGGGGTTTTTTAAAGTAAGACTTGTAGTTTAATGGAAGACATCAGCAAAATTGGTTTTCATTGGCAAGTCTGGCAGTCTGAAAGAAAATTATTTGATAGTATACTGGAATTATTTTTCTAGATTTCACACCTGAGAAAAATTTTCTGAAACAAACTAAAGTAGAATTTTACATAAATGCATGCTCAAAATACTTGAATTTTGACTTCCTTGTGCCACGCTCAGTGTAATAGAATGAAGTATTGTGAGCACATTAAACAAGTGCTAATGAGCCCACGGAGAACCTAAATACATTCAGCTTCCTGCTTTTAAACGATGGGGAATTGCAGTAGAGGAAACTGAGGGGCAAACCCACAAGCACTACAATAAGTTTGTGACTCTAAAGTCTGACTTACCCAGAAATGAGAACAGAGCCCATGTCACCTGAGAGAGAGATATCCCACCTGTTGCTCAGGAACAAACCAGCTGAAGAGTAACATGTATCTTTATCAACCATCCTGAAAGGTTATGAGAAATCTAACCCTCCTTAATACCTGTGGATTACTCCATTTGAGTCCTATGTGACCATCATACACACACTGAATTGACATTTCCCTTATAAAATTAGGGTTAGGCTTGTAATGTTGTAGATTCTTTCCTGGGCCTGCTGCAGCCTGCTCCAGCTTGCTTGGAATATGACTCCTGTTGGGTAAATTTAGGTGTGTGGCACTCTCTGAGCTTTGCGGTTTTCTGCCCAGGCTCCAGATGCTCTGCTGCAGGGATGAGGATGTCCTGTAATTCCTGTGCGATGGATGCAATCCCATGCTGGGTAACAGAGCTGGCATTAGTTGCCGTTATGACCAAGTGGGGCCTCAGGTGTCAGACTGAGTTGAAAAGCTTATATAAATTCTCTGTACTGCTTTATGCAGCATCGTGCACATTTCTTGTATTCTGTTGCATGTATTTAGCTGAATAAGGCAAAACATGTTATGTTGCAGTTTTGAAGACCCTGCAATATTTATACCTATGCTTACCTTTATCCACTATTGACCAACTGGACTATTCAAAGGAATATAGACAAGAATATGTCCGGGGATTTTTTTTGTTTTTTTTGTTTGTTTGTTTTTGCTTGTTTGTTTTTCTAGATTTAGATCCTCATGGTTGTGTCCTGTTGGGGGGTGCTGCCTCTAGGAGAGAGGCGTGAGTGTTTGAGCTGGAATATCCCTCAAGGTGAATTTTTTCTACTCATGGATTTCCCCTTTTGGATTTGGTTTCTGCTCTTATAAAATGGAGAAGCCACCATCTAATAATGCTTAGAGGATTGGTTACATAATATCAGGGATTTAATAATTGCTAAAAGTTACAGATATTACTATTACTAGTTAAGCTAGAATTCATGATACTTAATTCGCTTTACAGTTAATATTTAAACAGAAATATTCTCATTCTGAGAATTTGGCTAAGAAAAAGAATTACTTTTCTGAAAATAGTTAAGCTACAGTAGCGTGTGAAGAAAAAAACGAAACAAATATTCAGACGAACGTGCTTTGAATGTTGTTAGATGCAGCCCAACAGTGCAAACTTGTGCTGCTTGCAAAAAGATAATTTATGTAGTTAGCGCACGTGCAAGTTAAAAATTGTCATTTAATGATAGTTCTTATCATCTCATCAAAGTTGGTCATGCTCTTCTGAGTATCTTCAATTAACAAAACTGGCCTTTTCAGATTCTGAGACTGGGAATTAATTACACGCAGTTTTTGAGGATGTCTTCTTTGGTATTGGCAGCTGGGTGGGAGGGAATGTGTGATTACTCAAGTGAAAATCAATCTGACTCTTATATGTCAGATTGCAGAAATAATAGGCAGTTTTCAAATAAAGAATGTTTTGTAAAATGCAGAAAATTTTTCTAAACTGCCACAACCCAGGTCAGCACCTGAAATTTTATTAAACTCAGTGGATCCAGGATGCAATACTTGTAGTCTCCATGGCAAAATATGATCAATGACAAAATCAGAACAGATTAGCAGCGTAGGGTTTACATGTTTGAGGATCCTTTATTTGATCCTATAACTAAGAAAGAAATTAATATTTTCTTGTTGGATATTGAGTTTTTTCTGTTTTCTTGTTGGAAATAATAATGCTAGTTACATTGCTGTTGTGCCTCATGGGCTGTATGTGGATGTATGGCATTCACAAAGATTTTAGTATCATAATGAGCTAAATTGTCTGACTGAGCTGCATCTCTCTTGTCTTCTTGTGCTCCAGATCAGTGCATACTAAACTTAGCTTTGCTTCTATCACTTTGGCTAGTGGTACTGTGGTTGCAGTCAAGTGTTAATTTAGCTGCTTTAATGAGAAACTGCCGTGCTACAGACTCACCATGTCAGTTACTAGCAATGGACCTGACAGTGGTTGCATTGGGTAGAAGGCTCATCCACATAAAGGTCACCCTGCAGAAACCCTGTGGATTGGATTGGACAAGTGAGCAGAGAGAGCTCACTCTGGTCTAACATAACCCTTAGATCTCATCTGAGGAGGGGACAGGAGCTTATGGATGCAGAGAAAGAGAGAGTGAGACTGTCCTGTGATTCTATTCAGTGGCAGCCAAATGCTGCCCTTGTGCTGTCTTGGCCATAATTTCAAAGCGATTGATAAGACTCTGCAATTGCATTACACCCTTGTCCATGTGTAACACAGCATGTAGTAAAATATCAGATGTTCCCAAACTCTGGGGGTTGCTGCCTCAGTGGTTTTGCAGGTATGAAATGGGAGAAGTATAGCAAGGCCCGAAGGACTTTGGCCATGTTAATTGTTGTTGCTGATTTCAAGGTTCTGCATTATTTTTCCTTCAAAAAAAGCCCTACTGCTAATAAATATGTATCACCTGATGCTACGATGGGCTATTAACAATAAGAGTGTGCGTGAAACAGAAATAGGGGAAACATTCTGTGGGATAACCTAGAAAACCTCTTCACAAATCATTACTGCAACAGGAGTTGTGATATAAAAGACATATCAACTGTTCTGATTTTCCAAGTACAGTTTGCTCTGAAGTAAACTCCACAGAAGGTCAGATGTTCACATCCTTGGGATGTTTAGAAAACTAATGACTGAAAAATCAGGCATACACTTGCTGTGCATAAAGGCATGATCAAAGCCATGTGAAGACACGCATATATTTTTTAATGTAGATCACAAAGCATGAGTCCAACTTTTCTCAACCTGGAGATGAGCCCCAGGGCATTTCAGATGTGGAAAAGGAATCTGCAACACAAGCCATGCTGCTTTCCATTCTGTGGATTTGTTTGTGGCACAGATACAGTGATGATAGCTGCCTCTTTCTGCAGGAGAGAAGGTAGAGATTCTCTGTATGAAAATAACTGTGGAGTACTTGCATCTCATTTAGGTGGTGAATGATTCAACTTCCCTCTCTCAGCTAAACTCTTGGTGAAATTTCATTTGGAAAGGATGGGGAGAAGTGCTATGGCAGGATGAACAGATGTCATCAGAAAAGTTGTTGCAGAAAAGACAAGCTATAGGGAAGTAGAACAGCAAACTGGATGCTCATCCTTCATGAGCATTTGCCAGAGAAAAAACCAAAACCACACTCCCTTGGCTGATCACACCTTCAAAGCTGCAGTCCAATTAACTCAAAAATCACATAAGAATGCAGTACAGAAAGGATTTTTTTTCCTCTGTGAGTGGAAAATTACTGCTGTTGTATCTGTATGTCACAAATGTTGATACAGAAATAAATGATGGCCAGAAGTCATATGGATCCTTTGATAAGCAAGACCTATCCATATTGTAATGTAATTTTGTGCCAGATTATGCTCCTGGCAAGAATCACCGAATGTATTACAAAGGAAAGTGGTAGATTTGGCATATTTTTGGTATTTGTGGTTCAAGTATGAATCCCCTTCTTGGAAGAAAAGGTTTAGCTGAGCACTAGTTGTTTAACTACCCAGAATGGTCACTGGGCTTTTTATAGTGTGAAGTTCTATTTCTGGTCTTACACTGCAAAATTTAGGCAAGCATTGCCACTTTGACAGAAGTGTGCAGATCTATAGACACAAACCATACAAAATGTATGTCAACTGCTGTTCAAATCCCTTTCTTCTGTGTCAACCCTGCAGACTCTGGACACACTTTCGCTATTAAATGTTTGAGCTTTGTCGAGTCTAATTCCTTCTCATGGTCAATCTTTAGAAGATTCACTCTGTGTTATCATTATGAATACTTAGTTGCAAAGGAAAGTGGGGAATTAAACATGTTTAGTACTCTCTTTGATAGCAGATATCATCACCGTCTAGAGAGTCACAGCATAAAATGTTAACATCACTGCCTACATCAAAATGTATTTAAATTTTTCTTATGTAGCTAAATAATTTTTTAAATAAATAATCCTTATAGCTTGTTTACATGATATAAAGAGTTCCACATCCGTTTTCAGAAAGAGAAATTTGCTGATTGAACAGGGATCTTAAGATATAAGCCCTTGAATTCTTGACATATTGTCTTCAATGACATGAAATTTGAGTGGAACAGAAAAGAAGGGTGGGGAAACATCCCGTTGCTACAACAGGAAACATTTGCACAGACAGTTTCTGAATGAATATTCTGATTTTACTTCTTTAGTGATTTCCTGTAAAATTGAAAGGGTTTTTTTGACATGTCCAGTTTAACATCCTTCATGAACAGGAACATGTAGTTTTTGGTCATTCTCCAAGGCCTCAACACTAGAGGGAAAAAATAATCAGAAAGGATTGAAATTTCTGACAAGATTCTAGAGTCTGATTTCAAAGTGTTAATCAGTCTGTCTGAACTTCCACAGGATCAGATATCGTGCAGGTCAGCATGAAAGTGATGGTCACTGTGTTTACACATATTTTCAGTGCCTAAGAGTTAAATCCTCTTAGGAAACCTTTAAAATACTATTAAACTTTATTCCATAAGACAGTGCCAAGTTTCACTTTTGCCTTAAACAGATAAGATTGCTTGTATGAACATAGAGAGAATGGAAAAATGCTGTCTATTCTGAATACCATGAAGGAACATTTGCTGTAATTCCTAGCTGCACAGGGAACTAGTATCTGTTAGCAGTATAATAACGTATACTGACAGTTTATTCTCTGTTGAAAAATGAATGTGCTACAATTTTAGCCCTAAAGCTTGTTGAAGGCCTTTGCAAGCATTTGAAGACAATACTTCTTTTTCTTTGAAAAAGGACTTTGTGGTTCATTTATTTACAATTTTGAAAAATTTCTATTTCTATTTCTTTTTCCTTCACTTCAGCTCTGAAAAATGAACAAGAGCAGCTTCCTAAGTGGAAATTTGTTGGGAAACCATCCCAATAATTTTAACAGCTTTGAGTCCAGAGCACTTTACACATATTTTAATCATCTCTGGTTTCATACACATTGGACCTCACATTGAAGCAATTTTGCTTCTTTTCAGAGCTGAAACATGAGATCTATGTTTGGAGGCTGACAGCTCAGCGCATTAACCCAGCCAGCAGAGAGGAGACTGCTGTGAAATGCCTCTTGATGCAGAAGGTGCTGACTCTGGAGATGCTCCTGAGGAAGAAGCTGAGGACGTTTCACAGGTAAGCAAGGACCAGTGTGTCCCACCTCCCCTTTCAGGGATCTTCACTGGGACAAGACCTGCATTCCTAGCTCTGTCTTGGTCAGATGGACATTGGGGCAGATATGAAAAGCCACTCTCAGCTTCAGTAAAACACAAAGTATTTTAGGAGAAAACTGATGTGTAAGGCCTGGAAAATATAATTATCAATATGACCCAAAATTAATGGCCTAGGAATTTCAGGCAGCTTTTGGTTTAAAAAGATCACAAAAATATCACTATACTTTTCCTTACAGTTGTGGCTTCAGCACAGTAAGATGCTGTAGTTTTTTTTACTGAAAAATTCAAATAGTCTTCAGTGAATGGGTGAGTTTGAAAAACATTTCACCAGTGAATTGCATATTTTACAATTATTTCACAATCAAAATCTCAATGTGAACCTGAGTGCAGACATATTTTTATGTATAGAAAAGAAGTTTACATAAACTATGACTAAAAGAATAATGACCTTGTTTTGTTTAGATTCTGGCAAAACCAGATGTTATGCCATGGAGTTTGATGACTGATAATAGCAGTGATAAATATTTTGAATGTTAATTGACTAAAGTGAAACTGGAAAAATTACTTTGAATTAATAACCTTGTTAAAGAATTTGAGCAAGAAAATGTAAATATGATTTCTTAAACTATTCCAGTAATAGGAATATGTTTACATAATTTTTGCTGATATCATGTATTTTGAATTAAGTGATGGTGGTAATAATTCAAGACAAATAAGGCTGTTAAAATTGCCTCCTTTTCAAAAGATTTTAAGAGATTATTAGACTTTACGATACTCTAAAGAAGACCCTTCTAAAGTACAAATAAAAATTGTATATTTGATCTTGAAAATCAGGGTTCCTCCATTACAGTGCATTTACAGCAATGTAAAGATTCATTAGCATTAACAACAGTGCTCCTGAATGGCAAAGCCCAAGGCTTTTTGCTGGAGGGCTGACTGCGCCGATAACACGGTGACGTTATTTGGATCTCAAGAACTTCATTATAAAATGCAAATGTGAAACGTATGTGTTCCGACTTGCTGATGTTAGCACACGACCCTTTTTTATCACAGCGGGACACACACATCAGCTCCTGAAACTATTAAGGGAGCTACATATTGCAGATAGCCAGATTCTATACTGAGGTCTGTACCCTGGAGTCCAGCTCCCTCCCAGCCTGTGGCTTTCCTCATGGACAGAAGGGTTTGTGTGTTAGTGGGGCCTGTTACAAAAGTGGAGTCTTAAGTGAATGCTCGTGGGAATTCTGCTGCTGGATGTAAGAAGGCCACAACTCCTTTGTGGTATGAGTTACTCCACATGGGGAAAGAGGTGATGTATATGTGATGAGAGGAATTAATTCCAACAATCAGAGCTCTGATTTCACTCTGGAAAAAAGTAGGTGTCATTTTCTTTCAGACAGATTTCACAAGAAGATAAAAACTGGGAAACAAATATCCAGGAACTCCAGAAAAAAGTAAGTAGATGGCAGTTTTTTTCAGTATTCATGTAAATGAAGCTATGCCTTTATAGAGAGATAGTGCTTTAAATCGAATGGAAATTTAATAACTCTCCTGATAGCGGAAAAGTTAGGAGCCAAGGTGGTTGGCTTCTTGGTCAGACAAGGTTACTGAACCACATGGTGAGGTTTTATTAGGTTTTGTACTTTTGTTCCTTAGAAAACTATAACTTAAAGAATCAATTGATGATTCAGCAGTGTTTTCTTAGATTTTTAATCCCTAGCCAGAAAGGTTCAGGAGGTGTCAATAAGTTTGTAGCCATGATGAATGATAATAGAGTACACTCTTCCTAATGTACCCAATTCTGATTCTAATTTAATGCACTTTGCTGACATTACTGCTTTTATTATTCAAGTAGGGATAAACCACTTGATAAATCCTGTTCTCTTAGCTGTGCACACATTAGCACTGCCTAAGTCTTTATGCTGGAACTGAAAAGGTGTAAACTTTGTAGTGGGATTAATGTCTCCTACATTTAATTATCTAAGTGTCAAAATCTCTTTACCTCACTGGCATCACTAATGAATCAGGCCTGTGTCTGAGAGCTCAAGTCCTTGATTGGACTCCTAGGGGTGAAAGTCCTTGACTGGGAGAACCCTGGTCTGGGTGTCACACCAAACCAGAGCAAACCAACAGATTTTCTTTACACCGCTTTCAAGGCATTGCATGAGACAAGCTTTTTAAAGATCAGAGACTTGTGTTTTAGTAGAGCTTTAAACTATGTGAAACAAGAGACAAACTTGGTCTGGGAGAAAATGATTTCATGGAGTGGTAGTGAAAGCAGAGACACGATGGAAAGCACTGGTTCTGAGGGTTGAGGGTATGAGGGGATTGGCACAGGGAAGGAGGAGCTCGGCACGGAGGTGTACAGACTCCATAGAGATTAAGGGCTTGGCATGTCCATAAGAGTTGTACAGGAGGTGCGAAAGATTTGACCTCTAGGGTAGTTTATAGATTTTCAAAGCACACCTGAAAAAAATGGGTAATATTGTCTCAGATCACAAAACCACAGAGTGCTCAGAATGCCCCCTGTGGTAGGAGTTGCATTTCAGCCCTACTTCTCCCTCTGGCAGGAAGTTGAGGAGGGGGTGACTGAATACAGCTGAATTTATGCAGCAAGTGCTAGATACTTGCATCTCTTAAAGCTTGTTGGACCACATACTCATGGTTTTGCATAGGTATGCATAAGATGCACACCTATAAAAACTATTCTAGTAGTTCTGTCTTTTATGCTGAAGAGGAATATACAGTACAGGAACTGCAGTTTGTGCTTCACACATGCTTTTCTGAACTCTATGCATAATACATAGCTTCTTCTTTAACACAATTACTAATTTTATTTTCCTGTCTGTCTCCAGCACAGAATAACAGATAAAATTCTTCTCATCAAATGTCTGACAGTGCTGGGATGTGTTATTCTTATGTTTTTTCTGAACTCATTTGTTCCAGGCATCTACCTAGATCTTGGTAAGTTTCCTAGTTTTGTTCTAAGTAAAACAAGCAACCTCCCTGAAAAAACCAGTCATATCTTTATGAGTCTGAATCTTTTCAGAAAACTGTTTTTCGTATGTCCCTATCCTCACAATTCTACCAGGTTAAGCAGCAATTTCTCTGGGAAGAGAAGAACAGGTTTTAAAAGTTCAGTCACGTTCCAGTTACCCCAGGAGGAATAAGAGAGAGTGCTCATGACTTCATTTTCTGGACTTTCCAATACTAATGAGCTCGCTAAACATTACAGAATGAGCCAATTTGACCTTGGCATCATTTTCACTGTTTGAGTGAATGACCAAGATGCATTAGAGAAATCAGAAAATAATCACTCCATGGAAGAACAAATTAACAGTTTGGCATTATTTCTTAAGTATAGAAAGCTCTTTGTATAATTTACAGTCTCCATTACTTTACCACCATAATAATTCATTTCCCAAAATAAAAACTGGAGGATGCTATATATGGGTGAAATGAAAGTAGCTGTACGGATACTTTCTATATATAGATGTACATGTGGATGTTTTTATACAGGTAGTTGTATATCTCTGTGAGAAAAAGCTCCACATATCCAGAAAACAGAACCAAATCAAATCTCACATTTAACTGAAAGACAGTCATAAACCCTACCTGTGCATTGACCAATAAAAAATGAAAACATTTTTTTTTGGCTGCTGAGCTTCTCAAGATTATGGAATTTCAGATACATTTTTTTTTCATGAAATCTGAATTTACACACTATATACTTCTATCTCAGTGGCTGAAAGATGGGGCAGACTTGAAGAAGAATAGCTCACAATGAATAGCTCAATAATCATATACACAGGTATTACATTGACACTTATTTTTGCTGTGCAAAATATGGAGCCAGTTATAGCTCTACAGTGGTGATCAGTTTGTGAGCAAGACCTCCCATATCTGCTGCTGACAGACTATTTGCCATGGAAATGGGCAATTTCAGCCCATGAAGATTATTGTCTGTTAAGAAGTTAAAAGGTATACTGACGTATTATACAGCAGAAGTACTACGTTAATAAGGTTGGGGAAAATGCAGAAGCTGAAAATATTTGAAGGCATTTGAAGTCACAGTGGCTGAGAACATAAGAAAGGCCTTCACACTGACAATTTAAGAAATCAATTTACCCCCTTACTTTTCTGTCTCAGATAAGTGGCAGTGAACCATGTAGAACTTCTTGAATTAAGCCCAACATCTCTAAATGTTTTTGAAAAGCCAGACACTGGTTGTGTATGCTCCTGGTAAGATATTTTTTCAAAACTGCAAAGGAGTTGGAGTCAATGCTAGAAGAAACATAGTAACTATTGATAATTTTTTTTTTGTTCTGCTTTATGCCAGTAAAATAAGTGAAAGCAAATGGGATGTTGGGCAGTGTACGTCTCTGTTATCCAGTAGCTGAATAGCAACCTTGAAAGTAAATGAGAGCTGTATGTGCTCTGTACAATTTCTCCCTGTTCTGCATTCATGGCAAACCTGTCGGATTAATGAATAAACGTTACTAAAGCATACACATAATTTCTACTAAAAATTAATGGAACCTGTAAACTTCTACTAATAAGTTTACAGGTTCCATTAATTTACAGGTTCTCATTTTTGTTTCCTGAATTCCACTATCTTGATGATAGGTGTCACTTATCATTACTGAAGTAGTGCTGCTGTGAGGCTCTATGGATTTCAGCCTTCCAAAGCATGGAAATGTATTTCCTAATATACACTACATCTTGTAATCTGTTGGCTTGGGTAAATTTGTTCAATATGGTTTTCTCATAAAAATGAAAGTAAATTGCAGTTCAGTGTTTAATTTTCTACCAGAATAATGGTTTATACAGAGGCTGAAGTGTTAGAAATCTAATAACTTTAAATTGCATTTGGTAGAGGGAATTAGAAAGATTTTAAAATTCTTTATCAGTCCCAAGCCTTGATACAATTTTTTCATTATGAACTTGGAATCATTAATATAATTTGAAGATACTGACATTTTAATTTAAATAATAAAATTAGCATACTTAGCTGCCTTTTAAAATGCAGAACCCTTTCCTCTTCAGTTTTTTTGTGCCTGTTCATTAATTTATTTATAGTAATTCTATGAAATATCTATGTTAATAGAAGATTAGTACTGAGACTTAAAAAAACCAGATACTAAAACTGTAGGACTCCTACAGTACTTTCATTTGGCCCCATGAGATTTTATTATATTGATAAAGTAATGATAAAACATCTGAGAAAAGATGACAAAGGATGAAAGTAAAGCCCCTTTGAGGATTGTACCTGGCTCCTATTTTGACTTTATCTTTTAGGTGGGCATGTCTAGAGCTTTGAACTATATTAATATGTCCGAAAAGATTTAAAAAGTAATATAAAGTAAGATTTTGCTGAAATTTTAAGCTAGATTTTTTAAAGGCAGGGTGTTCAAACTGATTGGGTCAGAAAAAATACCAAAATCAATTTACAGCTTAATTCCTTCTACTTTTGTGCGGAAGGTGCTTTCTCTTTGGTTTGGTTTTAGTCAGTTCAGTGAGTTTCGGAGCTGCTGTGAACTTTGTGCAGTTCCTTATAGTACCCGTGAAGAGGGACACATTATCTCTGTGGCGCTGCTTTTGTCTGCCCCTCTCAGTGCTTTCTGCATGCAATGTAGGCAGCCTGCTCTTGCAGCCCCCCTCACTCTTGCTCCCTTCCACCTCTGGACACCTCTTTCCCAGGGCCTGGCTCAGTAGTTTCTGAGACAGGGGAATGTCTTCTCCTCCTTTGAAAGTTGCAACAGACTCTGTTGCTCTCATATTCAGGGAACAAGGTGAAAACCCAAGAATAAAGAGATGGGATAGTTCCTGTTTCAGAGAGGAGATACTGCCTCAATTTTGGCTGCAGACTGTTGGAAGATGGGGTGGTATGCCAGGAGAAATACAATTGTGGTTTTGCCTTATTTGTATATTGATTCCTGCCTTCTTGCCACCATTTCTCCTGTTGAAGACACGACTCTTGCACAGGTGAACCTATGGTGTTACCATCCACGGCTTTTCTCATGTTCCTTTAATGAATTATTTAAGCAAGGGGACAGGGGGAGACTTTTTTGGATTCACTGAATTCTTCTGTAATGAAGGACTGCCATTTTTTCACTTGAGGGATCTGTCTTGAATTTTTTTTTTTTTCACTTGTACAGAGGGCTTATGTCTTTATGCTACTGTCTGAGTCCATTCTGGTATTTTTGGTGCCATGGACGTCTGTGATCCTTCAGACATCAATGTTTAATCTAATTACCATCATCTGCCCTCAAAATAATCTCCGGGGGTGTCACTAATCAGTGGAAGTCATCAACAGCTGTGATTCAGCCTGGTTTCAGCTTAGGTATGATTAACCAAGGCAGTGTTAGCAAACTCCCAAATTTAGGAACTTATAAAAAAATTACGATTTTATTCTTTCAACTATCTTACATGATCACTATGACCTTTCTGGGCAGTAGCACAAGTTGTATAATCAGTATTCTATGTCACTCCTGTCAAGCAAACATCCTAGATCTAAATTTCCTTCATCATTCTCGCACTAAAGCTAAAATCCCTCAATATTTACAAAAAAATGTTATCTTGTTTGATGAGACATCTTTCTTTTGCAAGACTTTCTCTTGTGCTCTATATTGATGTGATTTAACTTCTGCAAATTCTGCTGCAGCTACTTTTTAGGGTCTGAAGTGTCTTTTTGCTATGTATGATAAACCGGTGTATCTTGCATCATTGAAACGTTTTAAAACTGTGAGTGAAATAGTGGAGAAGTAGGAAAATAACTGTTTTCATTTAATATAAACTGACTTCTGTTTGTTTGGTAGATCATGTTGTGCATTTTTATTTTATTGCCAGAGCATTAAAGGAGAAATGTGTTCAGTTTCTGTAGATAGGAAAGACTCTTGTATTGTCACTCCTTTGAATAACAGTTGCCATATTTATTGACTCATTTCCATAATTTACAGAAAAATTTTTGACATTCACATGAGAAACTAAATACCTTAATGGGAAAGGGCCTCAGTAGAACAGTCTCCTCCCTCATTTATGTCTACAGAGGCCATTATGCAAATTATAGAAAAAATTTTGTCTCAACTGGAGAGCGGAGTCACATCTCAAATTCAGGGAAGTGGATGGGATTCAAAGTTTCTCCTCTTTACTTGCTTTTGATTTTCATCCTGCTTTTGATTTTCATATGTTTCAGTGGACATGCTCAATTTTCAGCTTACACTGTAATTTATGTAGATGAATCAATAATTATAACAGAGTTGAAACTGAGTGGCACTTATTGGGTAGCCTGCTTAGTGAGGAAGAGGGGGCTGCACAGTCCTAGAGAGCTTCACAAACTCGCTTACATTTGTTATTTCATCACAGAATGTGTGAAGTTTCATACCAATATTTACTTAAAAACGATTATGCCTGTTCTCCGTTACGGCAGCCTACTAAGATTTTAACAGCTAACTTAATCCATTTATTTTCTGTAACATTTAAATTAGGAGCTCACTGCAGGAATGATTCTTGGCTAACAACTTTGAGACAGATCTGTAGGATCAGTATGTGTGTGTGTGAAAGCTTGCATGAGTTGCAGTGCTGTAACCAGTGGCAGAAGTCTTTAGCTTAGGGATCTTTGACTAAATTATGTGATGGTGTAAACTAAAAATCTCCACTATTCCACAAGTGAAATACATGTGTGGTTTTGTTCCAAAGATGCATCCTAGGAAGCTGCTCAAGAAGAACTCTAATAAACTTCTCCCACTCCCTGCCCCAGCTTTTATGTGGGCCCTGGGACATACGTATATATCAAATGCATAGGTACGTGCATTTGAACTTGTGCTAAGAGGTTTCTTTAGAATGGCCAAAGTGCTTTAAAACTTGAACCTCTCCCCCACAGCTCTGTGAGAAAGATCCTGCCTCACAGTGTGCAGCAGAATTCCTCAGATCCAAAAGATTTATATATCCTCATAGAAGAGCACATGGCTGAGAAAGGTGTGGACAGATCCTATTAGCATGAGAGAGCTGCTAATGTCAAAGGCTCTTAATTTTATACTTTAAAATTTTATTCTGGAACATTTTTCTCATCTCTTATCGGTGAAAAATAGATTGAACTATGTTGTGCCACTATTCTGTGTGATGGTGGACTTGTATAAATATGACATCTGTTTACAAACAATAAAACTATATTTGCAGAAACATAAAAAATGGACTTAAAAATTTAAGTGTTCTTCCCCATGGAGAGGAAGAAAAAAAGAAAGTGTTTATATTTTCTCAGTGTTTAGTTTCAGGTTAATTTGTGCAATAGTTAAGATGAATGGTTCATTATAGAGCTACTCAGTGTTACTGAGGAGTTGTTTTATGAAATATCTGACAAAAACCATAAACCAGTTTAATAAGCTGATGTACAATTTTTTAATGCTTAAGAAAACAAAAAATCCTGGTGAGACAGACAGTTATTAAGATACAAAAACTGGTGAAGAAGCTAGATTTAAGAAAGCATAGGCCAGATGCCAAGAATGACATCAAGTTTAGCACATCTTATACTTTACTTCCTATGTCACTATATTGTCATCGTGAAAAGTGCACATTTGGTTTTTAATTTTTCACCAAAGCTAACATTTATTGAGAAATTAGCTAGGTCTAGGAAATGAATCAGTTTTAGCTGATGGAAGCCTGTAGGTATTGACTCCTAAGTAATGGCTCAAATGATGCTTTATTGTCAACTGCATTTAGAGCTGTCACAATGACAATTTTCTTTTCTTTGTCTCTATTTTTTTCCCATTTGAATTTAAATTTTATTTCATTATATTGGAAAGCTTTCTAACATGACTTGATAAACTAGGCAACCAGATGCAAAGCTTGGGTAGCAACATTTGTGGACCTTTTTTGTAGAGCTAAAACTACCATCCTGAATAATCTGTAATTGCCTGGAAACTCCTTCACATATTTCAGTAAAGTAAATGGCTATGGCCTCCAAAACATTTGGATTATGGTTGCCTTCTCTGTACGTGGCAGTAGGCTCCTGCTTTCAAAGTCTCCATGGTCTTCTTAAACTTGTGATATTATGGGCAAAAAGGGGAACATCCCCTATATCTGGAGCTGAGAATTTATTGTCAGTCTAATTAAAAGTTGTGTCAGTGCAACCAAAGCAAGCAATTATTATTCATCTTATGATAATACTAACACTTAGAGTCTATACTATCTAATGAGTACAAAACAAAACTCATTAACAGTGTGCAGTATAAACTGTTGTAAAAAACCAACCAAGCAATCAACCAACTTCTCCTCCCCACCCCCAAACACCCAAACCAAACTCCTCCACCCAAAAATCCACCCCAAACCCAAAAGAATAATCCCAGTGTAATCTCCCCTTTTCTCCTGATGTTAGGGTCACCCTTTGATATTCTCCAGGGTGCTAAGGGTCACACATTTAAACTGGGAGGAGTCAAACCACAGTGTTGCTGGGATGAGAAGGGGGTTTTGCTGGGATGAGAAGAGATGATAGGGGTGTCTTCCTCCTCTTTGCCAAGATGTGTATAGTGTTGGTGTTGATGTTTTCTTACTTCCTGTGCTTAAGTTCACTTGAGCCTATTTTTATATATTTTCTGAAGCTTTACACTTTACTTTTTCAAATTTGGTTTTCAGCTCTATATTATACCTGATTTTATCATATGAGGTGTGTTGTACATATGTTATATGCTTTTTTCTTGTGCTCTTTTTTACCCCTAAAATGGGTTTTGACCATCTCATAGGTTTACTCTATCATCTATAACTAACCACTGTTGAGTTACTGATAAACCTGGACTCTTTTTTATCATCTTATGTATTTCTTTTAGCTGCAGTTACTCATGGACTCTTCTCTGTGGCAATTTCTTTCTTCCCTTACCATTTTCCATTAATGCTCCATCTATATGAAGCTGTAATGCTGCTTTCCATGACTAAAGTAGTTTCTTTAGTTGCTGATCTGACAATGGTAAGCAAAACAATGTGTTGTGGCATCTGATAAGAGCATCCAGTCCAACGTAGAGAGACATAATAAGATTAGAGCCAAGATTTTAAGCTGTCCTCTTTGAAGGTCTTCAGGCCTTTCTGGAGACTCTTCCAGATCCTTGCAGGTATGCTTGCTGGGGCTGCACTGCAGCCCTTTTCCCCGGGTGTCATCAGCTACAATTGCCAGTGGAGTTTGATATATTTGTCCTTGTTTAGTGCTCTTAACTTCCCTGCTTGTGCTTCATCCATTTACTCTGTTATCTGTTGTGGCATGCGGTGGTGTTGGTTTAGTGGTCTAGCACTTTCACATTGAGGTCAAGAAGAGTTCTGCATGGGACTGACCTGCTGGCCTCTGATATGTAGCACAGAGACTTCATTGCACTGTGAAAATGCAAACTGTTTTTTGAAAATGAGAATGGACATAACTGTATCTGAGAGACTTCGTGCATCTTTGATTCATAGTCATGTCGAAAAAATTCCTGGTAGAGTGTACATGAACATGAGTTAAAAACAAATTTGACAATAATTTTTTAATAATGAGAATGTTGGAACGGAACTAGATCCATGCAGTCAGCATTGACTCAGACTCAGAAAGTCTGGTTCAGATGTTAGTTATTCATCCCTGTCAGCATAACACTTAACTTGTGAAAATGCAAGAGATCTGCTTTCCATGATCCTTGCAGTCTTAATTTATTTTAGGATTGTTTTCAAAAAATTCTGCCTTGAAATTTCACAGTTGTCTTTACAAACAGGTAATTATGCATGTACAATACCCCCTGTCCATGCAGCTGCCCATACACTTGATGAGAAAAAACCAAGAACCATTAACAGTTGTATCAGCTAGTGCAGCCTTTGATCTTTATTGCTCACTTCTAGAGAAGCTGACCTTTCCTTTATCTTGGTATTTGCAGCTCCTCGAATTATTTTTTGTTCACAAGAGTCAATAAGGCTATGGCAATAGAGTGTGTTTGTTTGCAGTGACCTTTACTGAGAGTACTCCGTAATTTTTCAGACTTACAGATTGGTGCGGTATAGACAGCTATATATCTGTCAGCTCATCTCTGGAGACGGAGTGCCCAGCTGTAGCAGTGTCTAACCAGGGTTTCTTTCTTACAGTGTTCTGTTTTGAATGCCATCCCATCTCATCTATGAAATTGTGTTTGGAGAGTTAATGAAGTTGGGTGTTGGCATTAAAAGACAATGGCGAATACAATTTCACATTCTAACTTCATGCTGTTACAGCTATTCAACAAAGTCCAGCACATCCTTTCCTGAGGCACATGTGCTGATCTGGGATTACAGAGCAGTTAGTTCTTTACCTCCTTGTTTTATGCAACACTTCTGTTTTTTATTGCTGTAATTGCCTTGTATCAGCACAGGACCCTGCTTCTTTTGCCGTGCATGGGATTATAGTTTCCACCATTTTTTTTCCATATTCTTTTATTCCTCTTGTGTTGTACCAAATATTTATTGGTGTGGAACAAGTCTTGGACTGTCACCATCACTGTTCTGTTCCCCAAGAAGTTGCCTTAAACTGTGGTGCTAAAAATAGCACAGAACAGAAAATGATTTCCATGACACTAGAACCATGAAAAGAGACTGCTCAAAAGACCAGCAAATTGCTTTGTGAGAAGGTAGCTTTATATTAAAAAGAAAATAATATTAAAGATAAAAGAGCACTTATCAGTGGACAGCAAGTACTACTTAGAAACATTCAGCAAGATTTCAGAATGTATATTTTCAGAGGAGCCTGATAAAATAAAACAAAAAATTGAATAAACCAAAATACAGAACATTTTCATTCACATTCAGAACTACTGATAAAACATAGTCTGTGAGTAGAACAAGCACTACTGGAAGTATGTCTTTGATTTAACTTTTTCACCCCAATATTTTTATAGGCTTGTGTAAGAGGATGCTCAAGCATATACTACATTGCAATTACACCACAGTACATGAAGGACTGGCATACATCCTTAAGCTACATTCTGAGGGGTTGTGGAGCTAATATGATGTCTTCTGACAAAACTGTTGGGACACAGTTATGGACTTTACTCATATATTCAGTACCATGCTGTGTGAATAATTATTCAAAGCTAAGCACCAAATATATTTTAGCGGGTAAGCCTGTAATGGACATTATGGGCTTAAAAGGTTTTTGCAGTTCACAAAAAGTTGCTGTGGCCTTTATGACAAATAAAGAATTTTAAAGAGCACAGAAAATGAAAATCATACTTAGAGAAAAACATATAAAAAAATCAGTATGTCCCTCCCATTGTTTGCAGATAGGAGTACTATATTTTCATCTGGCAGAATGAAAGGGTCTAGATGTTTTTTAAAAAAACTAATTTCTCAACCACTATAAAAGTGTGATCCTGAATATTGTGTTGCCTGAATCATCGTTTTTGCTGTTAACATCTTCTCACTCTTTCTTGTCCTGCTGTTGCCACAAACAGCTTGCTTTCCGCCCTTTGGGGAAGACTGGTATTTACAAAGACTTGTCAGAACTTCTTTAATCATCTTATCTTTGAGCTAAATATCCTGATTCTTCACATTTTTCCTCAAAAGTCAACTCTTCAGACTGTTGATTGTGCTTCCTTCTCTGCCTCAGATTTCCTAATGGGTATGCGTCTTACAGTATATATTTGCAGGGTTTACCAGGGATGAGGAGAGCAGAGGCTGCTTCACAGAATTTACTATTTGTAGCCCTGGTTCTGTGTTTCAGTGAGCAATGAGATTTTGTTGTGATACACTGTGTTTGTCAAGTCTTTTCTGCAGGACTATTTGGCACTCAGTTGCTTCCCATCCTGGATTTTTACAGTTTTATCGCTTCCAACCTAAATGTAGTACCTTGCGCTGTCTTGATCAGCGTGCTGTTTTGCTCAGGCCAGCATTGAGATCATGCAATGTTATCCTGACTTTGGTTTTCAGTTCAAATGTCTCAAGAGCCATTTCAATTTCCAGAAAAGTGAAATTTTTGAGTACACTCAGTCTTCATTAATGCATTTCCCCAAATTCTGTGCATGTAACGTGAACATACAGCACATTTTTGCTTTGTTCGGAGGAAGCTTGTTATACTTCTATGCTTCTGAGCTGCTACTATGAGGTAGTAGGTCAGACAAAATTACTTTTGCTGAGGAATGCAAACTCTTCTTAACAAGCATTTGAAGGCCTACAAATTACACAGTAATTTTTCTCCCCTTATTTCCTTCTCTTTCTCCTGCCTACCTCCAAATTGTAGACTTCTATTTGATTCTGTTATTGTTTTATATTTTCAAGTTCTTCTTCTTGATTATTTTAAAATAAGGGGGTTTTGAGTAGGATTGCAATTGTGTTCTGCTCATCAAGAGCTAAGTATTATTCCAAAGGTGGTTTTCCCTACTGGGTATGAGAAAAGCAAAGCACTCAAGCGATTACTACTGTACTTTTTTTCTGGCACCAGGCAGAAGAAATGGAAATATTTTCTTATGAAGACTGCATTACAAATTTTCAAGATGCATTTTATAATAAAATTTCATTTTCTTTTCCCTAAGATAAGTAGAAACAGTCACCCTCTTCAACAGGTAGAAATAGAATTTAGATTCAGTTTGTCTCCAAGTTCTGTTTCCAGGACATCAATTGTTGTCAAACAGAGGCACTAAAAGTCAGTAAAGGAAGTGGTCTGTGGAACTGTAAATGGGCTTTGTTTTCACTAGAGTAATGAGAAGTTATTTCTAAAAATTATTTCTGTTTCTCTTCCTCATGGCTCTCTTTTGTGGTCCAGGAAGCTAGAAAAAAAATGAACAGAGAAGCCAGTCTTTGATGTATCCTAGCACTTTGAAAACTCTTCATAGTGAATAAAAAATGCCTCTCCTCTCCTCTCCTCTCCTCTCCTCTCCTCTCCTCTCCTCTCCTCTC
>VZTI01000239.1:1686306-1814965 GCA_013397865.1 Struthidea cinerea
CTCTCCTCTCCTCTCCTCGACTTATTTCAGTGTGTAGACTGAAACAAGCTCTGTGCAGCCAGAAGTGGCAGCTGATGTGTTTGCAGTTCCCCCTGCAGAGCTGTACTTGCTGAAGCACGGCAGGATGACACCTCCCTTGCCTGTGTGTATTCTCAGGGAACAATATTGTAAGGCCAGGCACTGTTCCCTCATGCAAAGCTGCATGCTTGAAGCTAATGTGTGCTGATAACAATCATGGTACTAGAAAATGCCTGGCTCCATGCACCTCTTCTGCAATTCTATAATATTTCATTAGCTTTAGTGATTAATTGTTATCTCCATATAGAGATAACAATCAATTTGAGTTGATTCATTATTATTGGAGACAGAAGGGTAGAAATAATACCAAGGTATTTTCACAGATTGTTCCAGAAGTAATGAGAAATTCTTTAATGCTTCACTATGCTGTACTTTCATACAAAATGCATGTGAGAAAAATGTAATGTTGTGACTTAAAATTCTGCTACTTAGCTTCAAATCAGCACATACCTACTTTCCTTTGCAGTACTCTAACAGGAATTGCCGTCATCTTTATTTATTTAAGGTGGAGTTGAGCCCACTAATTCTTTAATGAATTCAGAAAACAGCCAAGACAACAGTCAGAAGAAAATTAGGCAGTGCATTTCCATATCCCCTTTCTTTATGTTCAGAGAAAATTAATTTAATTTTCATGAACAGATTTGCTTTCTATAAGCAAATATAATAATTTCTATAATTTTTGCTTTTCATAAGACAGCAAATCAACTTTTCTATTGAAAAGTCATGGTAGATGGAACTGACAGTTCTTACTTTCCTCTGCTGCTTTGGGAACTCTGAGAGTTTTAAGATAAATAGACCAGAGGGATCAAACAGCTCTAGAAAGAATTTTAACTGTGCAGAGGAAAAGTGAGCCTTGCTCGGACAGGAGATTTGCTATTTGCATTTTCCGGCTGATTGTGCATTTGATTTGTATTTTCTCTCAATTACTTACCTGAATATGTGTATTAAAACACTTCAGGATGTACGGAGGTTCCTCTCTGAAGAATCCTTCACTACTCCTGAATACCTAAATGTTTCTCTGTGATCCAAACCTATTGATTACTGGGGTAACCCCACTCTGTCTTACTTGTCTTTTTTTTTTTTTTTTTGGTTGTTGTTGTTCTGTTTTAATTTAAAAGCAGAAACCATTCATCCTGTGGTGTCTGTGAACTTTTCCTGTTACAGTCAGAGCAAAAATGTGGCAAAAATCTTCGAAAATCACAATACTGTAACTTACATGTTGGTAGCACACAAAAAGTCTGTGAAGTATAAAGCATTGTTCTCTCTTTCTCTCATGCAGGCTGGATTGCCATGTTGGGAGCCCTTTGGCTGCTAGTGCTAGCAGACATCCATGATTTTGAGATGATATTGCACAGAGTTGAGTGGGCAACCCTCCTTTTCTTTGCAGCATTGTTTGTTCTCATGGAGGTAATATTCTCTGATCCTAAAGCCTGAAGAATTGCAAACAATTTCAAATGTGAATTATGTTCCTGGAGAGAGGCCTCCTGCTGGTTCAATCCTACTGGAATATTGTTGATCAAGGGTAGTTATGGTAATACAGAGAGGAATTACAGAGTGTGAAAGTTAGTTGGACCTCTTTCATATTTAAATTTTCATTATAAACTTGACCTCACGCTCTCTCTTTATTCTTTGGTGAATGTATCTCACACAATCATTTTTCTATAATTTAAAATTGAGTTTCTGGGTTTATTGATGGTCTGTGTGTGCAGATATTTTATATGTATTTATGTGTTTGTTTACAATTATTTAAACAAATGATAGGAAAAATAATAGAACAAGATTAAACCAGAGCTGAAAAATGCTTCTAGTACTGTCTGCTACATGCTGGCTACCAAATGGCCTAAGATATCTCATGGGAGTGTGATTCGAAAGGAAAATAACACTGAATTTCAATTTGCAATGATAATTTAAAAGATATTCAGCTCTTGAAATCCCTGGATATCTTGCTGCATAGTTTCTGTGTGTTTGTCTGCTTGACAACAGTCCATCCATGTTTGTATCCCCTTTTATTCCCTATTTGATGCTTTTGTAGAGCTTGAGAGGATTTATTTTTACGTCAAATATTTGGATGTTTTTTGTGTGGATACTCACATTAACTTTTTAATTAGGCTTCTAGAGTGTTGTCTATTCTTCAGTTGTTAATTGTTGGATTTAAATGATGTAATAATGTTGTAGAAACATGACTGACAATGGCCAAGTGACCTCTGACACTGCCATGGCTAGTGTATTGTCCGAGTGAGAAGCCTGGGAAAAGCCTGTGACAACAAATTTGCTCATACAGCCTCTTTCCTTCCCCTTCCCCTCCCAATAACTGCAAAGATCCCAGGAATTTGGAAATTGGAATCTATTAAAAAAATCACCAGCAGTAAAAGGGACAACATTTGAAGCAAATAGAAACAAGAACCAATCCAACTAACCCTAATTAATGCCAAAGTGAAAGTCAAAATCTGGTAACCTCTGAGAAGATGAGTGGAAACTCTGATTATTATTAGGAAGTTTTCTGTGAGTTACTAAGTCTAAAATTCCACAGGAAATATTGATTTATTGTATGCTCACTAGAACAAGTAATTTTTAGTTCTCCATTCTAACAGGTTCTATATAACCTTGCATTTTCTAGCTCTTACAGGGAATTGACGCTGAAGCTGTGTTTATTTTGTCTACTGCTGCTGTAACAGTTTATAAGTTGTATTCTCTGATGTATTTATTGTTTGAACTTGGATGGACTGGCTGTGATTTGAGTGCTGTGTGACTGCACAATACCACAGTAAAATACACTGGGATTTATTTGCCATTTACTGCCAGACTTTGGATACAACTATTATAATTCGCTGAACTTCATTTTTATGGTTTCTCAGGTCACCAGTGAATAGTTTGCTAATGAAAGAATATTTTTCCTGGCTCTTTAGAATAACAGCAGTTTAAGGTCATGAAAGAAACTCTTCCAGATAATCAAGGAAAAAATTGCGAGACATTAAAGGAATGAGAAAATGTGCTGTGTATATCATCACTGCTAATTTTCATCTGAAACTTTGGATTAGTAGGTGACAGTCCTTTCCAAGGCATTTTTCTTTCCTTTAAGTTACCAATGCCAAGAAGAAACAGGTCAAAACAAAAATATACATTGAAATATAAGAAATTTTTCCATGTTCTAGGGCATTCAGCAATTGTCAGCTCATATTGCTCACCCTTGGTGATCCTTCAGCTTGGGTAGTTCCAAGTCTGAAGCTGTTTCCTACTGCTATAAATGTTCTCTTTCCTATTACAAGGCACATTTAAAAACCTGTGTGGGACTTAGGCTGCAAGTAATTTTGGAAAATGTGATTTGAGTTCCTGAACCACAGGGAACTTTTGGAGGTTCTGCCTTTGGACGTTCATTAGTCCAGTCTGGTGAATCTTTTACAATGAAAAACTTGGAAATCCTTTGGAGCGCTCTTGTTTTCTATTGTGTCCCCTGGGTAATTAATCTTTACTACTGTCTTTTCGGCCTTTACTCACAAGTGGCTGTTACATGCTATAAAAATCTTTCTGCTTCTTCTGTCTCTGTAAAATAAGTCCGTACGCCTCTCAGGATTACAGTCCTTTGTTCACTTTTATAGTAGAAATGGACATAATACCTTAATTCCTTCAGGCAGAGTTTATTTACAACAGTCATCATGACATACTGTCCCCAAGAGGATTAATCAAAATTTTTTTGCATAAATTAGATTTTGTTTTAAAAAGGCACATGATTTTTTTCCGCAGTAAAGCTCTGTTGTGAACTGCCACACAGGAACTAGTATGCTTGAAGATGCCAATTAATGCAATAATGCTTACTCCTCTTGGAAGACACAGGAATGTCCAGGAGACCCTCTGTGCAGTTTACATGCAGGGGAGGACAGTGGCAGGGTACTAATTGCTGACTTGCACTTAGATGCTTGCAGTAGAGTGGCCTGGAGATCATAGAGACATCCTAAAATTGTCTATGTGATTAATATTGTCACCATCTCTAACGAGATGGGCTACCTGCAGACTCTTGCAGGAATGATGTGTGTGTGCTGAACATCTCTTTTTCCTGAGTTCCAGAATGAATTTTGAGTGTTACTCAAAAGTAATACATTCTGTTAGTAGATAATTAATAAGGCAGCAATATTAATTGAATGTAAATCTGGGCTCTAATTGCTGACAACTAGCTGTTTAAAAGTTTATTTTGAAGTGTGAACACAAAGCAATGATACAAGAACTATTGCTGTTCATTAAGAATATTACTTTTATATACATTTAAAAAGTCATAACATGTGAGTTGATAAAGCAACATGGATAGCTTAGAAAGAAAATGGTAACTTAAAATCACCAACAAGACTTAATTTCTTAGGAAACTTTCTCCTGGGAAGCCAAAGTAATGGAAAAATTTTCTTTTTTTTAAAGTGTAAGGGGTATGTGCCTGTATTTAAAAGTTTTGCTGCTTGTTTTCCGCATGCTGTGTCTTTAATTGTGGATAAACCTTTTCTTGTTCAATGTATTGTAAAAAAAATAATATTTCTGGGCCAAATTTACTATGTGGTGATACCCAAACCACTACCATTCAGCTGATGTTCAATTGAGCTGCAGGTACAGGAATTGCCAGTCTGAATGAAAGCACCTTAGTCACTGACAAGACAGTGTCCTATACCACACCACTCGATGCCTGTTAGGATCTTTTGTCTGCATCTGTCATGGAATTTGACAGCATGTGAGTTGAATGCTTTTTTTCCCACTGCTGTCTTTGGAGGGCTCTGTCTGACTGCCAGGTGTGAGGGTTATATGGAGCTGTGTTGTGTGAATACTGACTCCTGCAGCTCTGTGAGGGACTGATATCAGTAAGTGAGGTATTGCAGCTGACTGATTCTTTTACTTGACAGAAAAAAATGAAAGCAAGCCAACCAGCGTGGTCTAGGCTAAACAAAAAATGATGTGATTTTCTCCCCTGAGAAACGGAGAAGTCATAAAATAGCTATACCTTATTAAACCTGAAAATAGTACTTCATTCTTCATGCCTACAAGAAAAGAAAACAAAACCAAAGTGAAGTAAAGGCTAGCACTCATGAGTTAAAATCACCCTTTTACCTTGTGGGTCAAGGGAATAGGTCACTGTCCTTGGGTGTGAAGACTCTGTATTCTGTGTGACCAAGTAGAGATCAGAGTCAGCACCACTAGGCCGAAGTCTTCCTATGTCTTTTCATCCATGGTAGCACCACGGGATGCTATCTAAGTGTCCTGTACAAATGGGAATGGGTCTCACAGGGAGGGTAGAGCACTCTGATCCGGGCTGCCCTGGGGTCCAGTGCTTACAGGGCTCACCTCCTTAGTTCACGTGCCTAACTTGGGCATTGGAGAGCTGGATTTCCTGCCTTTCAGATGCTGCTGCCTCTGTGCCAATTCCCATTCACCCAAGATCTCTGTCCTGGTTTTAGCAGATGGATACTGGTTTTGGTAGTTTTTGTTGTAGGTTTTTGGGGTTTTTTTGAATGAGTCTGAGAAAGCCATAAAACAGAAACAGAATTTCTTTTCCTGTTTCTTCTTCTGAGACTGAGCATGAGATGACTGATTTCATCTGACCTTTGAAACACATGATATACTTCTATCTATATTGTGGGTTTGGGGAAGTTGATTTAAAATCAGTTGTGTTCAGGTTTTCAGCAGACACGTATCTACTGAATAATGTCATCTTTAAATTTCAGCCATTCTCTGATCCTGTGTCCCATGCTCTTGAGTAATCCTACAAGGCATTTCATTGCAACCAGCTCACCTCTGCAAATACAGTCACCAATTTCTGCTGTGTCTTTTATTGCCTAAAATTACTTCTGTAGAAGCTACATGATTTGAATATCAATATCTTGTAAATGGGAAGAAATGGTTGCATTTTCTTACATCCAGTGAAAAAAAGTAAGTGCATCATGCACTTCATTAGTTGATATCAATGTCTTTTTTTTTTTTCCAGGCTTTGGCTCATCTGCACTTAATAGACTATATAGGAGAGCAGACAGCTTTGTTAATAAAGGTATGTTTAAAATATTTATAATTTTTTAACAAGTAAGAAAAATAGTTTTAATCCAGTAGAACAATAAATAATGTTTTTATTTCGAATTTGATGTTAATGATTGCATTCCTGCATCAGCAATAACAAGAAAGCATGTCATACTTTGGCATGGGTGATATTTAATATGTATATATCTGTCCACAGCCAGACTAAACATAGCCATAAATGCAATAGAGAAGCTTTTTCTGTAGTCTAAAAACTCCAAAAATGCAAAGGTGAAAAAGTATAAACAGCTAAAGGTCAAAATTCACAGTTGCACAGTGTATTTCTTGTGTGAAAGCTGCGTATTAGAAATATCAATCTCTGTACTTCTATTTGTTCAAGTTTTCTTGGAAGAAGAACTCTAATTGTGTTACTAAATGTTAGGCTATTTTGTCTAAGAGGCCTTTCCTATCTCAGAGCCTAAAGGAATGATAAATGTCAATAAATTTAAGCTGTAAAGAACATGCAATTATGCCGTGGGGGACACACAGAGCAACACTGACCTCAAAGTTATAATTTTCTCTTCTTCAATTCCAGGTGGTTCCTGAGGATCAGCGCTTGGCAGTGGCCATCATTTTAGTGCTCTGGGTGTCGGCTTTGGCCTCCTCAGTGATTGACAACATCCCCTTCACAGCTACAATGGTAAGCTCTGTGCAGCACTGCACATCCTCCTCCAGGTGCAGGCAAGGGAGCTGAGCTTACTGATCACAATTTCCAGGTTTTTTTGTTTTTTGGTTTTTTTTTTTTTTTTTACCTCTGCTGTGCTGTAGCTTACTTTATCCTCTGAGATTGAATCAGTATTAGAAACTAACTCATACTGTTAAGGTACCTAGCTGGCCATTGCTGCAGGTAGCTGTGGGACTGGAGGCACAGTTTTGGCTGCATTTTTGCACTTTCTCCTCTTATGTCCACATACGTACTTGAAAAATAAAATTGTCTTTTTGATGGAAACTGTCACTATCCATCCACTGCTATGAATGTTTTTCCTCTATGTGCTGACTAGTTATGCTAGTGTTTTTTTAACACCCGAACCTTTTATTGATACCTTTTTATGTAATTAGTTTAAAAAACACCAAATTATGTTAAGCATAACAAATGCTTGTCAGCAGCTGAGCTTTAATATCAGAAAAGTATCAAATTATAACAAATTAGGGCATGCTCAGATAGGTTTATTTAATCAAGATCTCGGTTTAAATTGTGATCATTCATTCATTGTACCGTACTATTATTTCATTGTTACAGCTCTTTCTCAGCTAAGTATATTTTTTCTTCACCTTTTTTTTGTCCATTATTGAATGTTCATGTCCACTATAAATCTGTGCCAAGGTTTAAGACACTTCTTATTGGGCATATAACAAATTGGGCAGATTTGTAACTACTCTATAAATATATATTAATATAGTATTTTGCTTTGATTACCATGGTGTTTCCTGTGAAATTGTATTGATATAACCACAACAGACTGCAAGTAATAGGCGTGAAAGGAAAAATTGGTTCGGGATGAGTCACCTCCCAGCAAATGCTTGAGGACTATTAAGCAATAATGCAGAAATCTTCACTTAGAAGATTTTTGCCTCATATCCAGCTAGTCTATAAAAATTGGCTTGGAGCAATACCAAACAACACCTACCTGCATATCAACCAAAGGAGTATGTTTTGGGAAAAGGGACTGAAATGCAAGAATCCTTTGGGATGCCTGAATACCACTTCTTTTGTATATTTGAGGGTGGCAAATACAGATGGACAGGAAGGGATCCTTGTCAACATTTTAAGCTATTTCAAATTTGTATTTTTCTCATTCTGTTCTGGGATGAACCTGAGAGACTGCTATAATTTTTTCATTTCTTTTATTAGGCAGAGAGAAGAGACAGGAAGAAAAATGCAGGCATATTTTCACCTATGTAAAAGCAGTCATTAGCTGAGGTGTTAAGACGTTAATGTGCTATTTGGCAAACTAAAGTTGAGATTCATCTAGTTCAGTGCATAAGCTTGCACTTTAGTCTTTGTCATTCTGCATTGGAAAATCCTTACAGAACATTCCTAAGTCCCAAGACCTTTAAACTTCCATTTGAAATTATTTTTCTTTCTTTGGTACTTTGTTCCTCCTGTTAAAACAAGTAGTATTTCATTTTGGAAGCCTATTTTTAAGTATATGTGCTACAGTTATGAACTTCTGATGAGGAGTATTAAATATATTGTACCAAAACCTTTTGTAGAATGACTTTTCACTAATCAGGTACTTCTGTATGTGGGTTTGGTTTGATATTCCCTAGTGATATAGGAATATGGGGCACCTGCTATGATGTAGCCACGAATGATCCTGTCCTTTCCTGGGAAAAGTTTCCAGCTTCACAAATGAGCCTGCACTCATAATAATGAAAGACAGATGTACTGAATCACTCCAGGTCTCCTTAAGTCTCCTTCAGTGGTGAACCAATGTCATGACGATGGATCAATCTCTCTTGCGTTTTTCATTGGTCGTAGCTTTGATGGACCAGGTACCGGGTAGGGATGTGGAATCCATCAAGTTCCTTCAATTTTTTGAACCCAGAGGTACAAAAATCTGGGCAGTTTCATAGCTATCAGCTGTGTTCTCTGACTGAGGGAAGAGTGTTTGGAGGATGACATCACAGACCTCTGCCTATAGAGGCTTTGCCACTGACCAATAGGAGTTAAGGGAAACCAGTCTTATGGGGTAATGGCTTGTTTGACTTGTACATGAATTCCTTAAATATCATGCAGAGATGATGAAAGGTCTGGTGGCAGTTCACAGTCAAGGATGCTAATAGTGCCTTTTCTGCATTACAAGGCCATGATTTTTGTCCCATATTCCAGGGATGTGGCAGTCTTGCCAATCCCAGTTCTTCTGGTTGTGAGTCCCCAGCTGACTGTGGAAAAAAATATTGCAATTGCATGGGCGTCTGGAAAGTTATACTGTTTTGTTCCTTCATGGGTGGGAAGCTTCAAGAAGACAGGCATCAGTTCATTCATGAGATGTCCCCAGCACTGCCACTGTGCTGCTGGATAAGGTCTTCCACTCATCCCCTACAACAATATGCAGTGCATGTCATCCAGACTTGGAACAGGGAGAGGGGGTGGGCTGCACGATCAGCGTAGTAACTCAGAACTGGAGTGAGAGAGGACAGTCTTCTATGTGAGGTGACTGCGCCCCTGGGCTGAAGGCACCGTAGATGTGAAGCTCCAACTCTTTCAATTTTCTGTTACGTGTAGTGTTTTGACCCAGGAACTACTTAAGGGATGGAAGGAATACAAAATTCCATTAGAGCCTGAGCCTTGACTTAGGTGCACAGCTGAAGGGAATCAAACCAGGAAAACCTGCAGATAGCTCTGTAACTGTGATGTGTTTTCTTTAAAAAATCAAGGTGATGTATTGTCGTCCAAAATTTCCTTTCAGTTTCTGTGCTTGTACTAGTGAGATAATCAGATTCATAATGACTTGGTTTGTGTATAGAAAAAAAAAAAAGAAAAAGTATTAATGTCTAATTAATGGATCTTGAGACTAAAAGTTTCACTTCATCTGTGTTTGGATAAATTTGACAGCTTCATATTTGACAGCATTAAAATTTTTGGCTGACTTAACAATCAGTTAGCTTACCTTGAGAGGATGTGAAAAGTGGAAGATGAAGATTGATGTTTTAGAAAGGGAAATAGAATATGAGTATATCTGAATCAGCACTACAGAGAATTCTAGGGAATAAACTATTTTATGAATTGAAGTAATGAAAACCAAGGAAAATGGTTTCCTAGAAGAAATTCTAGGCATTTTCAAGAGATTCTATGTATCTATGTAGGCAAATTAGGATTCTTCCTTATCCTAAAACACAACACATTATCTGCAGTCTTAAGAACAAAGCATAAATATTTGCAGTTATTTTAAGATGGGTATATTTTAAACTGCAAAATATTAATGTGTTTAAACAGAGTGAACGTATCAATGACTTTCAGCAGCCTTCAGCAACACAGAGAAGCCTTCTCTCTTACTAAATATTCTGAAACTACAAAAATCAGATCAGTGTATTATTTGAAGTGCCTTACCCTGAAAATACCTTTTCAGTGCAACACTGTTGTTGGTCAAATTCTTCTCTGCTCTAGACAAGGGTAAATCTGGTGTAACCCACAATCAAAAATGTCAGTACCATATGGAATTCATGTACTGAAGTTGCTAAACTGAAAACTCTGTGAAGAGGGCAGAACACAGCACATATTTTTTGCTACAGAGGATGCTGTACAAAGAGAATTGCCTACAAGCAACAATGGAATGAATTTCTGCGTGCACTTAGCTCATCATAGGTTGAGTACTTTTATTGTTTCTGTCTTGCCAAAATTCTGTTTTTGTTAAATTAAAATAGAGCATTGGAACTGCATGAAGACAAAACAGTTTTCCAAATATCTTCTAATTGCTTATTTCAAATAATTTGTCCTCTATGCAAAGATAATGAACTGTCCCAAAACAAGGTGAGAGGGTTGAAAATTGCCCAATGAACTGTAATCCCAGGACTTTTCCCTTTCCTTTAAATTGAAAAGTGGAGATCCAGCTCCCTAATTAAATAGTTGTCCACGTGAGTGAGTGTTTATTGCATTTCTTTGCATAAACATGCCTGGCAACTGTGATACCTATCTGCAAGTGATAGGAAAATAAATAATTTCTTGTCACCAAGTAAAAGATGTGCTGTAAAAAAGTATTGTAGAATTACAGAATGACTATTTCACTTGGAAGAGACCTATAACTATCATCCAGTACAACTGCCTGAGCAAATCAGGACTGACCAAAAATTAAAGCCTGTTATTTAGAGCATTGTCCAAATGACTCTTAAACCCTGACAGGCTTGGGGCACTGACCACCTCTCTAGGAACTTTTTTACAGTGTTTGACCACCCTCTCAGTAAAGAAATGCTTCCTAATGTCCAGTCTGAACATGCTGATACAGCTCTGAGCCATTGCCCTGTGTTCTGTCACTGGACCTCAGGAGAAGAACTCAGCACATCTGTCTCTACTTCCCCTCCTCAGAAAGCTGTAGAGAGTAATGAAATCACCCCCTCAGCCCTCTTCTCTCCAAACTGGACCAGCTCAAAGTCCTCAGCTGCTCCTCATAGGACATGCCTTCCAGCCCTGTCACCAGCTTTGTTGCCCTCCTCTGGACATGCTTAAGGACTTTCATATAGTTCCTCAAGAGAGTCAACAGCACCTCCCAATTTAGTATCATCAGCAAACTTGTTAATGGTGCATTCAACTCCTGTTTTGAGATTGTTGATAAATACTTTGAACAGACCTGGCTCTAGAACCCTGAGGAACATCACTGGTGCCTGGTCACCAGTCCCCTGTAACCCCATTCAGTGCAATGCTTTAGGCTCTGCCCTTCAGCCAGTTTTTTACCCAGTGCACTGTGAACCCGCTCCTCCCACAGCTGGACAGCTTGTCCGTGCTGTGAGGAGCAGTATCAAAATCCTTACTAGAATCCAGAAAAACTACATTCACTACCTTGCCTTCATCCCCGAGGAGGGTGACTTTATCATAGAAGGGTATCAAATTAGNAGAAGGGGATCAAATTAGTTAAACAGGACTTTCCCACTGTGAACCCCTGTTGGCTGTGCCTGATGATTATATGGCTCTTTAAATGCCTTTCAGTAGTACCCGGTACTATCTTCCCTATATTTTTTCCAGGATCTGAGGTTAGACTAACAGGTCTGTTTCTCTTGGTCTTTCTTCATGCCCTTTCTGGAAACTGGAATAACACTGACAAGCTGCCAGCCAGCAGGGAGCTTCCCAGGTCCCCAAGACCTTGGGTAGATGATCGAGAAGGGTTCTGCCATAACATCTGCAGTACTTCTTCAGTACTCTGGGATGAATCCCATCATGCTCCCTGGACTTGTGAACATTCAGCTGATACAACTGGTCCTTTTACAGTTTCAGTGTCCCAAATTTTGAGTTTGAGAAATACTTTGTGGGAAACTCTCTGAACTCGGACTGTATGTAAAATGCTGTGTTGCCAGCAGCAAATCTAATCTATGTTGCCAGCTGCAAATCTAATATATATAGATGCACCTGGGAGTTGCTTAAAAAACACCCAGATAATGTCCTGTCATGAAAAGTTCATAAGCCAGGAACTTGGCTATTATATTTCTCACATTTTAATTTTTGAATGGCAAGGGTTTTTTGCATGTTGCATATCCAGCTTTCTTTGCCTGCAGAATAAATGTATTGATGCTCTACTGATGCTCTATCTATCAGTCTATTAAACATCTGATATTTCTGTTCCTTTTTCAACAGGCTGAACTCTCAATGACATTCTTTGACAGGAAGAAACTAATTTTTAAGGCCTGGACTTTCCTAGTATTGTCGTTTAAATAGTCATGAATTTCCGCCCTTAGAATTTTAGGTGACATGATGTCATTACCAGTATGCTCTTTAGTTTAATTGACATGTTTTACCAGCTATACATGCTGAAGCCATCTGTTTATATTTTTATTTTATTACCAGAAGTAAAAAGACAGACTCAGTAAATCTCCGTTTTACCTGAGTTTAAATGCTATTTCCTCAATATAGAGCAACAAACAATTTCTGTGAACAATCTGGCTGACAAAGTGACTTAGTCTCTGACAGGTCTTAGTTAGAAAGTAAATAATTTTTGACCCACTGTTTATTGCCTCTAAAACTATCGGACGCTTTTCTCTTGTGGTGCTGAATGTTTCATATGTATCTCATGTTCTTAATACTGGCTTTATTTTTGAATTTTCCTTGCCTTCTGCCCTTTCAGAGTTTTCTATGATGTCCTGAATTTCACTGCTTGATAAAAGTGTGAGACTAGGCTGTAGCTGTCTGCAGAGACAGAGCAATCATCAACAGTTTGGGAAGCTACAAATAGTTTGTTTTCTATTAATGCATATTCCCTGCAGTTTTCAGAGAAGACATCTTCGCCACAGGCAGTTCTTAGCAAACTGTGTGTTGTGAAATGCCATGGTGTGGAGCAGCAATGAAGCCCTAAAATAACAGTGTGAATTGCTGTTTCATTGACATTTTGCACAAATAGACGAACTGGACAGTATCATAGGAGCGTGGAACACTTTAGGTTGGAAGACCTTAAAGATCATCCAGTTCCAACCCTCCTGCTATGGGAAGGGACACCTTCCACTAGACCAAGTTGTTCAAAGCCCTATCTAACCTGGTCTTGAATGCTTTGTCTAACCTGGTCTTGAATGCTTTGTCCATGTTATGACAAAAGTGTTAAATGGCACCAGTCCCAATATCAGTCCCTGAGGAATGACACTTGTCAATGGGCTCCACTTGGACATTGAGCCATTGACCCCAACTCTCTAAGTATGACTATCCAGTCAATTCCTTATCCACAAAGTGGTCTGTCCATCAGATCCATGCCTCTCTAACTTGGGAGAAGGCCATCAAATTTGCCAGGCATCATTTCTACTTAGTGAAGCCATGTTGGATGTCATCAGTCACTTCCTTGTTTTCCATTTGCCTTAGCATACTTTCCAGGAGGATCTGCTCTATGACCTTGCCAGGTACCGGGGTGAGACTGGTTGACCTGTAGTTTTCCAGGTCTTTCTTTTTTCCTTCTTAAAAATGAGGGTTATGTTTCCCCTTTTCCAGTCACTGGGAACTTCACTACACGGCCATGACTTCTCAAATATGATGCATTGTGGCTTAGTCACTTCCTCAGCCAGCTCCCTCAGGACCTGCAGATATATCTCATCAGGTCCCATGGACTTGGGCACCTTCTGTTTCCTTAAATGGTCTCAAACCTAACCTTTTCCTACAGCAGGCAATTCTTCATTCCTCCAGTCCCTACCTTTGCCTTCTGTGACTTGAGCAGTGTGGCTGGAATACTTGCTGGTGAAGACTGAGACAGAAAAGTTATTGAGTACCTCAGCCACTTCCACATATCCCGGATAACTCGGTCTCCTATTTCCTTCTGGAAAGGACCCACATTTTTCCTAGTCTTCCTTTTATCACTAAGGTGCCTACAGCAGCTTATCTTGTTGCTCTTGATGTCCCTGGCCAGTCTTAATTCTGTCAGGGCTTAAGCTTTCCTAACCTGATTGCTGGCTGCTTGTACAATCCCTCTATATTACTCCCAGGATACCTGTCCTTGTAAGCATCTTTTTTTCTGTGTTTGAGTTTGTCCAGGAGATCCTTTTTCATCCATGTAGGCCTCCTGGCATTTTTGCCTGATTTCTTCTTTGTCAGGATGTACTTCTGAGCTTGCAGGAGGTGATCCTTGAATATTAACTAGCGTTTTTGGGCCACTTTTGACCTGCTGAATTCTACTGCACTGCACAGCTATAGGACCTGGTAACTTGCTTAAGTTACTCTTCTTGCACAATGAGGGTGTGTGAGATTACTTGTACAAGTGTTATCTTTGGGAAGCAGGAATAGTGGAGAGGGTTTCAGTCTTTGTGAGTCTGCTGCCATCCCAGGAGGAGACGCTGGCTGATAGAGCAGTACCAGTGCCCCTCCTCTGGTCTCCTCTCTGTGTATCTAGTGCACTGCTGGGGTGTGGGGCATTATTTGCTCTGCACTTGGAGCTGTCTGGCAGCAGCTTTAGGACTGACCTCAACAATAAGACACTAAATTGTTTTTAAATAAATATAACTTAATTTGGATTGCATACCATGTTCTAGCTGTGACAGTTTGAGAGAAATAAAGTTTGTGATGAGAAATGAAATATTTCTTTACTATTTCATGCAAAAACAGACAAGAGAGAAATAAAGTTTGTGATGAGAAATGAAATATTTCTTTACTATTTTATGCAAAAACAGACAAGATGTTTGGCATGCTGACCCTTCTTTAGGCCTTAAAATAGAAAAAGACATCTGCAGGTAATGTAAAATTCAAGAATAATTGTTATGAAATTAGCTTATCTGGGCTAATCAATAAGAGGATTTAAGAGGGATGAGTAGCACCACTGGTGGGAGGAATGAGGAAAGGGTTGTAATCTTCATAAAGCCTATATATTGCTCCATACCAAAAGAACACATGCAGTCAATAAAGGTGAGCATCATGCAGCCATCAAAGTTAAAGCATTTTTCAGGAAGCAGAAGAAATCATACCCCATGAGGGTGAACTGTGAAATACATTAAAATGACAAATTGGAGAATTAAATGTCACAACTCTATTCACTACTGAAACTCCTAGACTCTGAGGAAGCATTAATTTTAAGACATATCATAGTTATTTTCTCAAATCTCTTCCTGCTTCATGTCTTACTGTTCCACATTTGCTTCTTCTTTCTCTTTCCCTTTTGGTCCCATAAACCTCTGTACATGTTGAAAAAAGGAGAATAATATTGTCACCTCTCCCCTTCCCAATAACTTTCTCTCTTCAGGTACCGATTACACCATTCTTTCAAACCAAGTGGTTACAAAATTATGTTGAACTCAAACCATTTTTCCGAGTTAAGGTGAAGTTGTTTAGCTTTGAAGAATGTTGCTGGCTGAGAACTGGTGCTAGATCTGGCTAGAAAGCCTACCTGCTGTATTTTTGGGCTCTACACCAATTGACTATTATGCCTTAGGGTTTCTCTTGTCTTCTCTTGTCTTCTCTTGTCTTCTCTTGTCTTCTCTTGTCTTGTCTTCTCTTCTCTTCTCTTCTCTTCTCTTCTCTTCTCTTCTCTTCTCTTCTCTTCTCTTCTCTTCTCTTCTCTTCTCTTCTCTTCTCTTCTCTCTTCTCTTCTCTTCTCTTCTCTTCTCTTCTCTTCTCTTCTCTTCTCTTCTCTTCTCTTCTCTTCCTGGTTTTGGCTGGCATAGAATTAATTTTCTTCCTAATAGTTGCTACAGTGCTGTGCTTTGGATTTACTATAAGAATAATCTTGATAACACACTGATATTTTGGTTGTTGCTAAGTAGTGCTTATCCCCAGTCAAGGACTGTTCATTTTCCCATGCTGTGCCAGGGAGCAGGAGCACAAGCAGCTGGAGGGTCTGTGAGGGGGCATAACCAGGACAGCTGACCCAAACTGGCCGAAGGAATATTCCATAACATAAAATGTCACACTCAGTATATAAACCGTGGGGCGTTGTCCAGTTGTCACCAATTGCTTCTGGGGGATGGGCTGGGCAGCAGGCAGTGAGCAATTGTAGTACACGTCATTTATTTATCTTCAATTTTATTACTTTTTCTGTCTCTCATTTTTATTAATATTATTATTAATATAATCATAATTTTATTTACTATCAGGATAATTATTAATTATTGTTATAATTTTTTTTCAATCATTAAACTGTTTTTATCTCAACCCATAAGGTTTAATGTTTTTTCTTGATTCTCCTCTCCCCCTAATGGGAGATGTGGGGGAGTATGAGATGGGAACTGCATGGTGCTTAGTTGCTGGCTGGCATTAAACCATTTGCAAATATTTCCCAATGAACTAAATCCACATTCTCTGGTAAACATAATGTTGAAATAAGAAGTAAAATAACTCTGATCTGCTTATGAATTCAGAAGCCTGCCAAATGGAGTTTTCTCAATTTTCCCTAATAGGTCAGATACTTTACAAAAAGGATTTGTAATTTTTTGGTTACTGATTCATGATTGACAGCCGTCTTCACTGTGAAGTTCCAGGCATCTTTTACCATCCTCTCCAGCAAGAAGAGGAAATACATCTTTGTCCTTTAGCTTTCAAGAAATGAAAGGGGTATTGGTTTGTAGTCACTGTCAGTTCCCTGAAGACCTGGAAGGGTCTCATGGAAGGCACTCAAAACCTAAAGACAGCCTCAGTTTTGTCAGCAGTACTTGTGTCAGGCTTGGCCTAATGTCAGTAGCTTCTCCTCAGCTGTGGGACTAGCACAGTCAGTGGGCAAAAATGAATATAGATCAAGCATATGATGAAAAGAAACTACTTAAGAAAAACAAGAACGTCAAGAACGAAAACATTCCCTCCCCCTCCCCCACCACGTTGCTCTTTGGACTTACTGGTGGTTTAAGTTGTTTCCTTTACTGAAGTTTGCTTACGTTTTGCTGATGGTTGGATATTGTCTTCTGATTCTCTCTCTCTTTTCTTCTTGAACCACAGATACCTGTGCTTCTCAATCTGAGTAAAGATCCAGATGTTAACTTGCCTATGAAACCATTAATATTCTCATTGGCCATGGGTGCGTGCCTTGGAGGTAAGAGTTTATGTGAGAAAGCTGACATAAGGTAACAGCTATGCAATTATGGGATGTATAAACTGGCACGATAGGTTCAATCTTTTTACTATGCAAGGCATTTGGAGGATCTGATTCTGCTCTTTTAACTTCAAAGCACTCCTGGATGAGGATCCCAGTCAGTTGCTGCTGCTACAATAGGATTTTTGCAGTCTGTGTTTGAAGTCTGTATCTGCATAATCTATAGACATACAAAGAAACAGTCCAGATGGTGCTTATAGGGTTCTGATCTTTTGTGAGGGAAAAGACAAAGATACATTTGGCTTTCAGAACAGAAAGCCATCATTGTTCATTGAAAAGATGCAGAAAATATATAATAGCTGAGATCTGAATGCTTGATTCAAAATCTGCTGAAGTCACTGGAAAGTTTTCTGGCTGATTTACAGAATTAATTTGAGTATCCATTTTCTGACCTATTTAGCACTCCTTATCATAAGGAAAATACTTTTTGAAGTCCTTGGGAAATGTACCTTTAATAATGAAGTTAACAGCCATTCTTCTAGAGTCCATCTTGATATTAACTGGGATTTTGTGTATTGTCAGTACATTAGCACAAAACAAGGAGGTGTTTTCATTACTGTTTTTATTTTTTTTAAAGTAAAAAGATAGCATATATGTACTGTAGGCCCTGGATTTTCTCTCTATTTGTTATAAAAATAAGAGAGAATAGCAATCCAGTAGTTTTTAAATTAATACCTACAAGGATTTTTTTACATTTTGGAAATGGCTTGTGAAGATTTTAAAATACGTTTCCAAATAGCAAGTCCACGAAGTGCCATTAAAATGTTTAAGTTTTTAATGAGAAATGAAGTTAGTACTATCTCTTTACTACTTAGAATTTTAATGCTAATTACATGGTATTGGCTGTGTTTTGATCCCTAAGTACTTAGGTAGTTAAGTTATATAAAGTTAAAATTAATAACACGATGTTCCACCATAGATCCACCCCTTCTTCCCCTCCATGCCCCTCCAAACAGTTCGTGTGATTCCACAGGGATAACTAAAACCAGTTTTGTGTGCAATACAAGTTCAGGTTTGTCTATTCAGCTAAGTGATTGCTAGTACAAGTGACCTTAATACCTAACAATGATTATAGTGATGTAATTTACAGATTGAATTTTAAGAGCGTGTTGCAAAGGCAGGTCAATTTATATCAGACACCAGTTATTCATTTGAGGAATATCTCTTTGTGCTCATCATTATTCATCAGGATATTGTGACTTTAATCTGTTCCTCTAAAACCAGTGATTGGAATAATCAGCATATCTTCCTATAGATGTTTGCCATAAAAATATTGTCTTATTCACATTTTGATAGGACTCGGAGTTCTTAGAGGTCTTTTTCAACCTAAATGACACTATGATTCTGTGAATTTGTTGATCGCTGAACATACTCTCATTTCATTAAATTTTCAGATTTAAAAAAAGCAGAAGGACTATAAAGTTAGTCAGATTATGCTGACATATTCTGAGTGGGAGGTGCTTTACCAGCCTTGGAGCCTTTACCAGTCTCAGCTGATTTTCCTAAACTATCAGTTATCATCTTAACCCAAATGCCTTTAATTTGCTTTGTTGAAGGGCTGCCTGGATTTTGAGAATCTTCTGTGTGTATGCAGTATGAGACAAAAGTAAAAATGTAAGCAGTAACATGAGAATGATTTTAATTAAAGAGATTAGAGATCCATAGGAGGTGCCTAGGTGTTCAGATATGCTCCACACAAATATTTGGATAAAAGGTTAGATCATTATTAGCAAAAGCTCAAATTCTCCCCCCTGTTCTCTACTAGGATAAAGCTGAGCATATGCTGAGTTATACTGGCAAATGTGTTCTAAGGAGCGTTAGCCTGAAATTTAATATGCTTCTGATTTTTCCTTGTCCAAAAGCTAAGGGACAGGATCTTATTGTTGTAGAATAAGAAGTGTGTAAAAGCTTTAGCTTTAAAAGATGCAGCCTTGAAAATTGGGGGGAAAGGGGCTTTTCTTTCTTAAAAAAGGGAGTGTTGATGGTCCTTCAAGATTATTTCCAAAAGAGAATTCTCATAATCTCTGAAGTGTGTGAAGGAATCCTCAAGGTAGGCTAATGCAATTGTGGAAGGGGTAGATGACAATGACAGTATTACTGCCTGGTGCTTAGGGCAAAAGATTAGATCTTATCACTGCTTTTGCAACCAAGGGAACTTGGCAAACAGGACATTTTGAAGAAGAGTCTTATGAAATAATACATTACAACTACATATTTTAGGGTTAGCTGTTTACTGTGTAATGCAGAACTTCCTTTCTGGTAATTCGATAACATTTCTGGAGTTCAGGGTAAACACTGGTAATGTGTCTGTAAAGAAAGCACCACATTTGTGCCTGTCTTGGAAAATGCCATTCATTTTCTCCTAAAAATTTTCCAGTGGTTGCAATTACTTTTTTTCCTATTGCCAAAAAGTGCACAGGCAGCTACATGTTTGGAAGATGATAGGATGAGAAAAGGCAGTAATTTTCCTTCATTGCTTTAGCTGTTGTCCTGGAAATGAAAGAAAGATGGAGTCAGTCTCAAATAAGATGGAAAGACCTTTGACGGTAAAACTGCCACATTGTTGTCACTGTCTCCCAAAAGAGAGCTGCTGCTGCTAAATTTCTGTCTTTTGTGGCCTTGTACTCAGACAAAAGGAGTACAGGAATATCACATAGATGCTCCTTGTTCTGTGAAAAGTGTCTCTGAAGGTGAGAAGGGATGAAAAACCCTGTCTCTTAACCAAGAAAGCCAAGGAGAGAGATGACCATGACCAGTTCCTGGTGAGACTGTCACAATTTTGAATTCTTTGGATATTCCTCAGAGTTGGCCTGTGCTTTTTGGCAGAAATTATCTTGTTCAGGTCAGGTCAATCTTAAACAGTTAAGAAATAAACATGATAATTTTCCAGGGCATCTGGTTCTGGAAATTTAGATCTGCATTTGTCCCAGCTATCTTTAAGAACTTAAGTTGTAAGTTAGGAGTCTGGCTGCCCCAGCCTCCATGTTTGGTGATGGAGATACTGGAATGTCCAAAGTGTTTATTCATCCACTGACATTGCCAGATGATCTCTGCAGAGCACATTGGAGCCCCTTGTGTGACTGAGAGGGGTTCCCAAAGACAGGTCATATGAATTCAGGCTTTTGGGCCTTTTGAGTAGCCAAAGCTTCTGGGTGCTGAACCACCCTATTAATTCACATCTGTCTGGACATTAGTGGTCAGGCTGACTAAGTATCTGGAAAAATTGTGCTGTTCATGGAGTTTTCTCATATGTCATCTGCCAGTATTTCAATTACATGTTAACAATGAACATGTAACAACATGAAGGCAAAGAAAACAGGAAATATAAAAGATACTAAAGGAAATAAAGAAAGAGGAAACTTCTGAGGTGTTCTGATGAATCTGTATCTGTATTATTTTTGCATGAAAGGGCACTGACTAAAGCTTCATTCATTAATGTTTTGTATTCTAGTACTTGATGGAATTATAGCACTTTGGAGACTGAGTTTTATGTAGACCTTCTGATAGTGTCTGGGGAATGCTTCCCTGAAATTCTGGAGAGCAAATGAAGGTTGCTAGTTACAGCAATTTCAGAACAAGAGGAACTTTAATTGCACTTTTTATATTGTCTGATGACTTTTACAAGAGCATAAAATAAGGATTCAACCTAAATTGAGTAAGTGTACAGTCAGAAATTCGCCTGTTAACTTTGTTCAATTGTGTAGAACTGGACTATTTACTGAGCTGAAGAGGTTATAGCTAAGATATTTGAAGGGTTTTTCTACATTTGACATTTAAAGAACTGGCATTTATTTTCCTTTTTATCTCTTTCTCTCTTTTTTTTTTTCATGATTTATAAACAGTATGCTTTTGAAAAAAGAAAGAAAAATATCAAATTAGTTTTTGAAAGTTCCTACCTTCTGAGATCTCAGTTGCTAGCATAGAAAAGTGCAAAAACTCTGCTGCAGCAACTTTTAATATGATCCAGAGGGGATATTTTTTACAATGTATATTTTTGCACTATTTTCCCTCTCTGTATGTTTTCCTGAAGGACAACACCTGAAAGTCATCGCTGTTACAATTCTGCAGAAATAGGCAGTTTATAGGATGCATTCAGTAGTGCTGTTCTGGCCACACAAATGAGTTGCAGACTCTACGTCAAGACAGGAGGTAGGAAGAGAGGATTGCTGGCACTTTTCTTCTAACCTTACAGGGTCAAAACCCAGGTGTGAATAAAGTTCATTATCCGCAGGACATTGTGCTAATTACCGCTATTACAGCTATCCCACAGTGTAGCTAAACAGTGGGATTTCTCTCAATAGTCCAGTACTGTTGCTATTCTGCCTCTCAGCAGCCCTCCTTAGGTCCCTGCTGCAGATGGGGCCTTGCAAAGTGGAGTATCACCGATTTATTACTCCTGTTGGTTCTGCTCAATAAAATCCTATACTAGTTTTAAAGCTTCAGATGCACTGAAGGTATAAAGGAAAAAATATTGTTTATATTCATAAAGCAATATGAAGAAAAGTTATATCCTTCAGAAAGCATAGATCGTGTTAAATATATGATAGTTAACATTATGAAAAACTGCAGCTACTTTACGGTTCTTTTATAGTTACAATAGATCAAATTTGTATAACACTTTTAAATTTGAAAGATTAAAAAAGTCCACCAAAAATTGAATGCATGGCGTAAAAATATAGCTGTTATTTAAGAAGAGCACTATTCAGCTTTGGTTTTGAACTTTATAGTTGTATAAAATGTGTAATTGAAATGGTAGGAAAATTTTTTGGTGGAGACACTATACATACCTGAACTTGATTTTAACCAGGACACGAATATCGGAAGTTCCTACTGTCTCTAAAAGAGCCTTTTAATGACAAGAAATCCTGGGGCTCAGTTCTGTGCCTTATTGGCAAGACAGTCCAGACTCAGATAAATATTTTTTAATTGATATAAAACCCAATCCAAATCAAAGGGTGGTACTGTGGGGAATGAGAGCAATCTTTCAAAAGGTAAAGGTTGTTGCTGCTCTTGACTTTGAAAGGCAGGAAAATCAAATAGGGAAATTTAGGAAATATTTCACAGTTTTCTTTAAAGACTGCAGGGCAGTCTTTAGCAGCATTATACCTTTGAATTTACACATCTAGAAGCATGTTTTTTATGTCTTCCACTAATATCTAATTTACTTTCTGAGTACACGTTGCATTATTACTATGAGGTTTGCAATTGATGGAAATTAATTCAACAGTGGCTGCTGTCCATTAAATGGCACTACTCTTTTCTTGTTATTAAGGAAGAGCTCATTCAGATGTTACCTGGAAGATTTTGGGTTTTGTTGTAGTGTGAAAAACACTGGATATAAACATGAGGACTTTCCCCACAAGTGATACTTGAGAGCCCAAACTGTCCTCTAGCTGTCTTCTGTAACAGCCAGAATCTGTAACCTTCTATAAAAATCCAGTTGCTGTTTTCCTTAGCTCGTTCATGACATTCAAGCTCTGGGCTTCATGCTTTTTCAGTGTGAAGTTCTTAAAGCCCAGCAGTGCTGAAAAGTCCTTGGTGTCAGATCCAGGCTTGTTTCCAGACTCCCTGCAACTGAAGTATATTCTCTAATCTTTAAGATTGCTGAAGATTGTCCTCTGTGGTATGGAAGACATATAGAAGAAAGTTTTGAGCCTAAAATGTAAAACCAGCCAAAACTGAGGGTGTCCATTTGACAGACATATCTTTGTCTGGACGAAGGCAATATCAGAGACCAGTTTGGTTTTAGGATACTGAGTTAATATTGAAAATAACCCCCATACTGAAGCCAGTATATTTTTTTCAGCAAGGTCATTTTTCTAAGCTTGGAAAGAGTTACCTTGGCAGACATGCATATATAGATGTATGTATGTCATTAAGACTGAAATATGAAGTATATGGGGTAAAGGACGCTGTTTCAGCTGCACTGATGAGGATTTATAGTTTGGATTGTAAGTCTTAGATTTTAGAATGGAAATAAGACAGCTATGTGTAATATGTAATATTGATTTAGAAAATAAATTTATACCAAACACCAAAATCACTTTATTATAATGCTAGCATTACTGATAACTTTGAAATGCTTCTATTAATGGTTTTCAATCTGTGTAAAATAACTGCAAGCTATAAAGTTCTGCAAATTGGAGATAGGGTAATGATCAGACACGGCACTGGGGCTCTTACAAAGTATATATGGAGATGTGTTTAATTTTCTTTACTTGCTTTGTTCATTTCTTTATCATAAATGACAGAAGGCTCTTTCCAGAAGCCTTAGGCACTTCTGCTTTCAGAAATATATGGAATAGGTAAACTGGTTTGTTGAGCTTTTGATGGGATACCCTTCCTTTTTGGACGAGGCTGAAAGAGCAGAGGAGGCTGCTGTTCTGCTAAGTTCTTTATTTCATAGTTTTTCTCATGGCATATCTCATAGTTTTCTGAAGGCAGAGTTCAAAGGGGTTACATGATAAGGCCAAGCAGTAACAGCAGCAGGCAAACAGCAAGTGGAAAATAGCTTCTTCTCTATTTTTTCTTACAGAAGTGTGGATTATATTTGTTAATTGACCAATAAAATTAACACAAGATTCTAGTTTTTCTTTTCTTAACCTCTTCTGGTCTAATTCTAACAGTCGTAAGTCTTACACAAGTATTGCATAGGTATTACACAGATTTGTGTATACGGTTTCTATCAGCTCTTATTATCTTACTTACTCTATCTAAAAAATGTGAACAACGTAGTTCCATCTGTGTTTTGTCTAAAGTAAAGAAATTCTGTGAAAAGGTAACACTGCTGCAGTAAGAACTGTGTTTTAAGATTTCTTTGCTGCAGCTTTTCAATGTTTAAAGCATTTAGCATGTATTTCTACTAAAAGTTAAAAATCTATATTTCTATTTCACTTTGGTGTGACTTCAAGTATCTCAACTTATCCAAAGGTTTTAATTCAACCCCTGTGCTTTGGCTTTCCTCTGGGCCTGGGTCCAGAGGAGCTTTCACTCCAACACTGATTGTGTTGCATCACTGAGTTGCTGCAGTATGAGAATACAGACTCTGAATAGCTGTCAGCAGAAGAGGTATATTCAGTTCAAAGGTAGCACTTGGACTATCAGACAGAACAAGGCAGAGAAGCTATGGCAAGATTCAAAACACTTCAGTGCAGAATATAATACTGGATTATCTACTTTTCTTCCTCTGCAGACTCTTTCCAAGCAATACTCCCTCTTCTGCACCTTGAGGAGGGAAAAAATCTTGGTTTGCAATATTAATGTTGATTTATATTGACAAATCAGACACTCTGTATAGCACTAAGGAAAGTTATAATCATACTTTAGATATTATTTATATAGATATTAATGAATATATTTAGCACAGTTAGCTTCAAAGTATATTATGGTAAAGATGAATAATGTACTCTTATGCCAGGTTTCTGTATATGAAACAGTTTTTCAATATTTGGTCCCCCTTAACATCACATGTGGCAAAGCTGTGAAACTGAGTTGACGTAGTTTCAGTCTTTGAATCTAAAAATCAGAGATGAAATATGTGCAGCATTAAAAGCATTAAATGAAACCTACTTGAATATGTGTCTCAGGGCATGGGGGAATGGCGTGTCAGACTGCTGGCACTATCCATCATTATAATAGTTTATTTTACACTTGCACTGGGTAGGTTGACTTCGAGGAGGCTTTAGTGGTCACTTCAGGTTTTATGTGTTTTTTACAGATGTCTGGATTTCATAGAAGTTTATGGATTTCTTTCGGTCATTAAAGTAACAAGTGCAGGATGTTCAGCAACTTCACCTTATTTATTTCACACCTCAGGTAGAAAAATGACAAATTTAAATTTCACCCTTTCCTCTCATAGCAAAAAGCAAACAACGAGCATTGACTAGTACAATGCTTATACAGCTGTCCTGCTGGTGGTGTTGTAGTGGTGAGAAAAAGTGGTAAATTTCACCTGATTAAAAGCATTGGGTTGAGTGCAGTTCAATGAACCTTTTTGATAAGTGAACTCAAAACTTTAATTTATGTTCTTTCATTTTTTCCCCTCTATATTTATGCATTTATGTAGAAACATACCATTCAAAATGTTTCCAAATCAGTAAAATAAAAAATGTTGGCATTATAAGACTACATTTTATCACAAATAACAATATTAAATGAATTCATGCATGCCTATGACTTGATGTTCCTTTTAGGGACTGCTAACTGTTCATTTGGCCTTGATTCTCTTCTTCATTGACTGCAAAGTTTGATTATCTGGATTATTAATTTTTACACACACACAAAAAGAAAGATATTCAAGTCTTGCCCATTACTAGAAGATATTCAAGACTTGTGGACATTTAACAGATGAATATAAATGTGTTTGTTTTTTTTAATGAGGCAAATTTGTGTTACTTTTTTGTGAAACTGAAGATTTAGGAAAGCTATGAAGGCTGTGATCTATAAGGCTAATCAAAACCAGAACTGGTCAGTGTTCACTTTGGCACAGATTTGTTGCATTTGCTCAGCCTGTGCTTTAAGTAGAGATGTGAACTATGCTATGGAAAGGAAGCCAGGCACATCAGTCTACCTTTACTTAACAAGGTAAATTATATGGGAGACTGCACGGGATTTTCTTTTAAAAATGGATTGGAAGCAAGGAGCTGGCTTCCTTCAGTGAGTTTTGCTTTGATAATGTAATGGAATGATTCATTAGAGCAAAAAGCAGGGCTGACAATCCTCACCCTAAAATTATTTATGACTCTGCGGAAGAGCCCTTGTTTCAGGAAGAGGATCCTTGCCTGGACAAAGCAGAACAGTTGTCCTGTGTTAAACTGGGCCTGTCACAGATGCTTGTTAAAGGCTAGGGAAAAGCTGTTCTCAGGGCTTGTGTTGGCATGAAAACAGGGCAGTCATTTCACTTCTGCATTAGCTGACCAGAGATGCAGGAGAGAGAAAATGTGGAAGGCCTCTTGGTTAAGCACAGGCATAGCTTGTTCTCCACTGTCAGAGCATGTGGAAGGGAAATGGTCTGTGATTCTCACAGCAAAACAAACTTTTCTTCTTAATCCACTTGGTTGTTACCCAAGGTATTACCTCCTTTATATTCAAGGAAGTTACTCTTTATGAAGGCCAAACAGCTTCATTAGTGATAATCCCCTCCCTTTGATTTCTCAGTGCTTTGAGCAATAAACACTAATCCTTCCAGGCACTTTGAGGTGATTCTCCAAGCAAACATATTAACTCAGCAAACACAAGGATTAGGCTTGCTCTTGAAGGGGCAATACCAAAGGGACTCCAGGGAACTAACAGCATTTAGTTATAATAGATATAATAGATATAACAGATGTAACAATGTGCTGCTGACAAGTAAAAATCAACAGCTGGGGATGAGTCTTGAAATGAGAGGATGCATGTTACTGATTCAAACTCTCTCTCTTTTCTTGCTATGATTCTAATCTGATTACCCAGCCCCTTCTTGCAGTAAGCCTGATTGGTTCTCCCAGCATTGATTTTCAGTGCATTGCAGGTTATAGTGACTTGGGCAAACTCTGTTTACTGAGGAAGAGGCTGTCTGGGCCTACAAGAGGTGCACTTGTGTGTGGTGTGCAGGGTCTGGGCTCAGTTTCGGCAGCCTCGGAAGGAGCGATGCAGCAAAGGGCAATAGCTGAACACTGAGTTGTGAAGAAGTAGCTACAAATGGAAGCAGAAGGCTGGAAGAAGCAGGGCTGGTGGATAGTGCAGGTATCAAATCAGGCTTACCAAACCTTTGTCAACATGTTCCTGCTTGTACTTCTAAGTTAGCTGGGGATGAAAAGGCACATTTTAATGTGTGGGGCTTGGATATTTCTTGATAGATCTATTCTTAACTAAAACTCTTAAATACGCTTGGAGCTGATTTCACATTCCCTAAAGATATTCAAAGTTATTTGCCTTGAGAAATATTAGAAAGAAACTTTCATATCACCTTTTCTAGACAGAAGCAGTAGAAGACCTTCTCTTCTGTTTCTGAAATGATTGTGCAAAGCTAGGGCAGCTCCATGGAAAAATTATTACGATCTGTGAGGATTCCTCTCTTGTTTTCTTCTGTGTAGCATAGGCAACTAATTAGAATTATTTCTTTCATTAAGAAAAAGGTCTCTCTTGATTTCATGCTTATGGACTATTAAGCATAGTTAATATTGACAACAGTGCATGTAGTCTGTCAAGAATAAGAAGAAAAACAGATATTCAGAATAAAATGTCTTACTTCATAGATATTACACACTATTGACATTAGAAATAACGTTTAATTAATTGTAGTGAATCCAGTTTCTCAGTAACCACCTGCCTTGTGATAAAGGGTGAGTAGGAGTCATCAACAAAGTTGCAATAGTCATCCACAAAGTTTGCAACCAATCAAAGCAGATTGGTTATTGCAGCGTTGTTGTTTGATACAATTGACCCATGTATTATTTTGTTCTGAGCATACAAACAAGTGAGCAGGAGTCTTTTTAAGCTGGATTGCTCTTAAGATTGCAGATGATGTGAAGATGAAGTCAAGATTGGGTGAAGCCCTAAAAAATGCTTATTCTTAATTTGCATCCATCAGAATGAATTTAATGTATAGGTTTCTTTGTACGTTAACCTAGTCTCGAGTTTTCCATGATTCAGAGGGTCACAGTGTTGCTGTCTCACTACTGAGTTAAATCTGTGCTCTGGAGACAGATGTTGCTGGGAGGTGAAACAAAAGTTTGCCTCTGTTGTTAATTTGAGTGCAGTTCTTTGAAGCCTGCTGAGCCAGTGCCTAATTAAACTGCACACACGCTCCAAACAAATGAAAGAGAAATGCTGCTCCTCGCAGATAACATTTAAGGTGACGATTTCTTCTCAAGTGAAATCTACTTGGGGAAATCAATTCACCATTGAAGCAGAAACTCTTTCCATAATACTTCATTATGTGAATGCATTACTATAGCCCATACAGTATAGGAGAACTCGTGCTGTTTGGAGATCTCAACTGTATCTAGTCAGAGCCATGGGACAAGCACAGTTTCAGTCTAATTTCTTTAATTTGAAGCGAGAGCTATATTCCTTTTCTGCTGTAACATTATTCTGAGAGTGATGACTGGTTGTGCTACTCACAGAGCAGAAACCTCTTATGAAATGTTTGAATGCTGTAGACTAGTGATTAGTTTGGAACTGAAAATTCCTGAAGTGTTCCTGCCTGGCTCCTCTAATAACATCAGCTCTTTTTTTTGTTCTGTTTTCACATTAAGCCGCATGCCTTGTGTCTGGGCTTTCTCTTGGCAGTACCTACCAGGAAAGTTATTGTTCCAAGTTCAGTTTTGTATTTTTAAAAATGTGTTAAAGTAATAAGGATATACTTTGAGGCAAAGAGAGGGCAAGGGAAATGAGCTGTGATGTTCCTAATGACCAGTGTTAGACAATATTTTTTAAAGGTTGTGTTCCTCTAATGACATTAGTCATCCTTTTTTCTCCACACTTAAAGCACGTGTGGGGGTGATTTTCTGTGTATGATAAGCTGAGGTTACAAATAGTCCTTGGTGCCTCACAAAGATGATCACAATAGTTTTATGATCAATAAGGATACATCCTTGTATTGATGTGCAGTTTCACCAACATCAGCAGAACTCCTCAGAGATAGGCAGGACCTCTGCACTGAGCTCCAGCTCCTTTGCAATGTCAAAGCCTTAAAAACAGAGCAAGTAGGAAGCAGGTCACCTAGCATAGCTCCTAGGAGAACCGAAAAAAAAGGGAATTAAAAAAACCATAGAGGGAGAATTAAATATATGAAATAAAATTTGGGACTAGAGGCAGTGGGAGTGGAATGCTTTTCTCATTTCAAGAAATCTCCAAGATTTCTGTGTCTTCCTTATTCCATAGTGGAATCTGCTCAGGAGTTGTTTGAGGCTGCTGATGAGAAAATAAAACCTGTCTATTGTTCTTAATAGGTGTTGCTTAGGCCACTCCCCTGAGACAATAGATACCTTTGTTCAGATCTACTCCAGGATGAAAATCTCAGTTTGCTGCCTAATGTCCTGGAATGAATAAGAATCATGCATTTTCTTTGGACTCAACAGGAAAAATCTTAGCCATACCAGGGCTTTTTATTGGAAAGCTTTGGCTTTCATGAAATTTACTGAAAAAATAATAAAAAAGTCCTGAGTGACTTTTGGGGTTTAGATTTTTTCTCAAAGTTGTTGCTCTGTCATTAGAATGACCACTCAAAACCATCTGAATTATAGCACTTCATTTTATTTGAATTTAAGAGTGTTCTATTATTTTTAAAGTATATTTTTAGACATCTGCTAATTTTGTGTGCACTTTCAGGTGCAGAGGCCATAACAGTACCATGTGTGAATACCTGGGGGAATAATTCTTCTGCCTTTATTCTGAGATATTTTTGGTATGCTGATCTCTGGGTGACCCGAAACATTTAGTAAATCAAAACAATTAAGTGAAGCATTAATTACATTATGATCTGTTTCTCTCAAAGTCAGACCAGAAGACTTTCCCTGGAGCTAAAATTTTTAACCAAATTAGAACCAAAGTAAGAAGAGTAACTGTAAAAATCTCTAATTTTTTGTTTTGCCTCTGACTGATGATGTACAATACACATTACTATATCCCATAAACCTAAAACCCAGGATTCCAACAAGTAACTACATGCCAATGGGAGGAAAGGAAAGCTTGTGCTTAGAATAATGGATTGTTAATGTATGGCAAAAGAGATGACTTGCCAAAGTACAAAAAAAATCTTCTCTTAGATTGTTACCTCCTTTGTTCAAAACTTCAGTTAAAGAACAGCATGTAGGAGTCACTGTCACTTCCTGAGTCATGCCTTAGATCAGAAACATTTGCAGAAGCCATCTGTGGTATGGAAGTCAAGTATGCAGCATGTATAAATCTGAGGTATGACTCATGGGAACGACATAGAAAATGGGTTGGTCTTTCTGAGCTCTGAATACCTGAGCTCAGATGCATTGCCAGATTCTGTACATTGCCAGATTGTTAAAAGTGTAGAGAAAATGAAGAAATAATTTCTGGAAGAGGCTTGGGAGAAGAGAAGTAAGGATAGATGCACATTATAAATGTGGCAAATTATTTTTCTTTGGTGTGTTCCTCTACTATGCAGGCTTGTATAAGGTAATTTCGTGAAGTTCACTGAGTGAAATTATGTTCCCTTATTCATTGAAGAACCATGGTGATTAGGTAAACAAAGTCTATGATGCTTTTACCTTAGGAGAGAGATGTGAAACAGATCCATTCCCCTCCATTGTCACACTTACTGTGTTTTAAATTTCTATTAAAAATCCCCCAAACAAATCTTGCAAATTAATTAATTTATCTGTAAAGAAAACACTACATTTTCAAAGTCAGGTTGGCGTAAGGAAAAAAGGCATCCATTATGCTTAGCATCCTCAAAATATCTCATCTTTTCACCTCATCTGATGACACCTTCTAGTTATGTAATACAAAAAAAATCAACCATTTTATCTAAATGCAGGTCTCTGGTGTTATTTTGGCAGTGTTATTGGTCCTATGTTCCTTCCCTATTTTTCTGGATTAAGTAGAACCAGAGAATAATACCAGACTTACATTTCAAAGCGTGAAGCTATTTATAGGATGTGGAGATATTGACTGTATGTTTCTTTCCAAGCCCATACAACAGAAACTGATTTTTCATTTGTAATGAGTACATCTTAGTACTTTAATCCAGAATAAACAGAGGAAGAGTAAGAAAGAAAGCACAACTATAAACTGGTCTTTGTTTTCTGAACTGTAGGTAATGGAACACTGATTGGAGCATCTGCAAATGTTGTTTGTGCTGGAATTGCTGAACAGCACGGTTATGGCTTCTCTTTCATGGAGTTCTTCAGGTACAATTTTAAACTTCTCACATTAAATCTCATTTTTTTTCTCTAGGCAAACAATGTTTCTTCTAAGGAGAAAAATCTAGAGAAAGGGTCTATAAAATGGACTTGTGTTTGTAATTTGGTTTTGGCAACTGAAATGCAGGTGGAAGGAAGATCGCTTTATTTTTGTATCATGTTGATAGAACGCATGAAGCTGGTGGGAGCACAGTGGAACTCCAGGAGAAACAAAGCCTCAGAAATTCCCGCTTTGATCACCCTCAATCTTTAGCTTTGTAGAAATTGTAAATTTTTGCCTTATTATTAAATGCTGTTTAAACCTAGTTTCTCATCTTCACATTTTCATGGATGTTCTATCATCAGGAAAAACTGGAATATCCTAATTTAGACTGAGTTGATTTTTACTCCATGACCCCGCGAATAAACTATATACCTAAAAGCAATTACTTCTTTTGACCAGCTGCTTAGGAACTATGAATGAAAGTGTGATAAGCAGCCAGTAATAACACAAGTTGTTGCTTAATAATTGTTTAATTAATAATGAATAGTTTTTTTTTAAATAGTGGAATTTTCTTTGCAAGTCATTCATCAGCAGGTTTTTAACGCACAGGGTGTACCTAATGCATACAACAGTTTAATATTTTTCCACATACTTCCAGTTTTTGAGACTGTGGTTGAAAGATGTAAGTGGAAACTGGCAAAAAGAGGACTAAACACAAAATGCAAGTATAAAGTGTAATTGATTGAGCTAAAACATAAGTCTTTGCTTCTTTTCTCTGCATATTTAGGGCAAAGGATACTGTTAAGCTCACACCAATTTATTTTTTGTCTTTATTTTTCTTTACATTGTTTACTATAGTTTCTCAACTCTATCAGCTTTCTTCTAAACTGTTTACCTCAAAGCCCTCAAACCTACGTTATTAATATGGTTAATCATACAGGATTTTCTGAAAGCAAGATAATGATAACCCTGAAAAGAAAGGTGGTCTGAAGCCAGTTTTAGCTGCTGCTAAAACTCAAGCTATGAGGATGTGCTACTCATAGCACTGTTTAGCTCTTCACCCGTAGTTCTCTGATGATATATTTTAGAAAGATGGATGCCTATCAAGTCAAAGTCTTGGTTGCCAGGACCTTTGAGACTGCACAACAGTCTTATGTGGTACATAGTGATAGCTAACAGACTTCCTGGAAGTCAAGCCCTTGCACAAAAATGGTGGTACAGCAATAATGGGCTTGTGGATTGCTCTGTTCATTTTTCACAGGTTATCACCTTGTCATGTGGAGATTTAACTTGTATGCAGCATTAACAGTGTGTCCTCTATGTAGATTTTGCAATGAAATGTTCTTAAAACTTTTATGAGAGTGACTGAAGATGTAAAGCCTGGCTAGTCTCTTCAGCAGTGTTTACTGGAACATATTCTTTGGTAAGACTGATGACAGTACACAGATGCTCTGAAATTGCCTTCTATACATATGCTTTTGGTGGAAGAGATTACTGGGAAAGACTGTAGCCACTGTGAACAAAGATGTGAGAACTGAATCCACAGTGGTCTCAGGAAGGTAGCAATGGATATTAATTACCAGAAAGAACATAAAAGCCCACTTTTGCTGGCTGCCTTTTAATCACTGAGCAGGCAGATCATGAGCTTCTTCACAATTTGTGTTAGGAAAATACTTGTTTCAGTCAAATGTTCACCAATTCAATATATTTTGAGGCTTCTCTGGACAGCAAGAGGTATTACGTATATCCCTTGAGGATTTTGATTTTGCTTACTTTTATTTATGAAGGTTGCCTCGAAGTATAAAGTGAATTTTCTGCATTTCTTCCCTGTTTGCCCAGGATGACTCAATAGGTTTCACATCCCCATCGAGGGTCCTCTGCAGTGCTTCTCCCAGCACAGATACAGATTGTTACTCTCTCATCTTGCAAACCCAACAGAGAAAAATCATGGATACTGTGTGTGGGGAGATGATGACCCTCTGTTGACTGACTTTTGTTAAGATGTCTTTATTGCAGCCTGAGCTGGTGTTCTGCCTTTCCCAAGTTTCTCTGTACACTTGCCACATCTGTCTCAAGTGGTGCCTAGGGTCACACAGCAGAGTTCGCTACTTCCAATACACTTCCTTCCTAGCTGCATGCTAAGCCAAATTATGAAAATGTGTTTAAGGGGGGCCTTTGCTAGAAGCAGCTTTTTTGAAAACCATGTTTTGACACAGTTGCCTGTGAGAGGAATCCCGGACAGGGTTGATAAGCACGTCTGGTGAGTGCACCTCGATACAACAGAGCGGGAGATTCTGTGGAAGCTGTGGGCTCCTAATGGCAATAGGCACCTTGATGACTCTCTGTGTAGGGAAAGAAAAAGGCATAAAGCAGGCTCCTTGCTCTTTAAGAGGGCTGATGGGCTCATGACCTTTCCTCTGTGTGTCTTTGTGCAGTGGCACTTGGTGTGGTTCGAGGTTCCTCTTCTCTTTTTAAGAAGGTAGCAGAGGCAACCCAGCAGATGTGTTATGCAATGCTATTCTGCTGCCCAGCCAGAACCAGAGGTGGCTAGGTGTGATAACTTGCCTACAATGCTGTGGTCTTACCATCTTGATGTGCTTCTCTCTGGAGTGCCTTCATCAGAAGGAATCCTGTGCTGGGGAGGTGCGTGACTGTATGACCATGAATGCTATAGTCTTTCGGAAGACTCTTAGTTTTCTCTCTAACCTCCTGGGGAAACCTCCCCCTCAGAACAACAACCAATTGCTTCTTCCCCTGGATCAAGAGTCCTACTGCCTCAAGGACCTGGTCCTCCACAAACGGATGTAAGGGGAAGACAGGTCTGGTGTCCCATTCTCACCATCCAAACAACTCAGGCCCGTGTGCTGGAAGTGCTGTGCCTGTAAGGTGGTTCCAGTACGATGGCATTTAGGCGGGAGAGATTACACTGAGAAAGAAGAGAGAAGGGAATAGGCCTCCCTCTCTCTGTTGAACCACCTTAAAGCAGCCTGGTGTTCAGAGTGCCCTGCTGGTTGAGGAGATACCAGGTCATATCCGTGCATGCCTGGCTGAGAGTGTGCTGGCAAGCGTCACCAAATATCTTACCCAGAGTGCATTCGGGTCTTGTCCCCTTCTCTGACAGTGCCCATCAACACAAGTAGAAACGATTTCTGTCTGAACAGTGCTCACAAGGGAAAGAGCAAGATTGCCTTTGAGAAAAGATCTTTTGGTTGCTATGAATTCTACTTGCTGTTTCCGGACCTTGTGAACTTTTTTGATTATTCATTATGCTCCACTGAAATAAAAAGATTCACATGTCGCTTAGAATATACAATATTGCAATAAGTTTAATTTAGCACCATGAAAATATTTTTATCTTTGAATCTGTTAAACATGGTGGTAGAACAACAAAAAGGATCTTCTACTGCTATATCAGCAGCAAAAGGAAGAATAGGGGACATATGAGCCTCATTGAATGGGGAAAGGACCTGCTGACAAAGGATGTGGAAAAGGCAGAAGTTCTCAGTGTGATCAGCTGCACAAAGTCCTGCTGGAGACCAGTCACTAATGCTGCTCCCCAGGCTTCTTGTGAACCCCAGTGGTGCCTTCCAAGCTCAGCCACTTGAGGATTCAGCTTTTAACCAGCCCCAGAAATCTGCAGGCAAATAATGAATGACTGCCACTGGATGACTCATTTGGAATAACTCAAACTCAAAAGGAAAGAAAGCAATGTTATGACACAACCAAAATTGAAAGTCCTAGGAAGAGCAAGCTCAGAATAACAATTTCCTTAAAGATGCTCTTGCATTTTTGGAATCAGTAGTGCCAAATGATGCTCTTTGTTTATCTTGAAAACTTCCTCATCAAACTGTATTTATGTGTTCTAATCTTTCCTCCTGAAAAAAAAAAAATTTAGATGTACCCTAGTATTTCCTTATCCTCCTAGTAATTTAGAAGGCCAGAGCTGAACATGATATTCCAGGCACAGTGCTCTTATTTTTTTCACATTTAAAAAATACAAGATTTTATACAGAATGTGGAGCTATTTGCCTTTTCTTTGTTAATCTAGGTAATATCAAATTCCTGTTCAATTTGCTATTCAGTTTAAATCCAAGTCTCTTTCAGTTTTCACGTTACTTACATGAGTGTGATTATATCTGTTCTCCCCTCAATACTTTTCCTACATTGTGGACAAAAAGACAAGTATTTAAGTGGTAGAAATAGAAAGAAATGTGAGTCTGTGGGGCTTGGAAAAGGAGATAAAGAGCAGGGGGATATTTGCTGTACTTGGTCAAGAGTAAACATTAGAACAAGCAAACATCAGAGCAAACAAATGATTGTTATGCTTCTAGACAGAAGTGCAAGTATTTTCATTGTTTGACCCTGTAGAAAACATCAGATATGTTAATAATATGAAGGTAATTGCTCAGAGACAGCATTTATGAGTAAGCAGAAGGCAGGCAAAGATAATATTCCTATTCTGATTTTAGTCTAGCTATCAAAGAAAGATTACACAAAAATAAGAGCTTAACATAAAGGAAAACCCCAAATGTAGGACAGTGCTTTTTCTCTTGGCAAATGGTCAGATAAAGACACTGTAGTCTTGTTGCCTGGATAAATTCTAGAGATTAACATAAATGATTTTGTATCAATTCAGACTGTAAAATAATCAACAGAGCTTTATTTTTCTCAAGGAATAAGAAAAAAGAAATAGCATTGCAGATGTCTGTTTTAGCCTAGATGCTTCATTTCATAATAGTTTTTTTTAATTTTTACTAACATATGTCTGAGTTTGTTTGTTGCAACATAGCATTCTGCTAGGTCAGACCAACTTGTGGAACATGAAAATGATACACAGAAATCTTTTTGTTACCAATGAAAAATTTGATACCAGCTCCATAACATAAGAAGTTCTCATTGCTGTTGGGGTTTTAATTATCTTTTTTTACTTTCTAATACAATTTACAGCTTGACTTTAATTTTCTCTGTAAGAAAGGCATTTATATAACATTTTAATGATACATAGTATTTCAAACAGAAAGTAACTTATTTTCCTTAATCCTATTGTAATTCAATTCCAATCACCCCTCTGTGTCCATGATGTGGGATGTGAATAAAAAAAAAGAATCCCAGATAAATGATGAACATATTTAACAAAAATATAAAGTGGTTATTATGGGAAATACTCCAATTTTATTTCAAGAAAATTTTGGCTGACTGTGCCTATATCACAGTGCTGGTTATGGGAGGGATTGGATAACTCTGTGTAATGGGATAAGAATGGGATAAGAATGTGGGAGAAATGATTTAATATATGGGGAAATCAGTCTGCCTAGAGGAACAGGCTATGAGCCTAAGACCCTAATGTAGAGTTACAGTGGTAAGGTTAGCTGGATATGATCCTGTAGGCATTGTGCATATTTTCAGGTTTTGCATTTTTCTGTCATTGCCCTCCCTTCATATGCAGAGCTGAATTAATATTCTCTGTCTTCACTGGGGCTAGTAATAATTTGGAAGTGTCAAAAATATTGGTTTCTGATAATAGCTTAGGAAAAAATTTGGATTTGTCATAGATTTGTTTTGTGAGGTATTCACAGCAAAAATATTTTCAGTAGGATATCCTATTTATCTGTGTTTGAGAGCCCTCAGATGCAAAGTCTGTGAAACAGTACTTCCCGTGAGAACTGTCATTCATGTACGTGGGAGGACAAATGTGGTGTTCTTTGCTACCTCCTGTGTATTCTATTTACACAATTTATTGAAAATAACCCTTAAAAAAAACCATATAAATGTCTCTACTGGATTATGTGTTAGACAGCTATAGTCCTTTTCATTCCTGATAATTTAGTGTATTTTTCTCCTATTTTCTTGCTATTAACACCACCCTATGCCACAATTATGCTGTTGCTATTTTAAAGCTGATTCTGCTCAGAAGAAAACTAACCCTACATTTTGGGTATGAATTTTGGTCATGGAGACTTTGGTTGAGCAATGTGGTATCAAAATAGCTATACTCGATTAACCTGTGGACTTTCTGAGCAACTGTGCAGCTCCAGAAGATCGAATCTGGGGGCATTCGAAGTACCTAAAGAAGATTCAATGAACTGTTGAGTAATGGGTTAATGATCATGATGCAAGGATTATCTCAATCTCACTTACCACTACTCTTCTGATCAATAAGGAGGAGTAAGTGGTCATGGGTTAAATGTTGATGTTTGATGTGATAACAAAGTTCTTCTGTTCAAATAAGTGCAAATGCAGCCCTTGAGTAAAGCACTCTCAACAAACATGCATTAATATCTGGGCAAGTTTCAGTTTTTCACAACTTTTTCTTCATAAAATTTATGTTCTTAAAAATCTGGATCTCTTAGTTTTACTAAAGCTTGTTTTTACATTTATCTTGATTTCTTTACAGGTGTAAGAAAAATATTAGAAGGGGTTTTTAGTAGCTGATTCTAATAATAAATTTCAAATGCAATTGCATATGAAAATCTCTAATTATCAGATTTAGGGAACTGAGTTTAACAAATGTAATCTAGATTTTAACATCCTATTCACTGTTATGATAGGGCAAGACTGTAGACAATTTTCACCTGATCACTCAACTCAGTAGAAAGGTAGTTCAGCATGTATTCATCTTAAATTATTAGGTTCTAAACTGGCTTTGTTAAGATAAATGCCAGTTTTCTTTGAGCTATCCAACAACAATCATTGCCATATTTTAAAGTGTCAGTGTTGATCTAATGACTGCTCTCAAATGTTATTTTGGCATCTATGGCAGCTGAATAAAGTAAATGCTGCTTATTTTAAGTACTTTCATAGCGTGCATCAAAGCCCATGAAAGTAAGTATTCCTGCAACACTGGTGCACACCATTTTAAGAATATTTCCTGAGTTGTGGGTGGTTTGGTTTTTTAAATATTTCTTCTGATTTTATTTAAGGTCTGCAGACAGTGTAAGTGGAAATGTGGATGAATATGGATTTACCTTTTTTATTTTTAGAAAAAAGGGAGAAAAGTAGTATTTTGAGCCTTTAAGTAAGAGGATATTTCCTTTTGCAATTTGAAACATGATTTATCTGTACCGTGAAGTTTTCATGGAGCTTAAAATGTCTTCTATGTCTTCTGAGTAGAACTAATAGCTTTGAATTGTTTGGCCTGTGGACATACAAGTATTAATTTTTTTCTTCTCTTATTGCCAAGAAGTCTTTTGGATTAGCAAATTAGTTTCCAGTAAAGAAAGATGGGATTTAAATACTTGTCATTTCACTCATATTAAAATACGGCTATGTGATTCAGGTATTAAAATTTTAGTATGGTTTTAGCCTTTAAATTCTGTGAAATGTGTGTGTTTCATCCTCTTAGATTTTGGAAAAGGACATTTAAAATGCAATTGCAATGGTCCGATGTTTCGTTGGGTTCCATAGGAAGCAGTGACCCTTCAGATGGGTCACTTTAATATTAGGGGGTAAGGTCATAGAAGTAGTATTTAATCATAGGATCATAGAAAAAACCATAGAAAGATTCAGAATGGAAGAGACCTTCCCCTTTCCATAGAGTCACAGAGGCTGTTGGCCGTCTTTGGTGCTGGACTTCCCACAGGTTCACATGAGGGTCACCCCTCCAGAGCCTTCCTTGCTGAGCTGCTCCCTGGTTGCTCTGTCCCCAGATATTTTTGTTGCAAGGGCCATTCTTCTCCCTGGGCAGGATTTGGCATTTGTTCTTGTTGAAGTTTAAAAAGTTCTGTTTTTTCCAATGCTTACGTTTGACCAAGTCCTGCAGGATAGTGGAATTACCTTCTATCTTTTCAACCAATGTGAGATTATAGTCTAGTAATTCCAGTGCAGCTTTGCACAACAGTTATGGTATGGTAATATTCAATATTAGTATTCAAAATGGTGTCAATATAAGGAAATCACTGTTTGCAAGTACCTGTGTTGCAATGGAAATTTTGGTTCAGTCTCATATGTAAATCTTCTCACTTGGTCCTCCATGTTGATCTCATTTAAAATTAAATAAACCCAAACCCTAAATATACCTCAAATACTTTTTAAGAAATAGATACGACCACAAAACTTTGACATCAGTTAATTAGGTGAGGTTTTGAGTAAGGAAACAAATAATGGTAAAATGTGATATATGCAACAAATTTACATAGCTTAAGGCATATATATATATAAAAGTAAAATGTTCAATTTGTATAACACTTCCCATTCAAAATATTATTAATTGAACACTGGCTCATAAAATCCTCAGTTTTGAGTCTTTCAAATTGAAAATTTCAAGATTGGTTTAAAAGTGACTATAAATTGTATAGTCTGTGCATGTATGTATCCATGAAACACACAAAGAAATTGAATTAAAATTTTATTGACATACATTTTGATTTCAGGTCAGTAAGAGTCAAGAATGAATGCCAGTACCTCAGGTGAAAAAAATAACTGTAACCCCATATCATCAAGATACATGACTGTGGAATTGCTATCAGATAGAAAGATTCCATTTTTTAGAGGAAAAAAAAGGTAGCAAGCTGAAGAGTAAACACAAACAACACAAACCATATCAATCTAAGCACCAGATCAACTTTTTTGATGTTAAATGATATTGTTATTTTAAATTCTAAAGTGTCACATGCCATTTAGGACATCTCATATATAATTTCTGAATTGCCTTTTTGGATTTCAGAGTATTTTTCACTAGCATAAAGCTACTGTTTTACTCTCTTATGAATAAAAAAAATTAGATATGAAATTCAGACTATCTCCTGGTATAAATGGTTATGAAAAAATAAAGAGAAAAGTGCAAACCACTCCTGGCATTCCAAAATCTGCTATTTTGCATATATACTAACTCTCCAAACCCTGTGCATTGAACTTAGCTTGTGTGGGTTTCAAGAAGGTGTAAACTGGGGGAAAGTCTGCACTACATGGGACAATGATGATCTATGAAGAAGGCTGGGTTTTTCTTTTTTTTTGCAAACCAGTGGTTCTTTGGAACTTAGAATCTTTGAGGTATTCAGAAATTCATAAATTTGAAAGGTTAAACTCAGGAGTATTAAAAGACAAGTTCTTAAGAATACTGGTCTGTCATACAAGTGAGTAATGAATGTAATTCTAAAAGCTCTTCCCTAAGTGTTACATGGATGCCAACTACTCACATTTCTGGTGTATTTGCTGGTATACCTTTTTTCCTCCTGAGCAATAATATATGTATACATAATATGCATAAAATTATCCATCCAATTCTTGCAGATATTTTTAGTCTGCTGGCATTACATGTCACTAAATTAAGCCAGGAAAAGAAACAGATACATAAAAATAGAGTATAGAAAGAAAAACTGTTTTGGATTACACTGAAACCACATGAGAATTTAATTTTTTTTTGTTAAGTTGAAATGCAGGATATTGATTCTGGTGTATTTTGAAAAGCGTGTTTGCATCCAGTATGGATGGAAGAATTAAATCTCTTACTTGGGAATTTATGAGCACTCTAGTGGTCCTACTAAATATACAGGTTACAGGAGTGATCATGTTTATAGAGGATTGTGTTAGAAACTGTGTGCCATGCATCTTATAAATCACAAACTGTATAAAGCAATTTAACACTTAAAAAAAAAAATCAATGAACAGCAAGGAGAGTGGTAAATGTAATATATATCTGTATTTTCTTAACATGGACCATAACCCATTCTTGGTCACTTTTTCTAAGTACAGGCTACCAACTGAATCAATAGCTAATAACTTCCCAACAACACTTGGAATGAAAATAATTTTAAGAGTAATGATTTCTAGATATTTTTGGCAGTTTCAGAAAGCAGATATTCTTCTGTGTTTGTGCAGTGGTACTTTTATAGAAGCTATTTTATTCGAAGGATTTCAAGGTATCTTGGGTTATATCTTCTTTCATGGGAGAAAAGTCATAAAATTCTCCCCCAGTTCATCTGTACCAGATATGTCATTAAGCTGGTACAACCTGTTGGGATAGGAGTGGACTTTCAAGACTTTATAATATCTATTGTATTTTACAGTGTTAATCTCCACTGAACAAATTTGCCTAAGCACATCTGGAGAGCATTATATTCCAAGCTTTGTATTTAAAACACACAGGATGGATTTTTCTCTGTGTACATACTTACAGTGATATTGAGTACAGAGGGAGCCTGGAACTCCTACACAGGTAAAATTTGGCAAGGTGAACCCCTTTCTTGTCTATTCCAACCACCATTTTCTAAGTTTATTTCATGATCAGGACAGATGGCAAGGGGAAGCTAGAGAGCAGGAAGGGAAAAGTTGTGTTAAGGAAACTGGGAGCTATGCTGAGGCATTCTGGAAACATGAAGGGACAGCCTTCAAGCAGTTCTTCCTGAAAATACTAGACCTATCTTTTTCCTGAGAGTAATAAAGGCAAGGACATAACAACAGTGTATTTTGGCTCTTCTTAACAGACACTAATCTAAAGTATTTTGAAGAAAAGTTGTCACATTTTTAATAATAGGACAATATATTAATTTTCTTGGCTAACTTCTGGCCAGTACTACCAACTTATAAATATGTAAAAGTTTTTTTAAGTTCCAGCATAGCTAGTGACTACTTTCTTCTTGTTTTGTCTTCTCCAATACTCTGTGGTACTCCTGTTGCCAGAACTTATCACCAGATGCCATGCAAATAGAAAAAAAATGCATTCCTATAATGAAATTTGGCTTATTTCTGCTTATAGAAAACAAAAATGTTATATTGGTTTCATAGAAAACTCTATGAACTTCTCTGGTTCATATTTTGAAATGACAGGCCAGTGGCGAATCTAGAAAGAATAATAAAATTGTAATTTTTTTGAGTTCTACAAAAACACCTTGACTTTACTAGAAGTGGCTTAAAGGTCCGTGGTGCAGATGTGAGGTAACACATCACCCCTAGGTCCTTGAACCTGAGACTCCCAGTTTGATAAACGGGTTGGTATGTGCTATATTTCCAATGTGGCATTTCTATCTGCATTTCCTTCCCATAGGAACTGGATGGGATGGAGGGAGAAGAGGTGAAGAGAGAGAAGGGATGAGAGAGGCCATTGTGCATCCAGGCCTTATTTCAGATTGAATATGGTACTTGGTTGGCCCATTTAGAGGGTCACACTGCTCATGCTCTTGGAGCAAGGCTTTTTTTACTGATTTAACACCCAGCTTCTTATTCTTTGCCCATACATGTCTTGACCATCTAGTCTACGGCCATTGTGTTAAAATTAATGAATTTTTTACACAGAGGTGAATATTGAAATACATAAACTAAATCAGATGTGCATCAGGATGGAATGATTCCTGTAGCTACCCCAGAGTCAGCTTGCTCTGTGTGTTTGTGTTTTAACATGCATAAGAGACCATATTTACTGGCTTTTTATTAGACTGGTCTTGAATAAAAAAAGTTTTTTCTAAAATGGAGATTTAAACTGTATCTCTGAGGAAGTTCATTCTTGCCTTGGCTTGTAGTTTAAAAAAAAATTTAAACCTTGTATTTCTTTAGACTAGTTCCCATAGCTGACTTTTAGCACGTGAAGAGGATATACAAATTTTCTGAAATAAATTCCTCTTTCATGTTGCAGAGCTATGATGATAATTACATAAGTGAATATTGTAGTAAGAAAGATATTATTTATTTATTTGTAGAGTTTTTTTGTTTAGACTGCTCAAAATTTTTTCTTGTCTTTTTCTAATAATCTGTAAAGAAGAGTAAAGAATAGAAGTTTTACTACATAAAGATGGGTGAGATAGATAGGTTCTGGGAAGTGCTTTGTGAAAGTTTCACATGATAATTTTTTTAAAATTATCAGAATAATATTTTAATGAAAATTTTCTTGAAGTATCTCTAAAGCCCAGGATTTTATAGCAGATATGATTTATGCTGAAAGGTGGATTTGAAAATCAGAATGTCCACCCCAAAGAGCAGTGTAGTGCTTCTTCAGTGTCTCTTCAAATAGTACTCATGTAAAAATTGGAAAAATGAATTACTAGAAAAATCTGCAGAAAACAATTTTTCACTGAGAGCTGATGAAGTTTGAATAAAAAACTCTTTCTTTGCTGACATGTCTGGCCATTAGGATTCATATTTTACCACGACTAATATGGGCTGAAATCATAGTCGAGAATATTCACCTTTCTAGCAAGCTTTTAAAAGGCAAGTAAAATACCTCATTTTTCATTTCACTGCATTTAATTTCCACCAGATCCTCTAAAACTAGTTTGAGTGGTTCTGTACCTAAATGCACAGAATTTCATGGTTAGATAAAAGATATAATTAAAATAGGTGTTATCCAGTTTTAGGGGTTTATGGAGTGAAAATGAAAAGGCTCTGTAGTTGGTAAAACTTCTACAGTAGAAGGTAGGTGTTAATTTGTAGACTTTTTGCTTTTGCATTGAGGTAAATTAGCTTTTGTTAAATGCTAAAAGGCACAAACTGAAGGTCATGTGTACCATTATGTTGTTAGGCTTGTCATGATTGTGATTTAATTTTTTTTTTTAATGGAGCCTATTAAATCAGAAAGCAGTTAAAAGAGGTCAGTGCATTATTCTCCAAGATAATTCATCAATGTCAGCAGTGCTAACGAGAATGTGGGCCATGTGTCAGGAGCTATTGTATCCATGTCTCTGCTCCTGTTGTGGTCTAGCACGCGTGTTTCATTGCAGATCTTTAAATAAAAGGTTTGATGATGCCTTACCTGAGCCATAAGTCTGTGTGAGAAGAAAGGAGTGTCTACAGTCTCTCTTGAGTGACTCCACTCTTATGATCATGCTGACTGATATTGCCACCTTGTTTTGCTAGATTAGAGGTGCATTTCTGGCAAGAAAAGAAGTAGGACTGAAATAGTCTTTGCTGATTTCTTCCACCAGGTCTTTGAGCTAACAATTGTGTTGAATTTCTTTTTGTTACCATCTCAGTATATCCAGCACATGGAAAAGGAAAGGCTTTTGATAGATATGGTGGCAAACTGCCCTGGGTGTTGTGAAGTTCTATGTCATACAAAGGGGAAAAAATCTAATGCAGAGACTTAATCTCAGTTAATTTTTCAGAAAATATTTATGAAAGGGAGATGTTTGCAACAAATGTGGGAAGCTACTGACACATTTTAAACTACAGAGGTAAAACATTATAAGAAATGGAACAGACACATTAAAAAAAATAGAAGTCCATGCTCTTATAAGTATAGTTTTCTAAAATGTTCAAATTACTTCTGAAATCACATTAACTGTTGTGCTCCATCCTCCTCTTGCTGTGGTTCAACTAGTCCATGCTGGCTTTATTTTTCACTGGAACTCTCTTTTGGGCATGAGATAATCTTGGTTTGCCTGTAATTGGGGTACAAGTTGTTTTCCCTCCACGGTATTTGTTATTCTAGGACTCATCCATTTGCACTGCTTGATGCAACACTTCAGTGACGTACAGAGCCCTTTTCTCTCCCTATGACTTTCTGGGAGGAAATACTTCTTTGTTGGGGCCTTACAGGCAGTACTGTCCTGTGGGTTAAAAGGTATGCTCACAGGCAACTAAACAATTTGGCTGTTGCTGTCTTGTTAGTTGGTCTTGAGTGCTATCTGGTCCAAAAGTAGTTAATCATATGGAGATTAGCTGTGGGGTTGCAAAGTGTGAGAGCTGTGTTTGCTGTCCTTCAGGCTGTCAGGTCACATGGCCATTCAGGCCAAGGCAAATAGCCCACCCATAAAGAAGAAAAATACGAGCTAATAATAATCCTTATAAATATTACAAGTTTTCTGTGTATAGACTTGTGCAAGGGACAGGATTTCCGAGAAGTCTTCTTGTCTTTTTACACCAGTTTCACAGCTGTTTGTATCTAATGACTTCTACGTGCTTAAGTTTTTCTTCATCTATTTTCCAATTTCTCTGTCAGAAAGACAGTGGCTACTACACATGCTTCTCTTGATCTTACCCTTTTTTGTTTTATTCCTGTAGGCCCTTCTGGGGAGATTCTAAAATGATGCCTTGTGCCTAAATCCTTGCCTTTTGAAAACCAAATGCAGAAGCTATATTGAAACACTGTTGCTTAGTTTGTTAAACTTCTGTGAAAATTTGCCTTACTGAAGTGCAGGCTGGACTCTTTGAAAAAGTTAATTTGATTGCTGTCCCTGCTATTCATTGGAACCTTGTTTACTGATTTTTTTTCATAGAGACTGAGAATTAATGTGTCTTGAAGGGAATTCACTTTGAAATATACTGAATTATATTTTTGCTTCTCCTAATGCAGCGAGGAGCTTTTTAATGCTGGAAAGTGTGCTTCTCTCAGCAAGAGCAGAGGTTTGTCTGTGATGATAGTGATGAGTGAAATATTAAAAGAAAGAAGGTGGGCAATGTAGCTATGAATAATCAAACCAGGGAAAGAGAAAAGAAAATTGAGACCATTCCAAACCAGCAAAGGCCAAAACCCAGTAAGAGTAAAAAAAAAACCCCAAAACAAGAACAGCAACAACAACAACAACAACGAAACCAACAAAATAATTGTTTTGTATTTCTTAAATACAATATATCAGTGAGGACTGTTTATAGTAGAGGCTATTTGCAGTAACTGGGAGAACAGTCAAATACAGGTCTTTTCCTCTGCTTTTTCTGCTTTGGTGAGAGCTCATTGTTGTCAGTGGTGTCTTTTACTTAAATTTAGAAGACTTTGGATTGTTGTTGATATTGATATTTCCATGCACTATTTCCATTGATTACTGCAGCCAGCATGTGGTCATTAGTATATTAATAAACTGTAATATTTTCTATATTTTCATAAATAAAATTAATGAGACTAAAAGCAGATTAGATTATTCTCATTTTTAGAGCTATCATCATATGGATTATTTGTCTTAGTGGCTAATGCAATGAGAAACACAGCAATATTCTCTTGTATACATAGTCTATCACATTTTGTTACTTAAATGTTATATTTTTTTAAAATTCCTTTTATTTATCACATATATGGGAGTAAAGTAGGGTCTTTGGGATCTCTGGCTTTCATTTTGAAGTTAAAGCCTGCCACCTACAAATTGTGCCTGTTTGACAAGAAAGGTTTTCTTTTTGAAGGTTTTGCAGTAATATCATTTTGACAGATTGATTGTGTAAGTCTTCATGTTGCTTTAATAACTCCTTTTTAATGGGAGAACTTTAATTGATGTCAACCTCAAAAGTTCAGTGACAGATAAAGTGTCTTCTCTTAGTTAAGAGGTTAAAAATAATTGACACTTTTACATGCACAGAATAAACCACCATAAAAATATTAATTTCTATGTCTTTTATGATAAGAAGAGATAGAAACAAGTTCAAAATGAGTGGTCAACTTTTCCATAAGTTTTGAGATAGTGAATAGGATTCTATTAATAAATACAATAAACAACCATTACTGAAATAATTAAGAAAAGCGTGGTAAGCCAGTGCTTGTCATAATTACTGTTGCAGGTGGGGTAGAATTACAGGTTTTGAAATCTCTAAGTTTTCTGATTATGCAGAAATTTTAAAAATACTTTTCAGAAAAGCAGCTAATTTCTGAACTATTTTAGTGTAGAAAAAATGATTAAATTTCTTTTTATAATGCAGATGACTATTAAAAAAACCCATCCTTTGCTAAAATACACTGCTACCTCATTTGCAATGTGTTTTTCTAACATTGAGAATGTCTGGCTGAGGGAGCCCTGGAGAAGGGTGAAGTGGGTTCCTGGGCCATGAGTGGAAGGGAGCTCCAGGAAGGTTGTACAGGGGCGGTGTGGTCTGTGAGTGCCCTCAGAGCCTTGGCAATTTGAAGTGTAATTGAGAATCAGATGATTTCCCACCACGAGCAGTGTCTGCAGGCTGTTCTGTCTGGTGTATATGGGACCATAAGCCACAGCACAAAAGTCTGCACACCTAAACTCATAAGTGTGAATTATATGATAATATTTTAAGAGGGGGTTAACCTTGTTAGTGGCTTTTTAGGTCACCTTTTCAGCGAACTTTCAGCTCACGGAAGTTACAGATTTTTCCTGTGATGGTGGTGCTCCAGAACTTTCTGCGTTTTCCTCATAAACAGCAAGGCAAGTGTTAGAAATAGGATACTTGACTTGAAATGTGACTCATCACACCTGAGGTCATCCATGTAATTCAGCCTGTTCCTTCTGCATTCAGTGGAGAGGAAAGGGAAGACTTGTCCTGACATTTTGAAGGGATATCCTGAGATGGGGAGAATTAGCTTCTTTTCTTCAGCCGACCAAAACCAACTTTATGCTATTGTGTCATAAAGCTAAATAATGCATATTATACCTTAAGTAATGCATATATATGTATATAGTTAATTTTTAGCAGCTCTTAAATAAGGGTTGCACTGTAGCACATCTACAAAAGAAACACTGATAAATGGCACTTTACTTTTACTACTCCCTGATTCATGAGAGTTAAAGGGTAAAATGATCGATTTATATTGACAAATTTTAATGGTATTTATACACAAATGTGGGTATGTCTATGAAAACCACAGTAAATGAGAATAATTATGCATTAATATAGTGTATTTAATTAAAAGTTAATATTTAAAATTTTTAATTAACACTTCAGTTGAAAAACAAATACATCAAGCGCACATCAATTTTGCAATAATTTAGTCTTCCCTAATGCAATCTTCAATTATTGACCAATTCAAGCACAAAATTTTCTTGATATTTTTTATTCCAGAAAAAAGTAGGACAAAGGGTGAATGAATGCACTATTTTAATATGATTTTTATTCTGGCCAATCTTAATGAAAAAAAAGTATCTTGATTCTCAGTACAGTATTTTACCAGAAGATGGGCGTCAGCTTGAATTACAATACCTGATTTGACAAGAGATAATTGTCTAAGCTCCCATCTGAGCTCCGGGTGGGGATGTAAGGCTTTAGTCACTTGCCTAAACATATAAGTAACTGATCCTGTATCCAGGACATTATTTATCTGATAGATATGACGTAAGATACATAGACTCAGGCCATCCTGAAATGGCAGGTGGGAGTTGAGCGGGACAGTCTTCACATCTCCAATGGTGCTGCGTACCTTCATTTAGGCAACAGATGGGAGCATCTCCCAATAGAATCAAAGGAATCTGATCTGTGATTTCTTTTGACCTGCAGTAGGCACATCTATTCTACACACTGCTTGCTATGTTGCCTAAATTTTCCACCTTCCACTGTGGGAACTTAGACAAAAATACTCGTTCACATATAGTTCTCATCCACAGCTGCCTGAATCTGGAGCTGAATCCCAGGATAAGTTTCTCATCAGGAATACACTGATATTGTGTAAAAATTCTTCAAAGGGAAATGCAAAAGAGGAAGTAAGCAATAACTAGGACAAAAACACATTAATAGAAATTTTGTACACTGAAAAAATATGTACACTGAAATAATATGTGCACTGAAAATTTAAGACACTGCAACCCATTCATCTACCCTCACTGGTCTCTACTCTCTTTTCTTGTCCTTTACTGTCTCTCTATTCATATCTCTTCCCTTGTTATTTCCAGCCCAGTGGCACATAGGATTTTCCTCCCCCACACAGACGTGTCAGAATAACAAGAAAGGCAGGGACAATGCCACAGCACTACCCAGGCTCCTGAGTGGCTGCTGGGTCAATGGTCAGGACTTTTCACCGGGGTCTTCCTGAGCCAAGTTCAAATCTATAATTCATCTGGCTATATAAATTAAAGGGACCTTAAATGTTAACCTCATTCTTTAGCCAACCACATGCTGTTTTGGGGCTGTTGGTGGTCTCATTATGATTTTTTGCATTTCAGATGTCAGGTGGCAGAGCCAGGTGCTCTGGTGAGCAGAGGACAGAGGTGAGGGCTCTGTCCTCAGGAAGGCAGGGTAGGGATGGGACGAGTCAGAACCATGGTGGCTCTACTTCCCTTTTATTGCTTTCACTCCATGTACTTTTTCCCTCTTAACCCTGGAATGACCATAAAAGAGCAGTTCACAGTGAAGCCTAGCCATGTGCTGAACACAACCTGGTTCTCTGGGAATATGGGGATTTGAAAGGGATTCTGCTGCTGTGCCTTATTTGTACCTTCTCGGTGAAGGCTGTGCATGGAAAGGTGCCCAGACATTGTATTTCACTTTACATAAAAAATAGATGTGCAGGAAGCAGGCATCATTTATCCAATATGTTTAGGAGACAAAAGTGGAAGGACACTGATTTTTTTTTGCATTCCCAGATGTAGTTAACACACTACCTGTCAGCCATTTAGTCTGCTGGAAATAACTCATAGCAAAAGTTATGTTTGCTTCACCTTAAAATTCTCATTCCAGGGAAAGTTTTGAATATATTTTGACACTTCTGTTGTTACATAACAGATTTACATTTAAGTTCTGCATTTATTATTATTTATTAAAATTAAAAGCTCATGCTGGGTACATAAAGCAAATTTAAAATTCAATGACAAAAACTTTTGTAAGAATCAAGCATTACTGATAGACTTCATGGTCAAGTCTGATCATGTACAAAGGCAAATCTTAAAGTGTTATTGACTAGGGGGAATTTTTGCTGCACAAGAAATACAAGATTAGTTGTTTATGTTAATAGCTCGTGGAGACTACTGCGGTTACAGAGGACTTCTTCTCAATGAGACTCATAATAATCTTATAAGTTTTACCCCGAATTTCCTTTTTAATGGTTCTGTGACTGGCTTCCTACATCCTTTGCTCAGTTCCTAAAGAAGTGGTCTATAATTGTCCTTAGATGAGGATCATCTAGTCAGTTATACTCCAGACATGAACTTACTGTTAACAAATTTCACCACTAAATGTGACTATGTATAATATATTTGATTGAAAGCAGCTGAAATTTTTTGGTTACCAGAAGTAAATTCCTGTCGAAAATGATACACTATTTTGGAATGAAAGTATTCTCATTTCTATGTATATGCTGATACTTTTAATGAATAACAGAATTCATAGAAGCATGATTTGTGTTAGAAAGGAACACATTGTGCCTTTGTATGCATACAGCTTTGTACTGCACTAGCAAAGCTGTTAGGGATTTAATTGGCGTTTAACATTAAAATTATCAAAACCTTTTTGGTGCAAGAATAGAAAATCAAATATTGTCCGGTTATTTCTCAGGGTCTTTGTGATGTACAGTGTGATCTTTTGCTTTTATTAAACCCAGCATAACTAGAAATATTTCCATAAATTTTCAAAATTGATGAAAAAGAAGTCTGAATCTCAAATTGGAAGAATTTGAAATTAACAGCAAGTCTACTCGACAAAAGCTCTGCTGAAAGTCAAAGGTGAATCTGAAATTTTCTGTTCTCATGACCTTATTCATATAGATTACATGATTTTGTTTGTCTCCATAACTCAAATTCATACTAATGCACGAAAATAAGAAACCTACCACATCCCATGGCTGTCCAGTAATATGCCTAATTTTAAGCATTAAAATAAAAAAGAGACAGGTGGGTTAAGTACTTGGCTAAACTGGAGCAAAAAATATAAGTCAATGGATTTAAAAAATTTTGTTCCCTACACAGTGTGCTGGCCACATCAGTGAGATGTTTTGTTTGGTAGGTTTTGCATAAAGCTTGTGGTTTTCTAATGATTCTTGGAGGAATATTTCAGCATTGCAACCTCTTCAAAGAGCCTCCTAAAATGGTCTACAAGAAAAAGGAGACTGTTAGTCAATAAGAGGAGCACTTTATTTCCTCCCATGGTAGTTTCTTTGTATGTCAAGGTTGCAGTTGCTAGTGCTGACTCTTAATAAAATAAATCTTAAATTTGCAGTTTAGCATATATAATTTATGATGTTTGTCTGTTTAGCCAGTTTTTTTTTTTTTTTTTTTTTAATTTTCTTAACATTCGCTTCACCTGGAAAGGTTTCTACATGCCAGTGTTCACAAAATATGTTTTACTGTCTAGGTGCTGAGCTATTTTGGATTACAAAAATAGTAATCTGAAATGAAAACATCTGTTCTTTCTAGAATCTTTGACAATAACTTCTGTTTACATGATGAGCTTTGAAGGAGAAAATATCCTTAGAGAATCCAATGGAGATATTACTATTTCAACTTTGCTTTATTGTTTCAGTTTGGCATCTCATTTCTTAAAAACGTATTTAATTAAAAGCAAAGTCCTTATTTATAGTTCCTTATCTAGAAATAAAACAGAATTATTTTGCCAGCAAGAAATTAATAAATATTTAAAAATTATTTTTATTAGTACAGAGGAGGATTTATTTTTCATTAACATTTGATTCAGGAAGTGTAATGACAAAGTGGTTAAGATTGGAACTAGCTTTCCATATAACAGCTAATTTTTGTAACTGTCCTAACATACCCATACTTACTTGAACTGGCCTAGAACCTGCTAAATTATATGAAGATGCAAATATTTTAGCAGTCCAAGGAAAGTATGCCACAATATCTTTGGTCTTCATGCAATTTAAGGGCCATGTACATCACAAAAGATCAGGGACTACACATACCACAGTAAGCACATGAAAATTCCTGGTATGTAGAGTTGTAAAATGAAGGCATCCTTGCATAAAGAGGAATCCAAATATTGAAAGGGTTAAAAGGGTTGTTTACTACTCTAGAGATGAGTGATGAATGGGACTGCTTTGCAAGCAAGTATTAGATAGCAGTGGGGGCACTTGGATGTGGTGACAGTGGGAGAAAAGACACTGGTCTGACTTATCTTTCAATTTTGCTGCCATAAAAAGATGATTTTTTGCAAAGAGACAGCCTCTGCTTTATGCATCTTTATCCAAACTCAGGGTGCAGGGAGGGCACAATTTATAAAAATTGTTTATAAAATTGTTATATAATTGTTTTATAAAAAAACTATGTAAATCAACATAAGACCCTCCAAGTTTGACTTTGTCAGTCTATTTAAACAATTTAAAAAAATTCTTTCTGCATTCTCCTCAGGAGTTTTTTGCTATCTCTAAAATTCTCCTTATTTTAGCAAACACAGGTGTCAGAGCAGGATGAAAGAAACACCTCTGCAGTTTCCATTTGCTGCCTTGGCTGGATCTCCACTGATTGCAGTGAGACCTTAGCCATCTCCCATAAGATGTCTTCCTAGTGGGCACCTGGTTTTAGATGGATGAATCTGAAGCTGAATCCCACAGTTCAGGACATGTCAGAGAACTTTGGTATAATGGAGATGTTTCTGACCTTGAACAGTTGTAGCAGTGTAATCACAATTTCATGGCTAATGAAGTGGAATGCACTGAGCTCCATGATGCTGGGATTAGACTGCTGCTGGTACCTCTGCTTGAAGTCTTAACAGGGCTAGCTCAGACCTGTCCACATCATCGACATTGATCATCTATGATTTGTGGTGTAACTAGTGACACCCCAGGAAAACCATCATGCTGTAAAAAACAAAATCCCACCATTCATGGCAGTCACGGCAGAATATGGAAAACCAGCAAGCCTGCATTGCAAAGCCTGGGAGACCAAAGATAAGCACATGTCTGCACCCTTTAAGCATTTTCAGAGAAAACAGAACAAACCCTCAGACTGGCAAAATACCTGTTTTATTCATGAGCCCTCAGTGTGGGAGGTGGCTGTGTTTAGCATTTTGGGCTAAAGGCTGTTACCACTCCCAGTGTGCCTCAGGCTCTAAGTGGACTGATGAATGATGGGGATGAGGGCCCATGGACTGGACTGGCTGAAACACGGAGATGGAACATGTGCTCTGGATGGGGGGGGCACCATTTCATTCTTTGTGCTGAGGTCCACACCATTGCTCTTAACCTTGTTTCTGAGTTAGATGGGAATAACAGAGACTGAACTGAAGGGGACTGTGATTGCTGAAAATACTCTTTGGTGGCCTAATATGTCTCAGTTGAAGCTAATGGGCATTCTTCAAAGAATTTGAGGAAGGGCAGAACTAGGCCATACCATGCCCTTTTGATAAACTCTGACATTGCTCATGCCTCTTTAAAGGTTGGGCATTTATGTAGAAAATGAGTCCTAATTACTGTTAGATAGAAAAAGAAACTATATTTCCTATGCATTTTAATGATATTTCCAGAATCTCTTGTGCATTTGTTTTATCTCTTCCTGTGAAAGGACACATTTTTTTATTAATGCAAACATTCAGAGTGTCACTGTAGGCACTGTTGGATTATGTACAGAGCTTGTGAGATGGTTCAGTAGCATGGTGTAAGCCAGGAGGTAATACAAGAATTCTAATGCAAGAAATTGTCTTCTGCCAGATGGAGCTGTACCTTGCTGATAGGTGTTTACAAGGCTGCTTATAGAACAGCGAATGGCTCTTGGGCCTTTTATCTAGCTTTGGGACCAAAATGACCTGGTTAATCTAGCAATATTTGCATCTGTTAGTTGCTGATACCACCTTTTTTTTTCTTTCAATGCTTGTTGAATTTAAATGGAATTCACAGAAACATACATTTCCATATAAGTTGCAGGTGTATAAACTCATGTAACAGAAGGTCATATCCCCAGGCTGTAGGAGCTATCTATCAGTTCCTGAGGCTAGCATGATGTTTAGTAGCTAAATTGCTCTTAATTGCCAGGATTGTGAACTGAAACAGTCAAGGCAAAATCTTTCAGTATTGCAGAATATTTTATTGTTCTTTTGATACTGATTCAGTTGTTGAAGTCTGGTGTGTTTCTTCTGGTAAGCACTTCATTTGGAAATAGACTGTGCTTCCGGCTCATGCTGTGCTAGTACAAGGCACAGTGACTGTGCAGGTAGTGTCATGAGGATTGCATTAATGTGCACGTTCTCAACCCCGAGCTGCCTACTCCACCCTGGTCTGTTGTGCTGAGTTGTGCACTTGCTGATACCACAGATACAAGTTCTTGTCAAGGCCCAGCACCATTAGAAAGCAAGGCAGAATAAAACACTGCTCAAAAACATGGTGCCTGTCCAGCCAACTTGTAGTCTGGGCATAAGATTGTTCAGTAGTAATGAATACAAAGAAAAGGCTAATTGAGGCTGCTAAGGTCAGGTGTTTAACCTACCCTGTACTTCCTGTGGTGGGGAAAAGATGAGTGGCCTGTGGTGTGGAAAGTTTTGGTGGGGGCACTGAATTGGGGAGTACCTTTCCTAAAGCACAACAGCCAGTTCTGTAGTGAAAGATGATACACTACAAACGATCATGGAAATGTGCGAGAAAATATCAGTGAATGGCAAACAGAAAAACAAATCTCTTTCTTTAAGAAAAGTGAGGGGGAATCTGGTACAGATAAGTAGCTGCATTGATCAGAAATGAGGGATCCTGTGTTGGAGCAGTTTCCTTTCTGTTTTTCATTTGCTATCATTCATATCCAGCTGTAGCTCTTTTTATACCTTCTTCTTACCTCCTTTGCATTTTAACCATATAGAAAGTGTTTCACATGCACTTCACGTTCACCTCAGATATCTGGAAATCCTTTTTGCTCTCTTTATTTTGCTTTGAAATGAGTTCTGCCTAGCACTGCAGGTGGCTTCCCTTCAGTCAGGAATAATTGACCTTTTGTGATTTGTGTCTGCATGTGTGAGAACTCCATTGTCAACCTGTGCTTGTTCTCTTTAGGGCAGAGATGTTGCTGCATGTTTTAGGGACATAGCAAGCACAAGGTTTATAGAAAGAAGTAAACTCTTTTATCAGATGACTTACTAAATGTAGCGGAAAAAAATGTGTGAGTTGATCTGAAGACAGATAGGGACCCCAGTGCTTATTTATGCGTATATGTGCTTATCTCTTTGTGATAACTGTGTAGATTGCTGCCTAGCTCAGAGCACCTTAGCTTTGAACACCCCAATTTCAGTGATGTTAGCCCAGCTGAGAGAGGAACACAAAGAAGTGTAATACTGAATTGCAAAGAAGATGTCTGGTACTATCAGTTGTGCCAGGGCAAAACAAAGTGGAAGAGTACTATAAAGGTGACTTTACAGGCAGTTTGGGGGATGCCTAGCAGTGCTAGAAGCCTTTTGGGAGTAAGCTACTAACTTGAAATATAACAAATGATGATGAGGGCTAACACCAGGATGCATCTGGAAACATTGCGCTGTGAATAAACAGTATGAATAGATAGATTCACATTACTAGTCTATGTAAGCTGACAATGCTTTTGCTCTTGTAAGAAGAGAACCAGTGAAGTGATACAAAGAGAATCCTGCAATGATCCAACTTTTGGAGTTGGATAATAATCCTTGGTATTTCTTGAAGACAAAGAAAACATCATTGAGAGACAGAGGTGGGAGAGCCATAAGTTAGCCTTTTAGTTATGTGATTAGTCAGGAAAGAACACTTAAGCAGAGATAATCTGCAAGAGCTCTAGAAGTAACTTGAAATGTGAGTCCAAACTGACTAAAATGATACGTGAGGATAAGGAGTGATAGTGCTATGAGAAAAGGAAATAAATGGAAAGATTTGCAGGGGTAAAAAAAAAGAGAATGGTGCTGGCTGGCACGTAGAGTAATCTGATAGCTACATATCAGTAAAGACCTGGCAGAGGAGTGCACTGGACTTTGATTTGAAGAGAGTGAGGTTAGATTAATTGGAGGGAACAGGATCAGTGAATTGTCAGCACGGGAGTCATTGCTGAATTGCATGTAGTCTATGGTGAAATTATCCAGCGTGAGAGGCAAGGGAAGTGGGAGAAGAGGGTCAAGAACAGCGTCTCTGGCAAGAGGACACAGTGACACACATGTGAATAGAGAACAGTGGAGAGCTGGAAGATGAAGAGGCCTCCAAGGCCAAGAATAGTCCAGGCAGACATGTCAAAAACAGTGACTTGCCAGGAGGAAGAGAAAGGAACATTGCTTCTAGTTTCACTTAAGAGGTCAGTTCAGGGGATTCCAGTGAGAATGATTTTGTTGGCAATAAAATGAAATGTTCTATTGTTATCAAGTCTTTTTAAAGTTTGTGTTGCTGGCAGAAGAAAAAAAAAGAGGCTTGAAATGGAATCTCCTCTTGGTTGTAGTAGTTTACATTACAGCTTATTGAGGAAAATCTTATTTTTTGCTATATGTACACTAACATGGAGGAAAACTTCATGACCTGCATTAGACTGTGAAGCTGTGAATATTGCACAAGATTTATGCTCTTTACAAGGAGAAATAGGCAGAAGGTAATGTATAACTTTCTTATTGCCCCCACAGGGCTCTTTGACTTACAGCATGAACTAATTTCCTTTCTCTGCCACAAATGCATGTACATGCATTCCAAGGTAAAGAAGCTTTATATCTGGTATACTGGCATTCAAAAAGCCATTGGTTAAATCTTCAATCACTTCTCATGTTTACATGGCCTTTGGTGTTGTCTCAGTGCTCTATTCAGACTGCAGAATAAATATCTCCTCAGTTAAATGGTTACTAAGATTATCCCATGCTTTCAATATTGTACCGCAAATCTGAGTACATTCCTCTGACACAAAGGATATTTAGTCAGTGTGTATTCTGAAGTGCTAGCAATTAGTATGTCAATGCATAGAAGAATTTGAAACACTAAATATGTGCTGAAGCTTATCATTAAATAAATTACTTCAGGGACACACGTGCAAGTTGTTTATTTCCATTGTAACTACCAGAGCACAGTACATTTGGTGCAAACTAATAATATAGTTGCCTTTAGAAAAAGTTTTCAAATACATTTTCCATCCTTAATAATTTCAGCCAATACATACAAACAGTTCACTTTTTCTTTATATTTTGGCAGATATTATTCTTCATCTTAAGAGTAATTGGAGTTTTCAGGTAGGAGGTAAACTGATGGAATATTAATTTTTGGCTTTGTGAGATTTCTGAACAGTATTTAGGATATGTAACTGTTCAGAATAGAAAGTGCATGCAGAAATATTATCACTTTGATCCATAATTATACATTATTCCCTACTCAAGTAATGTTTTCATGTTCAATAGGTATACATCTGAGTAGTAAACTGATTAAAATCTTGAAGCCTTTGAACTTCGTTAGAGATTATTCATTAAGTCATACAGCTTTTAAAAATATTTCAGTAAATGGAACTTCACTTTTCTACTGCCTATTGAAGTCTGAAGTATATACTGTGGAGGTATCAACAGCAGCACACGAATTAAATCATGTTGAAATTTAAAATTAAATAGTGATAATAATTTTTTTTTTTTAAGAAACGAATTTTAGTTTTTCTGTATGACTTAACAATTCCTTAGGAATTACACAAAATTTCAAAATGTATGCTAATTCATGCCAAATTTTAACTTCACATTTCTTTCTCTTCCCTGTTACCTTCCCACGCCTATAAGCACTGATAATATTGGAGATTAGAACTATATAATGGAAGCACATGCAAAGCTAGATCCCTTGCTCTAATCCTTCTTGAGTCATATTGTTTGCTCATTGTAACAAGCATGTTTCTGAAAAAAAAAAGAATGCCTTTGAAAAGCTTTTTGTTCCTTTCTTTTCATCACAGCCTAACTTTTCATCTGCTTTCCTGTACAATCATATTGCTGTGAATTTGTCGCTGTGTTTGCCAGCTAATAACTTCTGAATGTGCTTATCAACTTCAAACACTTTTGACAGGGGTTGTTGGGGAAAGGGGGCTTGACGTCTCAAGTATAATTAAAATCCCTGACATGTCATCAAAGTTGGTGGCTGGGAAGAGGAAAGAAACCCTATTAATATTCTCACTGAGGGAAAGAGCAGTCTGAGGCCACACTTCTTTACACACCAAAAAAAATCCATGTAGGTGAGCATCATTATAAGTTACAGAAGAAAGGTTTCTACCTAGACAGAAAGTCAATCAAACTTAAGACACAAACAGATAGGAAATGAGGCTTCATTATTTTCTAGTGTTGATGGAGCTGCTTGTCAGTAAAGGCAAGATTCATCTCACCTCTCATTGCATCTCATCTCATCTCATCTCACTTTTCCATTCTACAGTGTTGATATCTTTATTTCCATACTTGGCTTTCATTGTAGTCAATGGAGATAAACAACTCTTAGAAGGTGATTAATTTCAGAGTACAAGCTGTGTGCCCAGGAACAGGGTTTGAGCTCCTAAAGAAGTGGGAGAACATAGTCCTGTTCTGACAAACTGTGTGTCCGAAATTGTGGATAAATGAGCTGGTGGGAGCAGGAGGGAAAAAGAGCTTGAGAAGGGAACAAGTCCAGGCAAACAGAGGTGATTCTAAGAGAAGAATTAGTGAAGTGCTTCCTCATTTACATGCTTTTTGTAATTTGACTTGGAGAGAAAAATAGCCAAGCTCCCTTAACTCATTTTCTGTTTCTATTCCACCGGGCAGATGAAATAAAGTTCGTACACAGTTGTTTGTATTGAGCAACACATATCTGAATTCTCACATGTGTAATGTCTTATGTGCTGATATAAATTGGTTTTGTTTTCCAAAAAATTACTACTTTTTTCAGCTTCATTCAGATTCATCAAATGCCAAGTTTCTAGTTAATTACAACATGCTCAATTTGATTAGATAGTCACTATAGTTGCTGAACGAGAGTCTTATTCAAATACTGTTGAAATTAGAAAGTGATTTTCTAATTAAATAGGGTATTTTTGCAATTACCAGAATTATTCAGTGTTGGATTGAGAGTATTTGATTGGAGAAATTCTGTATCTCCAAACACTGTTTTGCAAAACAATTTGCAAGAGGTCCAAACAAAATGACAACTTAGATGGCAGAAAGAGATACGAAATCTGGGAAACTCAGAGAACACTGTCGGTATGAAACTTATATACATTTGCCATATGTACCCTGATTAATAAGCCTTCTTATGAGAAAATATTAATTTTTCCTCAGCTAGATCTTGCTTTGTCCAATGCTTCATGCTTGCCTGCCAAGGCATCATACAGACATTTGGAGTCACATCAGAATATGGTTTTACAGGGCATTTAATTTTCTCAAATAATTAGATATTTTTAATAGAACTAGCAAAGTGATTTTCCCTGTAACTAGATAATGTGTCAAACAGATCCTGGTGTCTCCCAGCACAATCAGAAGAAAGGAGGCTTTACTGTTTCCGTTATTTTCATTTTAATGCATTTGAATTTAGAGCTGCTCAAAAGAAGTAGTGCTTTTTATGGAATAGGATATAAGTTTTTATTTTCTTGTGTAAATTAGACACTATTTTTCACACAAAAGATGTGGTAGTATTTACTGTATTCCTTGCTTTTTTTGCTGCTTGAACTTAGCAGTAAATTTTGATTACGTAAAAAAATAATTATCTTCCTGGTTATATTTACACTCAGGGGTAATGCATCAATATAAAAAACACTAGCAAAACACTTGAATTATAACTTCCTGATCATTACTTGTAGTTTTTCAGCTTCAATGAAGGTTCCTTAAATAGGGCTACTCTAAAGTTTAAAACATAAAAATGGCAGCTCAATAGGCTAAAACAATAATGGTTAGATAATGAGAGTGGTTTTAAATTGATAGTGACTAAGGACTGCTTTTGTGGGAGAAGGTAGCAAACTTGCTCCTGAAAAATAAAAAAAAAAATTGTTGGGTTGGGGAGCTTTTTTGGGGTGGTGTTTGTTTGGGTTGTTGGGGGCTTTTGTTTGTTTGTGGTTTTGTTTGTTTGGGTTTTTTGTTTGTTTGTTTATTTTTGTTGTGAGGTATCAGTTTTATTCCACATGTCTTTAAAAAGTCTAGTAAAGAAAAAGGAAAGGATTAGTCCTAGGAAAATTTATAAGAGAGTGCTGGGCTGGAGGATTTCTGTGTTTGTTTTTTTCTCCTTTGTGGTACTGTTTGACATATACTACTAAATATTACTAAGCAATTTTAAAAGTATTTGTGGTTTTTTTTTTGCTTTTTCTGTGTTTGTTATTAAGCCTTTTTTTTTTTCTGCTTGCTGATAATAAAGGCTGAAAAAAACTATTAGAGGTTCAAAACTGACTGTCATCATATAGATGAATTGTTTTTCTAGTACTATGGAAATTATCTAAAGAATAGACATGCTAAAGGCAAAGAGAAAAAAAAAAACATCTAATTATTTCACTCAAGAAATACTCATATTCCATCTCTGGCACTCTAAGGATATTAACACCTAGCTTTTGTTTCAGATTTTGTTTCATAATGCTACAGTAGAAATGCATTAAAGTGCATTCTCTTTCTGAGACAGAAAATTCAAAACTCTGTTGACCTTAGCTGGAAAGGCCAAATTCAGAGAAACAAACTAACATGGAAAATGTCTTAATCATATCTGAAAAAATAATCCTGATATTTTAGAAAGCTAATAATGTGTTTCTCTGGTGGGACTGAGGAATGGTTCAGAATCACCTGATGACACTTAAAACAACTGTTCGACTGTCCAAGCTGTTCAAAGGACTAAAATAGAAAAAGGATGAAGACTGGGGGTACATGTAACCTGGGTATGAATGGCTGACCCAGGCCATCTCTTACATAACTCACTTGTTAGTGAGCATCTATCACCCTCCTGTGTTCTGTTACCAGCTAAGTGTAGACCTCTTTTCATGCTTACATTCCTGGAGTAGCAATCCATCTCTTCTGCTGCAGAGTTGGAGATGGGAGGGGGGAGGCAGAAATTAGTGTAGCAACCATCTTGGTTGTTGCCCATTTGTTGAAAATATGAACATAGTTAATTATATTAATAATTAAAAAAAAATTCTGGTGATTTTATTTCTGTTTGTCCTTCATTTCAATCACTCTAATTCCTATTCCCAACACAGGCCTCAGTAACAATCATGATGGTATGGGTCAGATGACAACACCTGGAATAATGTGTCTTTGTCAAAGAAATTTCTGAAAATTTAGTTCATTTTTACTAATTGAGAACTTGACTTTCTCAAGCTCTGACCTTTTATTCAGAAGCTCCTTAAGGCTGTCTGCCATCTGTAACAATTAGACAGTGATGCTTCTGATTGACTTAAAACATCTGTGAACTGGTCATGTAGCTAAGCCCACGTTTAAACATCCTGCTAGTGATACTTATCTGCCTCCCCACACTATACTTTTTCCATATTCTCCATCTGTTAGGTCTCCTCAGGGTGGCCTTGTTGTGGCCTTCCAGTACCTGAAGGGAGCCTATGAAAAAGATGGCGAGAGACCATTTACAAGACCATAATGGCTCCAGACAGAGAGTAGGCTTAGATGGGATATTAAAAAAGTCCTTACTGTGAAGATGGTGAGACACTGGAACAGGTTGCCTAGAGAAGCTGTGGATGCCCCATCCCTGGAAGTGTTTAAAGCTGGGCTGGATGGAGCTGTGAGGAACCTGATCTAGTGAGAGTTTATCCCTGCCCACTGCAGGGAGGTTGGAACTAGATGATTTTTAAGTTCCCTTCCAACCCAGGCCATTCTATGATTCTATTATTTTCTTTCATTTCATTACAAATGTCGGTATATATCTGTGACAATCCAAAGGGGTATAGTTATATATTAGTTATTTTTCTAATGGTTTTTATTTGGGAGCTTTAACATGCTGTAGAATGGATGCACTTATAATAAGATTCATTTAACTTAACCTTTGTTTGCTAGTGCACTTAAAACTAGACCTGTTTATAAAACTTTTCCTTGTAATAAGCATGTTAGAGCTCAGATCTGTGATTTCTCTGGGGTAGAAAGGCCTGTACACTGTAGTGCACTACGATGGCAGCGAGGGCTTGTGAGGCTCCATCTTCCCCCTCATTTGCCTTCGGTTAACATTTCATGGTGGGAGAGAAACCTCCACGTTCACCCTGCTGGAATGAAAATCTCCACTCTCTGCTGTTCTCTTAGATTGTACAGCCTGTAGCATAGCGTTTGTGGTGGAAAGTTTACTGGCCTTACATCATTAACAGCCTTTTGTCAGGAGGCATCTGCTGAGTTCATAATGAAAAAATAATCATTAGTGCACAGGAAACATCCTTCTACTTCTTAATTCAAAATGCAATTACATTGCTGCTTTGTCCTGGTGAACTTCTGTACATGAGTTCTCTATCATTACATTGTGTGGCACAAGAATTGGAATCTCGAAGTAAAAAGAGGGGAGCAGGGTGGAACATACTTTTTTTTTTGTGCAACATCTGGCTTTTTAGCAAAGTCTAGGGCTTCTAAAATAGTTGAGTGTGCTCTGATGAAATTATTAAAGAATGGGCTGATTAATCTCTACCATAAAATGTCATTTCCTTTTATCCTGTGCTTTAACCAAAATAAAAGAGTACATTTGGAAGAAAATAAAACCTAAGAAAAGTGCCCCAAGATACCGTTTGTGAGGGTTGGGATTAAGGACATTAATGGAAATAACATTCAAGCAACTTCCTTTCCTGAATCCTCACTAAGAAAAAGCAAGATAATAAAGAGTCAGTAAAGGTTATTTAATTTGAAACATTTTGGAGATAAAATAAATTACAGTTAATTTCTGTCATATCCATTATCTTTGATTTGTTTAGACCATATACAAATGCAATGTAGTCTAAAAAATGGGTACATAGAGTTTGTTTCAAAAACATACAAAGTGTTTTATTTTATGCAACATTTCTATAGCAGGCAGATTTGAGCTATAAAAAGGTATTTTAACAAAAATGTCCTTAAGCCTCGAATTTGCTTTTTGCAAGGCAAAAAAGCATATAATTGTCAGAAGTGAGTTTACAGTATGTTAAATGTTTCATAAAATACAGAAACTGCAACCGCAAATATTGCAAAACCTATTTCAACAGTCCTAACACATTCATTTTTGCGCAGTAAACCTCACTAGTTTTGTATAAATCTACCTCATTAGTAGAATATTTGTATCAGAACCATTCAAACAATTCATGAGAATAAGTGCTGTCAAACAAGATATACTTCATTGATTTTGTCTTCTAGTTGGCCATGATGATTTTAATCTTCTTAAGCTCAGACTCACAACCACACCTCATTACACAGATGTGTGGGAGAGGAATAAGTATGGCTTTCCCAAGAAGCTGAACCAATTACATATATTTGCATTTCCTAGCCTTTAGAATGGTGTGAAGGTTTCATAACAAAACCAGAAACCACAAATTGAGGATAAAATTTGTTTTGGGATCCGCCTAAAAGATGTGGAGAGTAAATATTTTGCTAATATGTGATGATAGATCCAAGGGTGACATGAAGTGCTGATGAAATAAAAATCCACTAACAGATCATTTTATCATGGCATATCATACTTCTTTAGTAGGGTATGAAGTGAATTAGTCTGTCTATAGAGATGTTCCCCTAATAATTGTAGAAACTTAGAATCCTTTAGGTTGTAAAAGACCCTGAATATTATCAAGTCCAACCATTACCCTAACACTGCAGAGTCCGCCTCCAGGAATGGTGACTCCATACTTCCCTGAGCAGCCTGTTCCAATGCCTAACCACCCCTTCAGTGACGCAATTTTTCTGAACATCCAACCTAAACCTCCCCTGGCAAAACTTGAGGCTATTTCCTCTTGCCCTGTCACTGGTTGCCCAGAAGAGACCAATTGACACCTTGCTACAACCTCCTTCCAGGTAGTAGTTGAGTGATAACGTCACCCCTGAGCCTCCTCTTCTCCAGGCTAGACAACCCCAGCTCCCTCAGCTGCTCCTCACAGGACTTGTGCTCCATCCCTTCACCAGCTCTATTGCCCTTCTCTGGATACAATCCAGCCCCTCAATGTCTTTCTTGTAGCGAGGGGCCCAGAACTGAACACAGGATCCAAGATGTGGCCTCACCAATGCAGGGGCACAATCCCTGCCCTGGTCCTGCTGGCCACACTATTTCTGATACAGGCCAAAGTGCCATTGGCCTTCTTGGTCACCTGGGCACGCTTTGGCTCATGTTCAGTGGCTGTTGACCAGCTCCCCAAGGTACTTTTCCGTGGGGTAGATTTCCAGCCACTCTTTCCCAAACCTGTAGCATTGAATGGGCTTGTTTGACCAAAGTGCAGGATGTGCATCTGGGTGGATCCAACCAGCCACACAGACAAATTTATCTGTATTATGTTGGTCTTTCCCAGAAAAATAATCACCACTACTTCTGTGTGTTCAGGTTTGTTTCTGTACTTGAGGTTGTGCTCTTTCCTGGCTGTCAGCAGGATTTCACATTTTTCTATTGGAATTGTATATTTATTTTTAAAAGAAAGGTCAGATACCCTTGTCATCTAACAATTGTTTTGCTGATTTTTAAATGATCAATAACAGTATCTTTTTTGCTAGAAGTGATGTGTTTTCCAATTTTTTTTCCATGGTTTTTCTTACTGGCTATTAACTTACCATGTATGAAGAGGATTTGGATAATTATCAGAGTCACTTGTTCTGACAGTCCTCTATTTAATCTCAGTTGCACTACAGTGACCTAGACAGAGAATGCAACAAATTAACAGTCATTTGAAACTGCCAGGTGGAGCTGGCAGACCAACTATTCTCTCAGAATTAAAGTCTGAAATTTTTCTTTACATAATCAGAATTTTGGAAAGCCAAGGAAAGGCCGACTGCTTGTTCTGCACATAACTATGTTGAAGTTACAGCCAAAAACCTCTAGGAGAATGTTCTAGAATGTAGGAGGCAAACCATAACACCTTTATATTTTCTTGCTCAGGATCTGATTTTCCCTATCTTAAGTTTACTCCTGGCAATAATTCTCTGGGAAATCTTGGTATAGACTCAAACAGACACACTATCATGGGAAATTATTATAAACATAGCACGCAGATGAAAATAGAATTATAGGTTTTGTTCTGTGTTTTATATTTCACGGAAACTCCTATGTATGGTAACTAGTAGGTAACCACACTGTAATTTTTATGTAATTCCAGACTATATGAAATTCACAGTAATTTAATGTTAAATTAATGATCACTTGCAGTGTGAGCCACCTGTTTTCTGAGCTATGACAGGTGTCTGGATTTAAAGGGGTCATGGGCATGTGATAAACATTTTGAATATGTTTTCTTTAAGCTATTAGTAAAGTCCATACTTTCCTTTCAGATAAACTGGATCAGTATATCAAAGACTAGGAATGATGGAAAGGTTGATACAACTGAAATGATAGGACATTCATAAGGTAATCTACATTGAAAGAAAGGGAAAGAAAAAATAGGGTGAATATTGTGGTTATATCCTTTTGTTGAAAAGAAAATTACTTACTTTGCAAATTGAATTATGACATTTCATTAAAATGTGTAACTTTCCTTTTGTTTAGAACTAACCTTATGTATGTCCTAAGCATGCCCACACCTGAGTCTCATTTTTGAGGCTGCTTTCAGAAGCTTTTAGATGTTCTTTTAAGAATGAGCTCATGTTTATCAAAATTCCAGAGCAAAACACTGCATACAGTGAGAGACTGTCCAAGATTGAGAAGAATTATCTTTCTGTTCTTCAATAAATATTTTCTGATGAAATGTCAATCTTCAGATGTGCAGATGACGCCTACTTATCCCGTGTTGAATAACAGAGGAACAAATAAAAGTGTGAGAATCGCAGATTGGTTGAGGTTGGAAGGGACCTCTGGAGGTCCCTCTCAAGCAGGACCACCTAGAGCCTATTTCCCTGGCCCACATCCACATAACTTTTGAATACCTGCAAGGATGGAGACTCCACAATCTCCCTGGGAAACCTGTGTCAGTGCTTGGTCACCAACACAGTAAGAAAGTGTTTCCTGATGTTCAGACAGAACCTCCTGTGTTTAATTTTGTGCTGTCTCTGGTCCTTTCCCTGGGCATCACTGGGAAAGGCCCGGTGCTATGTTCTTTACACCATTCGTTCAAGCACTTATACAAATCGATGAGTTCTCCTCTGAGCCTTCTCTTCTCCAGGCCGCACAGCCTCAGACCTCATGCCTTTCCTTGCATGATTGATGCTCCAGTCCCTTAATCATCTTTGTAGCCCTTCATTGGACTATCTCCATTATGTCCATATCTCTTGTACTGGCAAGGCCAAAACTGGATCCTGCACTCCAGGTGTAGCCTCAGCAGTGCTGAATAGAGGGAAAGGATCACCTCTCTTGACCTGCTGGCAATATTTTCCTAATGCATCCCAAGATACCTACCTTGTTGCAAAGATGCGTTACTGGTTCACATTCAATTAGTGTCCACCATCTGTCCAGCCCGTGTCTGTTTCTGCAAAAGCTGAGGTTATACCTTCTATAGAACTTGCAGTATGAAACTGATACAAATTGAGAAAAAGCAAAATTTTAAGCCTGATGAAACTCCACCAGCTGAATTTAAATTGTGCATTAAATTTCAAGTACAAGTAGGAGTAGAAGGTAGCATTTTCTTTTTTAACTCTTACCCCTGTCTACCATCAGGCTTCTTTTACTACCAGTGGTTTGGTCTTGGGAGATTTCTGCTGTTGATTTTCCACTGAGAATCCACTGAAGGTTTCCCGTTTCTTTGGAGACATGCTCCTTCCACAGGTTTCCCCAAGGATGCACAGGCTGTGAAATTATGAACTGTCAATGAGGGTAGTGCCTGTAGGCGAGGTTTCCATGCATGAGAATATCTTGTATTTTGTGTCCCAAATCAGGAAGACCAGGGCACTGAACCTGGGTCTTATACATACTGGATCCTGCTGGCTCTTGAAGCGACAGGAAATAGAGCTGCAATGTAATGTAGGAGATCAGTTTGTTAAAGAAAACTCAGTTCTGACCCCAAAGGCTTCACTATTATTATTTAGCAAATAATATTGGATAAACTTATAACCTAAGAAAACTGTAATGTTCACTTCTGTAGAAACTTATTAAAAATTGAATTTATTCCCAGAATAGTCATACAGTGGTTTGCTTTTCTCCAAGTAAATACAGGGCCAGAAATCTTGCAGTGAGACAGAATTAGAAATATCTAGGTCATTTCCAGTGAAAAAGTTCACTTCTCTTGCTGGTTTTATGCCCATGGTTGACTTCTAATACATATTTCACACTCACCTTCACAGAGTTTCATTTTGTTCATTTCAAATTCTCATTCTGATTTGTGAAGAACATGCTGAATTCTATTCTCCACAGAGTCTGACATCTCTCCCACGCTGGGACAATTTGCAAGCTTTTTGTTACTGGATCGCTGAAGTCATTAATAACTAAAACTTTGTCCAAGGCAAATCCCTGGGGCTCTCACTTGAAATATTCTCACTATCTCACACTGGGCTAACATCTGCTTTTCGTGTATATTTACGCTGGGCGATTTCATTTAGATAGCAGTTTTACGTGTAAGCTTCTAATATGAAGAGGAGGAGGGGAAAAATGGGGTGAATGCTAAATCCTGTCATCCTTCCCTTCCTTGTATCTGACCTTGCTTCCTCTGCAGCGCTAAAACCTCCCTCAGCTGGCTGTAGAGAGCTGAGGTGCACCTTTTGAACCACACAGGCTCTGTGTGTATCCCTGTCTGCAGAGAGGGAGAGGCAAGTAAAGTGCAGTGCAGGATGCGAAAATGTATTTTTATGCCAAATATGGTCATTAGTGTTTCTTATGAATCTGAAGTTTTAGAACATGAAAGGTTTTGATAACTTCTAAACTCCACTGATCCTTTTCCCGGGACAGGAACAACTGAATGATATGGTCCTTTTTGATTCCAAGGGGTATGCTGGAAATAAGAGTTGCTGGAAGCAGTTTTTACGATGTTTAATATGCACTCTTGGAGTTAACTAAAGACAACATATGTAGCTGTACCTTGTGTCATAGGTGGCCTGGGACAGGAACTTTATTTTCCTTGTGGAAGAGCAATGGGTCGTGTAAATAGCATGATTCCATGATACTCAAGAAATCGATTAACTCTGCAGTAACTAACACTTACTGATGGTGTTTATCTCTTCTCACTCTGGTACACAAATTCCACATTGAATTTGATCCAATTACATTAGGGCTCAGGCCAGCGAGCCTGAAATTCAGACCTCAAGTTGCGGGGTAATTGCCCATGCAATGAGAATAACAGCTTTGCAATTGTGCCCTCTGCAAGCATCCACACTACGTGCAATGAGGTTCCTCCCCAGGCCCGCTGCTTCCGGCTCCAGCTGCACATTTGACTGGCACCATGATAGTGGTGGTATGAACCCGGTTCCTGCATGTGGCCCTGTATAATTAATCAGTTTTCCTGCATGTGACTCCTCCAAGTTTGAGCAAGCCTTTTTGTTCTCTTTTCAGTGGTCAAGTAGCCTTTGAATTGTTCTGGATCCTTTCTTCCCCTTGCCAGTCTTCACAATATTGCCATTCATTGCCGAGCTACTGTGTGTTCTCCAGGGAGGCCTGTTAGGTTGCATTAATACAGATTAAGATCTGCTTTGTTCCCACTCCTCCCACTGCCAGCTCATTGTTTGCCAACTGCGAGGTCAAGAGATCTATGTTTTCTGTCAAACAGCAGCCGCTGTTCTTATGAGCGCTGCAGCAATCTCCGACTCACCAGCCTGTCATGTAGATGGAGCTGCAGGGAGCATTCATTAGATATACTGAAGGATGTGGTAGGGGGTTTCAGCCACCCTATTTTATTCCTATAGCCATTGCTGGTTTTGCTTTTTTTTTTGCCCTATCATGACACTTTTATCTAAGTGAGATTAGGGAATGCCACATATCAGTTTGGCTGACAGAAGGCTGGAAAGTGTCTGCAAAACAGTTGGCTAGCCAGGAAATTAATTTAATTATTTTTTGCCCTTTTTTTTTTTCCTAAAATAACTCCAGGAGATGCTTTAGCTCTGCTGTTTTTCAATATTATCAGCTTGACCATAGTTTACTGACTGAAGAGTGATTCAGCTCTTTCAAGAAATGAGTCATTCAAAAGCAAGGATATGACCAGTTGGACTGGAAAACAAATAACACTTCTCTGCAGTATATTTATGCATGTTCATAAGAACAAACCCCTCCTCCCACCTCCCAAAAGTCCTCCAACTATATTTCAGACTTTTCAGGAAGTATTTGAAATCTGTAACAATTCTCCAACCCTTTCTAGCAATTTTTCACACCTTTCACCATTCACCTCTTGGACCCATCTGGCCCTTCTCTCTACTCTCATTTTCTTTTTTCCCAAGTCCAAATGGCAGCTTAACATTAATGCTTTTGGAGTCAGAACAGCAATAATGATGCCTGATGCCAAAATGGCAGAAAAGGCCAGAACAGCAAGTCCAAAACCCCAGAGAGATGGAGGAGAAAGCCTCTGGAGCCAGGTACGATGGGAACTGTCCTTCTGGGGCAGATCTTGAAGGCAATATTGGGTGATGGACACAGGGACACTTGTACACAAGGAGACAGGCCAGCTTCTTCAGAGGGATATCAAGGACACAGAAATGAGATCATCTGTGAGTCTGACAGTCTTCCCTTTGTACATTTCCTGTCTTGCAGGAGTTTCCTTTTTTTCTCTTGCATTGCATCTATTTCTATAGGTGTGTGTGAGATGAGCACACTTTGCTACTGGGTCAAGAGTGACCATGAAGCTGGTGTTATGGACAAACTTGCTTTTTCCTAAATAATTCCAACATATGTTTTAGAGTGCTTGCGTTCATTAACTTCCTAGTTATTCTGCAAACTTTATAGGCTAGGGCTGATTGTTTTTGTGTTTGCAGTGACCTTCACTGCTGGTAGAATTCCCTTCTCAGTAATTCAAACCAATGACTGTTAAAGGCGATAGCACTTCTGCTGCCAGTCAGCTTTCCAGAAAAACAGCAATGGAAGAAACATCTCATGAGGATCTCATGAGTTTAGGGTAATGTCGCAGCTGCAGGTAGAAAGCAGATGGTAATGAGCAATTGAGAAGTTTGGTTTTCATTTTATGCAAGTGGTTTCATAGCCTGAGGAAGTGGGGGCCAGACTTAATGCCCCAAGAGGTCTCTTCTAGCTGTAGCTTCCTAAAGGAAGGAGCTATTCATTCAACCAAGCTCAGAGAACAGTGTCCTCCTGTCCCCTACAAAATGGTCATCTCTTAGTACTCTCTGTCAGTAATGGCAGAGGGGAAAAGGCTTGAGTAACTTCCTAGGGGCAAAGAAAGGCAAAAAGGCACAATTAATATACCTACACCTAATAAGTTGGTCTTGGTTCAAGAAAAAGAATGAATGAAATGCTGAACTTCAGAGAACATTGCCATGCTTTTCTTGGCTTTATGGAAACTCTTGTCTGAATTTGGCTAAAGAAAGTGTGTAAGGGTATCATCTGTGGCATGCTCATTTCTCATCTCAGTTCTCCTTTTGCTTTTAGTAACATAAAACAAATGAGTGTGATCACAGCAGTGGTTTTTCACAGACCCCTGGTGTCATACAATAATGCTTTTGAGTTTCAGAAAACTTCTGTCTTTTCACATATCTGAAAGAACTACAGTTTTAGCTATCAGGACTTGATGAACTCCACAACATGCTTTTCACTTGTCTGTTGGTGCTCTCTGTGTTTGTCTAAAGAAAGCTATTAAATCTGGGTGTTGTTGGAAAATCTTTTTCTGTTGAGAAAAAGGAATAGCTGTTTGGGTAGAACAGCAAAGTTTTAGCACTTTTACAAGTGCCTGGGGTTTATTTCCAACAGTCTGTTAATAGTCAAGTCTGTTAGACCTGGTGAGAGGTATGGAAGAGGAATGCTACCTGTATGTGACTCAGATCAACAGGGAAACAATTTAACGAGTTTGATCCATATATTGTGTTACAAAGTGCCATATCAGGATTACACACCTGATCTGAAGGGATGCACACTTGAAAATAATTTCTAATGCTGCATAATTTATTAGAATTGTTATTTTACCTGCATAATTGCATGTTGTGTGTGCGGAAAAAAACTTGAAAAATACCAAAACAACAAGGCATGCAAGATTCTGAGACAATGTAAATTGGAAGAGATGTCCTGAAACCGATGAAACGATGTAAATTTTGACCTCATATCTCTAAGGTTGGAAGTAGAAATGTGAGCTTGAATATTAGACTGTTACATGCTCAGTACATCTATGTTTTTGGTATTGTTATAAACATATTTTTCACTTGGAATGCATAGGATATTTCAAATTTCCTTTTTGTAAATTGGCTGGAGAACTAACTATAGTATCCTTATTAATCTTTACTTTATTTTATTGTTGTTCCAGGTTAGGTTTCCCCATGATGATCGTGTCCTGTACCATCGGAATGTGCTATCTTCTTGTTGCTCATGTTGTAGTAGGTTGGAACTCATAGTAATTTATACTTTCAAGACTCAGATAAGCTTTCTCTTTTGTTTAGTTTATATCAGAATGCTAAGAACACATATGAAAGGAAAAAGATGTATAAAACCCCAACATATGGTATCAATTAAAATGATTGTTGGCATAAACATCAGATATGGTCATTCTTAACCTTTTGTTTTATGAACAATATGCAGAATGAGAACATCAAAATTAAAAGAATCCATATATTTCATTATGAATGCAGTTACTGTGCAGATAAAAAGGAACCGTCTCAAGGGAATATGCTGTGTCTGAAAGTTTGTATTGACACAATCTGAGTATAGTCACAGATGAAAAACTCATTCACAATAGCAGATGTTCAGTAATTTCTTTTTAGGGCTTCATTTTTCTTTGTCAATATATTTAGCTATTTGTATGAAAGTAACTAATATTCAGGTTGTAATAATTGACAGTTAAGCAGAGAGTCTGTATGCTATGAAGGATGTATCATTATCTACATTTAAAATAAACATGTCCTGAAAATGTGCTGTGGAAGAAATTATTATTTTGGAAGCAGGATTGCATTCCATGGAGGCTTTGTTTTTAATTTTAAAGCTCCAAAACAGTGTTAGGCTACCTCTATTTTTTTTCTTAAAATAAACTAATTCCACTCTTCTTACAAAAGGATGAATACAAATACTGATAAAGAACCAGACCTCTTCCATTTAATTATTAATTCAATTTTGTGAAGGAGTACTCTAAATATTTTAATAGGTTAATACACTATATGGAAGAATGAGCTCATACTTTGGCTTTGATTTCCTTATCTCTGGTAATAATGCTTTAAACCACATCTATTGTTTTTTATAATTGGCTGCCACAACAGGTCAATATTCTCATTATGAGTATGAAGTCCTGTGAGGTATTCAAGAGCTCAATCCCCGTCTTCCAAAACCTTGGTGGGTTAGGCCTGAATTAATGGTGGGGATGTTTTATCTTGAGTCAGAAAAATTGGCAGCCTGGTGACTGCAACCCAAGACTGAATTAAAGGAAGCCAGTAGAGATGATCAAATGTGGCTTTTCCTTCTGCTTAGTCCTTGAGATAACCAAGTCAGTGAGAAAGAAGCAGTATCTCTCCCACAAAAGTGAGGAGATGTGAGATTAATCACACATCCCATTTTACTCACATATAGGTTGTATACCTCACCAGGATTTGTTTGAAGTGTGAAATGTGATATTAAGAGGCCAATGGAAATGAGGCACAGCAACCACTCAAAGCAAGGGTGGCTGCCACCCCTCTAAGTAGATTCAGTGATTGCAGAGAAAGTGCAGGGAACCAGAAGGGAAGAGCTGTCTCCATTGGCCTTAGACCTCCCACCAAGACTTCCATCCCCACCCACACTCAGCCCCCCGGATCAGCGAAGTCTCCTGTGATGGGGCTGAGTTTTGCAACACTGTTGAGAAGCCTCGAGGTTGCGCTGCCAGTGACCATCTGTAGAACAGAAGATCTTCTCCCAGAACTAGCACAACTTCTACTTTCTTTTATCTATATAAAAAACCCAAAACCAAAATCCCACAAAACCAACCCAAAACCCCCACCAAACCCCTGCAGTAAGTCTGGATTAAAACACAACAAAATAAAACAAAACAAAGAATAAACGATGACCTGAAAGACACTCCTTCGGGCAATTTTTCTGAAATTGCATTTGGGCCTGTCTCACTCTCAATGTTAAGAGCAGTTTACTATGTAATAACTGGAATTCTGTTTCAATTAAAGGAACATTTATTGTAATCAGCTTAACATTGATCTCTGGTTAAAAATAGTCACATGGTATTTTATAGCCCTCAACATTTCGCACAATGGGGCAATCTTGGTGCAGTCATTGATTGCAGAAGAACTGTTGTATTAAGCCCTAGAAAATGCAAAATCAGCTTCTGCTAAAACACATTTTAAGGTTTCTTTTCTTTTCCGTTCCACTAAAATACCCTTGGCATGTAGGAGTATAAAAATGAGAATATGATCACACAAAACAATGTGCTAATTATTTTTAATTGTGCTTTTTAAGGAATAAAAAAATTAACCAAAACCATATCCTGCTTCTGAACCCCTGAAACCTTCCTGCAAATTCTGAGCAAACTTGTGCTAATAATGCGATCACACTAGCTGGCACAAAAATACATGTCTGCATTTACAGTTTGCTAGAAGAAGGAAAACAGAAATGCAGCAAATGATCTCCACTTATTCATGTCAGCAAATACTTCTGAACACTTTGGTGCAAGAGAGATCTCGCTGGCTTCAGAAGTGCTACATCAACAGGACTCAAATGGGATTTTCTTTCTGCTGTGTTACTTGTCCTGTCAAAAGAAGACAAGTAATGCACAGGGAGTACAAAATCATGTTGATAACACTTTTAGGTGACCAAACTTGAGTTTATTTTGCTACAAGGAATTTTTTTGTAATGACATATTGTTTTGCTAAGGATTTTCTCATATAAAACTGACTTTCCTTCCTTCAACAATCTTTTTTCTTTTTTTGCACAGCCAAGAGCTCAATAAGACCTTAAATGAAAAAGCAAATTATAAAAATAAAATAAAATTGTTTGTTTATGCAGAGCTTTATGTGAGTGTAATGAAAATTACCCAGGTGCTTCAGATAATTTCAAGGTAATGAAGTACACTTTTCATTGCCTTCCATTATAGTTATCAGTGTAATCTGCACATCAAAAGGGCAAAATTACAGTGGCTACATCCTTGACAAAACTTGTGTGCAGGATTCCACAAAAATGGATTGAATCTGAAGAGTGGGCAGAGTTTATTTTTCCAATGAAATTCTCTCTAAATGCCTAAATAAAAGATTAGTTAAATAATAAGTAATGTAGAAGTGTATTATCTTTAGTATGCTTTTGGCTGATCTCAGAGGATGGTTTTTTCATTGTCATTGGCATCCCATTAGGCTATTTGGTGATGTTTGTTGTAAGACATATAGTGAATATATATATATATGATTCTCTGATATCTGTTTGCCCTTTCTGAGTTGTGTAAAATGCAGTAAGACAGCAACATATGAATTAGAGCACTACCAGGCAACGTAAGCCATGCCCAGTAAAAGAAACCATTTCCAGTAGATAAGAAAGGTAATCACTGAAAGCAAGGAAAGAATCATGGAAATTAACTAGAGATTCACCAAATAATGAGATATCTGGCAAAGAATAGCACTGAGAGTGGCCAAGGGTCTGATCAGCCAGCATCTGTCCCTGGCAATGGGGTGCAGCAGCCTCCTCTTTCAAAGAGCAGAGCAAACATAAAATTGCGTTCTCTGTGACCCAGAGATTCCTGAATGAGAAACAGCACCTTTATACATGGCAGCTGATGGATTGTCCTTCCACAAACTGATCCAGCTCCTTGCCGAACTTGTGTGAATTCAACATTTGTCTCAAGGAGTTTCACAGATAAACTATACACTGTGGGAAAATTATTCCAGATGTTTCTTTGGACCTGTCCTTTGTTAATTTATTTTTATGACACCTCTCTCCCAACGCTGTTCCCAAATCTTTTGGTTGGGAATGGGTAATACATAGCCATCGTTTTTCTAAATCATGATTCTAAGGATCTATTTTTAGTCTGGACATCACAGTCTATTTGTTCCCTTGCTATAAGGAAATGCTCTCACAGCTTTGCTCATCCCCTTTTCTACCTTCCAGAGTTTCACTATGGCTTTTTGAGTTGAAAAGGCAAGAGATATAAACACTGGCCAAGACACGGTGGATTTACACAGCAGTCTGCTTATTTCTTCTGATTTTCCATTTTATTCCTAATAATTGTTGACATCACTTCTTAGACTGCTATTGACAAATAAACTGAGGAATTTTTATCGAACATCTTACCAAAACAAGCAGCATTTTCTGAGTGATAATTATTAGCTCACATTGTTTAGCATGTAATTTAAGGTAAATTTTTCTCCTCTATCTACATCACTTTACAACTGTCCACAGTGAATATCATAGAACAATTTTTCCCAGTTGTTTTCTCTTGCAAGGGTTTTTTGTAATTCTTTACTGTTAACTGTGTTCTTCTGAATAACACTTAGACTTCCACATTTAACCTTTTACTTCAAACTCTAGACCATTTAAAAATATGTTGACCATTGCAGAGCCAACCTGATTCCCTCTACAGCTTCACGGAAAGGTCACACCCCTTATACTGTGGTAGTTTAATATTTTTAAGAGCTGCTGGACTGGATATATTTAATCTCTATAGCAACTACAGGTCAAATCAAAATGAGTTTAAAAACTGGAAATGTTTTCCTCTATGGCGTAATGAGTTTGTGAACACCTTGCTAGCAAGATGTTACTGAGGTATGATTCAAAAAATGTTTCTCAATTCTAATAGAATAATAGAACTAAACTGTGGAATTTAGAAACAGCCAGCTGTCTTAAAAAAGGTATTATGATTTCTTCTTTGAGGCATAAGCCAAGTGCAGATAATAGCTATAAAAGGAAACTTCCCTAACTGAATGGATTGTTTCACAGCTACACATAAAAACTTATTTTAGGCCATGCTAAAGCTTCTGGTACCTTGTCTTCATTAACACTAAATCTAGTCCTAGAAAGCAATTCTGTTTTTCTTAATCAAAGTTGAAATAAAGTGTATTATTTCTAGAAACCAAATTTAAAAGATATGGTTAGAAATGAAAATTGCTTGAGCAACCAAAAAGAGAAAGGTCTCATCTAAAAGGTCAATTATTTACAAAGTATGTGCAAAACTTGTCTTCAGACAACTGGCACTGCAGACTTCCTCCAGTGACTTAGCATGATTTTAGATTTACTATATGGGAACAGGTCCAGGAATAAAAGACTTCTCTTTCCTGCTGTGTTGCTGGCGTTCTGTGTAACTTTTTATAGTCAATGGATTTGTTCACGTATTTGTTTCCTGAATGTATCCAACTTTCTGAAGCGCTTACTAAAGACACTTTTTCTATATGGATGCTTTGGCTTTTGCAAAAGAATTAAATATCATTGAACACAAAGCAAAATGTGCAGTTATATACAAACACCATCTATTGTATTAGATACTAATAAAAACATGGAAACATCAGTGTAACAGCTATCAGATGGCCACTCCGTACATAAACTCCCATTAAATAATTCATAGGTTCCAAACAGCAGAAAATCAGTGGCACCTGAAATAGACAGAAAATGAATATGCTAAGCATAAGCCTCTGTGTTTTTTGCAATGGGATGCTAGGAAAATGATTGGGAACCAAATAAAAAAAAATGAAATAGCTGAAGCATTAAATTAATGTCTCTGAAGTGAATTTGTGATAGGAAATCATAGCAGTTCAGATAAGTGCTAACCAGCTCAGATGAAGTCAGCATGTGAAGATCTGAGTGACTTATTAAGGACAACTGAAAATCAACGAGTGTTGGTGATATATTGAGAGGAGGATTAAAATCTTCCTCCACAGATGCTCTAAAGGGAGAGGATGAGAGAATAAACCTTTCTTCACATATTTCTTATTAGGGAGAATATTATAAGATTAGGAATATCCTAGAGCTACTCAAAATAAAAAAAAGCAAAAGGGGTTTTGCACTATGTTTAAAGTTGACCACATACTGTTCTTTTGTCTTTTCAGGTTGCTTTTGCAACTTTGCTAGGCAGCAGTGATTTATTAGCAGTGTTTTTTCAGTGCTTTGCCTAATGAATCAGTAATAGGAAAAAAGCCCTCTCGAGATGTGGTCTTGGCCATCATTACTATTATCCTGGCTGGAGTAAAAGACTTGCTGTTATTCCTAAGAAAAATCGACAATACTGGTTTGTCCATGGTGTATGAGCTGCCTAACTGTACAAGATAATAGGAGAAAGGTTGCTGCAGAGTGCTACAACAGGAGGCATAATCCAGCGGGGACCTGCAGATTTTTCTTTTTTTCCTGCTTCTTTTCATGCCTCCTTTTTCCTCTTGCATTTATTGTTCACCAGATTTTTTCATTTCATAAATATCTGCTATTTTAAACCTTGTTTCTCATTCACACTCTGTTTGTCAAACAAAACCTTAAGTTATTTGTTTTTCCTGCCCCACTTTTCTCCAGATGGCCTCCGTCTACTTATCCTTAATAAAGTTTATGAGGGAGAAAAACTCCCTGTTACTTATAAAGAATGTTAAGGAAAGTAGGAAAAAGGGTTATTTCCTGATGTCAGTGATGTGCATAGTCTTCTTCTATTTAATATATGCACCTATCTTACTTTCCACCTATAACCTCTTGTGTGTGTTTCAAGCATTGGTCATGAAGACCATTACAGACACTGAATTGAAGTAAAAAAATCACAGCAAGTCTGACCGTGTTGGGGCTCATGAACATAAATTGAAAACAAGATTCTCCTCTAATTGACTCAGAAATGATAATGGTTCGGGATGTTTTGTTTCTCTTTATCTTTCCTGAATGCACTTTTGAACTCAGATGGCTACAGATTATAGCCAGTGCATTCATTTATTAAGCTCCCAGAGCACCTAAGAAAAGGAAACCTGGGGAGTACATTTATATTTTTTAAGGTTTTATAAATAAGGAACAACTTACCAGCTAGATAGAAATATATGAAACTTTGTGCTGCTAGTTTGATTATAGCACATAAATTATTCAATTTTGATCCAGATTTTTAGTGGTGGTTAAAGCTATGAGTAATGAAATCTAATTCATACATTCCCTGCCTTAAAGACATGTGCATTTCCATAGGCAAAGGTCAGTCCATGATCTCAGGAAACACACAACTGTTTATTTTTAAGATCTGGTTGGAAAAACAACTTGGGGGCTTAATGTGGGCAAATACTCTGACCTCTGAGCAAAATGTTTGTTTGTAGATCCACCAGCTCTGGGCCCAAGCAGCGTGACTTGACTAGCAAAAATTTATGTGAGGAAATTTTTCTGTCTTGACTTTGTGAAAATGGGAAGAAATATTAATGTCAGGCTGAAGAAAGATATGAATAATGTATGATGGGGTTTTGTACCATACCAGCTGAAGTCAGTGAAAAGTCCAAATGTAATTTGCTTGACCTCAAAGACCGCTGTTAACTGCTACATATGATATCAGGTGTGCACAAGCACAACATACATGGTGACTGCAAGCAAAATCTTGTCAAGATATATTCCAGATAATAAATATTGTCATTATAGGCACAGTTTTCAGTGTTGCCAGTAAACAAGGCCACTTGACAGTTCAAGATATTTGCCAAGAACAAGATTGAGGGAAGATGAATATTAAACACATAATCACACAATCCTTTCTCTTGCAATAAAATACTTCCTGTGTTCTTATTTCCACTGTCAGACTGGAAAAATAAGTAGGTGGTTAGATTTTCTCCAATGCAGGTTAGAACTGGAAATTTGTTTCTAGATAAGTACTCCAAATTAATATAAATATTCTATATTTACAGAAAATTGAAATATATTTTGCATTTTAATTGCTATAAACAACTTTAGATAGCAACTAAATCCAGAGAACATCTGTTATATATACGCATATAAACAGGCAGGAGATTTTTAAATATTTAAATTTGTAAATATTTATATTTTAGATTTGGCATTTGTTATAAGAGTTTTTGAGACCTTTACAGTAAATTCCCCCTAATGTAATTAAATTTTGCATGAATTTTCTGTGGTCCAAATTAGGCGCGATTTTTCTTCTATTTTGTTGTCCTTGTAACACATCTGTCAAACTTGGCATCTCTGCACAGGAAAAAAAATGAATTAACCCATCAACAAATTTTTGTATTGATGAGATAGATATATGTAGACAATATCTCTATTTACTGCATACGCAAACATTGAAAGAGTTTGCAAGGCAAACACTCAGGAGAGGGAGAACACCAAAATAAAAGTTACACAACCAACCTTAGGTTAGTTCCTTTGTGATAAATGGCTGCATTTATTCTCTTTGTGCACTGTTTCCTGCATAAGTCCTCCTTGGATTTCAAATGCCTATTTTAATTTTTTTTCTATTATAACAATTAATAAAGATATCACAGAAAACTGGACCTCATACAAAGATCAGGTAGGTTCATGTGAAACATCTCTTCCTAACCTGATGTATTAAGCATATGTTGTTCACAGAAAGTCCTTAATTCGGGAAAAAATTTTTATATATAAATATTTAAATGATATTTTGTTTCTAAAAAGGCATCTGTGTTCTTGTATGGTGAAACACTTGCTTAACTGCTTTCCTGAACTGGGGCTTAGATTGAATATTTAAGTTTATTTATCTTGGTTCTATTACTCTGACCTTCATAATTTGGAGAAAGGGAATGGGTTTGTCCCTGAAAAGGTGCTGAACTACTGAAATGTTTATCTAATTGCCCTGTTTGTATATGCAAATCCGAACTTGGATGTTTACAAAATGATGTGTTCCCAAAAGGCAAGCATTTAATAATATAAACCTATGTGTACTGAGAAGTGGGAAGAACATCCATATTCGCAGAAAAGCTTTCATAAAATCTTCAGAAATCCATGGGATTAGTGGCAGTGAGGACAGTGAGTGAGCCAAGTTTCAGGGTGTCTGAGAAAGTTAGACTTCTCAAAAAAAGTGCAAATGAGGATAACAGGTTTTCTGATGAAGATGGCATTCTTATTAAGTTAATAGGTTTTCTGCTAAAACAAAATCTGCATTAAAGTCCTTGATTTTGTAAACAGGTTCTCAACAACAGTTTTTATGTATTCACATTATGTTTTGGCTTATTACTCTTAGTAAAACTGATGCCAACTTGCATTACATTTGATTGTGGAATGCTAAACACATCTCAGTGATAGACCATAAAGGAATTCATACAGTTTTCACCTCTATAAGGCTAAGCAAAGCATTTTGTGTGCCACAAATCACATTTAGCTCTTCAATATGCTTAAAAGAGAAAAGTCTCATAATGGCAGGAGGTAAGCAGCACTGAAGATGCTGTGTCTTGTATTACAATTCAGAGGATGATACAGGAAAGGGATGGTAAGAGATTTTATGCAGCAGATGAGAAATGAGAGTTTGCAATCTCCATGCCATTAAACAGGGCAGTTAGAGTCAGACCTGCTCTCTTTTCTACATTTCTGGTTATTTGGTGCCTGGCACCTGGGTGTGAGCTTTTCACTTCTGTTGCGTTATCATCATGATGTCTTGGGGAGATGAATTACTCAGAGCTGCTTCAAACAGCACAGCAGTGATATTTACTTTGGTAACTGAAGGATGACAAAGTTCAAGGAACAAAATGAAAGGAGGGGGGATTTCTTCAGCCTTGCTCATGAGCCAATCTTACCCCTGAGGATGGAGCCATTGATTCTGACACGAGACATGTCTGCACCTGTATTTTGATGGCTCCTCCTCACAGAAGACTTGATTTAGGACTGCGCAATGAATTCTCCTGGGGTGAAATGGAACAAGAAGTAGGACTTTGTCATTGGTGGGCTGTTCAAGAACCAATTCTGACTGGTAGCATGAAAATAACACCTCCCTTTAACCATCCCGTGGGTCACACATCCCAGTGGCTTCTTAGAGCAGCTTCATTTCACAGTGAGTTGTTCTGTTTTGCTGGAACTTTATAGTTAGTCATTGCCTTCAATGACAACTGAAAACATCTGCTCGGGGCAGCCAAGGGGGCCATCGCAGGACCAAAAGCAAAAAACAATGAACACGAAAAGAGCTCCCTGGAGAAGACAGATGCAAGGGAAGCACCAATAAACTCCTGGCTGCACAACTATCTCTGCTTCCTGGAAAGAAATTATTTGCATCATTTTGCCTGCTGGAAGGACCTGCTCTCTGTTGTTGGTGTAGTCATAGAGGCCGGTGGGAGTGGGATGAGGCTTCATGGCTGTAAGCAACTGTCAGCAACAGTGTCTTTGTAAGGCAATTTCTCTCCTGCTGCAACTGGTATGGAAGGGAAAGGGTAACAAAACCACAACCAAAAAGCCTGCAGGATACCTTGCCGTTGTTGATGTCATTGCAAACACTGTTAGGTGGGGTTTAATAATGTTTTTGTGCAAGCATAGGTCGTTCTGCAAAGAATTCTCTTGTCACCCATTAAATCTTGTGCATAATTGTTTCTGTGCATGCATTTAGGAATGGGCCAGTGTAAATGACAGATAAAACCAAGGAGGTGCAAAGGAAAAAAAGAATCCTGTGGTATAAGGATGGTCCATAGCCTATGCCCATGTCAGGTCTGGAAATAAGTCTAGCAAGTGTAATATGCACAAATGACTATGAGCCTTGAGGTAGTACTTTCCTTGCACAGAATTTAGTGCAATCCCTACCTCAGCGATATTCTCCTGTGAAGAGATATTATAGTTCCCATTAATTCTAATTCTAACTCTTCTGATCAAACTAGAATGTTTTGTTGTTCAGTGTTTTAGGTGAAACCCTGAAGTGGTCCTGTTGAAAGTTTTTGCTAACTGCTCTTTTTCTCTCCATGTAGGAAGACTTTTTGATTCCTCTTGTCTATTTTGGAGGAGGAGAAACCCTCCCAAGTCTTCCAGCAGCTTTCTCACATATACAGCATACAGAATAATTAGGTACCTCTTTAATGCCTCCTAAAGAAAGGATCCTGTAAGTTAGTAGCTTTGGAAATGTTGTAGCTTTGTGCTACTGTTAAATGACAACATACTTGGAAACCTCAGACATAAACTGAAATTGAAATTTAATTCCTTTTCTAGAAACTGAGAAGCTCTTTTGATGGAATATGCAAGCCAGTACAGTAACATAAAGGGACTGATGGCATGTACATCTATAGACAACTCACAAGGGGGGTCAGAGAAAGCTGGCACATAAAGGTCTACTTAGAGGTTACCTTTGTCACACTTAATGGTAACACTTCTGTGACCCAAAATGCAGAAAGATCATCCTGTATTTTCTGCCCAGAGAAACCCTGGCTGGCAAATCTATTGTGCCTGTGTTATAAAGCACATGTTTTCAAGAAAAAGCAAATGAGATGTAGCTCTCCTTCTATCCACATCTCTGAGAAAACAGCTGGTTAGTAAGCTGATGGAGGCAATATCTGTCTTTCCATCAGTATATTTTCTCGAATAATTAAGTTTGCTTGCTACTGCATTGACATACACTCGGCTCTGTTATTAATGAGCTTAACTCCACTGATTATGCTTTGTTGTGGAAATTTCTGTAATATAGAGACCTCTCTGGCTCTGCCGGCCTGGGCTCATTAATACATAACATAGTGAAGTGTAGCCCTGTTACCTTTAAGACTGACCAACCGAGGATCTTGGTCCAGATTCCTGGCTCAAGACTGGTTTCTGTGATGATGCACCTGCTCACGCTAGAAATAAAACTGATGCTCTCTATCTGCTTGGTATGAAAAAGGATACAATAATTACAATAGTTCTAACTCTGCTTTGTGCTGGTTTGTTAAATGTGATAAACTGATATAAAAATCCCTCTTAGATGTGAATACACAGTAGAAGAAAACCAATTAATTAGAGGTTGGATTAACTGAGCATCAGTGTTTATTGTGGAAGTGGTCCCTGCTGCTATGTAGAAAGCCTCAGTCCTCAAGAGCCTGTGACTAAAGGACACCAGACTGAATCACTTAAGTAGTTGTGCTGTCAGTAAACATTAATGAAGTTTGCTTTTGCATACTAATAATAGAGACTCTGGTCTCTATCATGTGAATCTTTATTATCCTCTATCTAAGAAAGCAAACCAGCTGCAAAAATAGTAGTAGTAGGAAGGGATGAGCATAACAGTTACTGCTGTCAATCTGTGCATGAATTATCTGGCTTATTAGATCTACTGAGATGCCCTTGGCATGCAAGCTCTGGTTCAGTCAGCTGATATCCATGGTACCTCAAGTGCAGTGTAATTGCTATGAAACTCAAGAGAAAGGAGGATTAGTTTGTACAGCAGTCTTGTTCTCTTTGATGTGATTCATAACTGCATTTGAAAGGTGTTCAAAGTATGCAAGTATCAGCTTACGTCCCCAGAGTCCAGCACTGACTGTGGTGGACCCCTGCACAGTGTGCAGGTGGATATTTCTGCCATCTGCTTTAGACCTGAGCTTACGTGCAGTGAAGAGGACTGAAGTTAGAAGCCCAAAGCTTTAAGTCTTCCCTCAAAGCTGTGACTGTGTGTCTGAAGAGGAAATTAAATTGCCTAAACTGACAATAATATTCTCTGCAAAGGACAAAATATTCTTTTACCAGAAAGCATGCAGTCAAAATCTGTATCTGAGTTGTCTTGGCATGAGAGGATCCATGCAGGGACTGGAAACTTTTGTTTGAAAGCTGAATCTATTGTTTGATTGTAGAATTGAAACCTTTCTGCAACACATCTTGAGGCTCCATTAGAAGTTGCTCTGTGGCTACTGCTGCAATTCTTTCTCTCTTTCTTTCACAACCTGACTGTTGCTTTGCTTTGTGGCTATTAGCTGTATTCCTGCCTGTTATGATCCAGCTTTAAGGTTCTTAGAAATGCCTCTGCCCGAATTATGGTGCAAATGAGACCATATGCCAGTGACAATAGCAAGAGTTTTATTTGATGGTAAATATGAGAGAGAGAGAGAGAGAGAGGGAGAAAGAAACGAAGGAAGAACTAGAAGATAGGTGGGGGGGGACAGAAAGCATGACAGGGAGAGAATAAGGAAAGTATCACCACTCCATGGATCCCAACAATGTTTGCTGATCCTCTGCAGCTGGTCTTCTTGGTGGTGAAGGTGCCCCCAAAAGGCACAGAATCCGATGGGTATATATTGCTCAGGCTAGGTGGGCATGTCCGGGCCTGTCCCCCTGGAGGTGGGGGCTGCAGTCTCTTACACCAGACTCTGGGTCTGTTGCACCACGTGCAGTCCTGTGGGGCCAAGCCTCCCACGTGAAAGTCCCGTGGATGTGGCCTGTGGGGTTGGGGGTTCCACAGCTGGGCCAGTTTGTGTAATCCGAGGATGGGTGTTTATTGCCTTGCACCATGCACCCAAAACCTCCTCCTCCCCTCTCGGCTGGGGGGAGTCTGTGTAAACCTGTCTTCTGTGAGCTGTGCTCTCCCCCCACCCCAAACTCACCTGGGGATGGTTGCAGCTGGTGGCTTTGGCCTTTTGTGGATGCATACCTTTCCCTCAGCCTGAGATGACTGAACAATGCGTTTCCCTTTATCTAATCAGCAGTTTGACTTTCAGTTCAAAGTCCCACTTTCAGGGAAGCTTCTTTAATTGTAGCTTCTTTATAATGAGCAAAACCTTATATCAACGTTTGAGGCATGAACTATTTTCAGTCTCTGACACCGCCCTGCAGATTTTCCATTTCTTTTATGAATACACTCTACTGATACAAACACATTAAGATCTACACTGCTGAGTCAATGCTTTGGAAGTTTTGCTAGTGCGACCATATAGCATGATTAAAGCAATATGACTTTCTGTCATTATTCTTTCCCTGAGAGTCTTTTGCCTCAGATCCATGATCATTTGGTCTTACTAGAATCCTCCTACTTTTACTACTTTTTAATTATTTTTCTTTTTATTTTCTCTATGTACGTTTCCCATTTCTGCCTTCTGTTTTCATCCTTTTATTTTATCTCCTAGACTTCTATTTTTGCTTAACTTCACCTAGCTCCTTATTCTTTTCCATCTGTCTTTTTATTATCTTTTCTGGCATTTATTCCACTTCTTCTCCCATATGTTGACAGGCTTCTTGAGGGTGGAAATTGGACCACTTTGTTATTTGCTTATTCTTAGTCTTTTTTTTTTTAAGTTTAAGGTATCTACTCAAGGTAAATTGTGTAAAAAGCATGCATATTTAATACCTGTTTCCTTTTGGGGAGGGAAGAGAAAAGATGATGCCGCTTTTACAAGTAATCTATAACTCTGCCCTTTTTTTTTTTTCTATTTCTCTCCTAAGTTTAAGAAAAAAGAAAATTTTGGACATTTGTCTGGTATTGTCTGTTCAACTCTTCATTATATCATAGAAACACAGAATGGTTTGGGTTTCAAGGAACCTTAAAGACCATCTAGTTCCAACCTCCCTGCAATGGGCAGGGACACCTTCCACTCAAAGCCCCATCCAACCTTGCCTTGAACACTTCCAGGGATGGGGCATCCAGAACTTCTCTGGGCAATTTGTTCCACTATCTCACCACCTTCCCAGAAAGAGTTTTTTGCTAATATCCAAACTGAACCTATTCTCCTTCAGTTTAAAGCCATTTGCCCTTGTCCTGTCACTACCTACCCTTGCAAAAAATCCATGGCACCCACATAGCACAGATTTCTGTCCAAGAAATCTCAGAGAGAAAAATGAGGATGCTACACCTTACAAACGAGGGTGTCACACTTTGACTACTGAGTGGCAGCAGGTATAACACCATTATTCACGTTCCTGCCATTGTCTATAAAAGTGTACACTTTTACACTAAAAATTTGTCACACCATCATTTTCATATGCTTGTCACTTCCCTCCAAAGAGGAAAATTTTCTAATTTTCAAAAATTAGAAAATCTATTTGTGTTAGTACACATAAGGTTTAAACAATAAATGCAGCAGTGCTACCTTGTAAGATAGAAATTATCCCAGTGGTACTTAAAATAGAAAGCCTTTGTGTCTCTTGATAGTACAAAATCAAAGAAGTTCCATCAGAAAACAATCTTGAGGATAGGCAAACAACAAAACCACAGTCCTAGCAGCGGTCTGGGATGCCTATTAATTATAAATGCACTAATTAAGATATAATTAATAATGGGTTGTTTAATACCTAAGTGCTCTTAACCAGTGTGGTCCACAGCAGCATGAAAGTGTACTTTGACTGTGATGGCAAGATGCAATGTTTAAGCATTTTACAATGGCGTGTGAACAAATTGAGCACTAAAGGGAAAAAGAAAGGCTTATGCAGTAAGAGGGGAGGCATGGGAGAACATGTAAGAAGAAATTCATGTAACCTAATTTCAAGCAAAACAGCATTAGCAGGAGTGAGTTGGTAATGAATAAACTTGTTAGGTTTATTAAAGTATAACTCTGGACTATGTGTACATGCATATTTAGTTGCAATGCAATGCAGCATATTGTGGGGTGGATCTAAAAGGTTTCTCTGCTTCAAAGCTGAGGCTAAAAGGAGAATCCTGGTACAGGGTCAAAGTGGCACTGGTACTGGCAGCTGAGAACTCTGACACTCGGTCTTCCTTGGCAGAGTTGCTTTCCTCAGAGAAAAACCTTTTTGACCTCCAGCATCTTCTTGGTCTTCTAAGTTTGGTTATTCTTGGAAGACAAATGCCTACAGCAACATCTTGCTGAGATACAGGGAAGAGAAAATATTTGCCTTCTGTACCCATGAAGTCTCAGCAAGGAAGAAGAGATTTTTTTGGTTTTGTTCTATTTGCTGTAACTCCTGAATTTTGTGTAAATGGTTGCTAAAGGCCCTGGCCCCCACCTCATGAGCATCATCTTTCCATAGGTACTGGCAGGAGCAATTTTGATTATAGAAATAAATCTAGGAGTTTATTGCATCTGATATCCAGGTAATTGCAGGGATTATAATCATTTCAGCACAGCAACAGCAAATGTTAGGAGGGCACAAGGAATACATGGCCCCTGGGGTTGTGGGGAGGTGGTGGTCACTGCACTCTGCCTGTGGTTCGGATCACAGGAAAAGCAGTCTGGAAACGAGGTGGGAAGAAGACCCATAATGCCAAAAAAGCTTACCAGAAATAACAAACTGGGACCTGTGCAAGGATTAAGGAGAGTGAGGCAAAAATGCTTCATCTCAGGTGGAGGAAAAGAAAGGCAGGAGAGGGGAGGAAAAAAGTGATTGTGGGAGTTTGTTCTGAGTGACTCTTGTGTCTGTCAGGAAGGGACAGGATGTCTCTTCAGCTTGCCAGGGCAGGAAAGACAAAGGTAGGAAAGGTTTGGCCCCATTAGGTAACCACAGTCCCAAAGGCTTGTGCAGTGGCAAAGGTTTTATAAACCAGAAAAAATTAGAATGAGAAGTGCAGATAACCCCACTTTTGTGGTTCTTGCATTCCCTTTGGAAACATTTGTGTACACCGTTTGACATCAGAGCACAAACCTTTTAAAAGTTTTCACTAATTCATTCCAGAGGCATTCATGGATTCACAGTATTAAATTAATAGTGTAGGATGTGTTGCAGCAATATGGTATTTGTGTACAAATATTCAGCAGCTATGATGAAAATTAATTCCGTGATGAGATTAATCTACATATTCATCTTCTTCAGTTATGTTCAAAATGGAAAGCAAGAACACTTGAGAAGCAAAGTTAGAGTAACTAGCAATGTATGAATATTCTGGGCTTGATTAACTGTTTTTAAGACTACTGTTTTTCTGCTGAAAAGAATCACCATAGCATTGTTCCTCTTATCTTGTACTTTATAACAATGGTTGGCTTTCATGTATCTCCCTGCAGCCTGGGTTTTAAATTTGTATCTTATTCTCTCTTGACAGTATTTGTCTTTCTTGCCTCATTGGTTCCAGATAATTATTTATACCAATTTTACATTTAGATTTTTGTAGCCTTGACAGCTTTGCCTACAGGGATGTTCTCCTGGTTTACCACACAGTTTCATAACCACCCGTCTGTTCTATTGAGATCAGGTTCTTCAATAATTCTCCTGTATTGACAGTAAGAGGTAACTTGTGGTACCACACTTCTACAGCCCACACTTCAGGGTGCTGCCAGTCTTGAGCCCCTCACACTTCAGAAGTGGAGGCATTTTTACTGTCCTGCCCCTGGCGCCCTGTGGTGGAGCACAAACTCTTTTAGGCACAGTGACATTGAAGTTTTGGCAACATACTTTTTATTTAAATTCTGTGTCAGGAATGAAAGGAAGGATTTGGTTCTTTACGGAAATGTTCCTATTACCACTTAAATGCTGCCATTGCTACTGCAAGAGCTATAGTTCTGACCACTTCTAATGCCTTAGGGACAAACATAGACAGCACTCAGGTCCCTAATAGTCTTACTCTAGTAAGGTCCACTGTGAGGACCACATATCCCAGTTGCTGTTCAAAGGCAGAGAAGTAATACATGTGGGAGACTGCTGCTTGCTCTTTCATCCAGTGCTGAGACAGCCAGTAGGCAAATACTTTAGGCATGTTGGTTTTATAAAGGTGGTAAATACTTTTGGCTCTATTAAAAATAATGGAAGTTTTGCCACTGTATTTTAAAGTGCACAGATCTGTTTACTCTTCCTTTCTGTGATGGTACCGTCCTGCCTCCTCCCCCATCAACGCTTCTCTTTTAATTAGATAGCTCTAGAATCTCACAGAACTGGCAGTCTGGGGAGCTCACACTCCTGCCCTCTGTTGGTAGTGGGCTCCCTCACGCAGTTGCTGTCTCCCTTGGAGATGGGAAAGCTCCCTAATGTCCTGCCTTACCTTACTCTTAGAGGCATCTGTGTCCCCCAGGGGATGCTTTGTGCCCTCTGAGAGCTCAGATCAGAGAAGAGACATTTCAAGGTGGGACTATACAAGTGGCTGGGCTGGTACCATGACACTCTGCTGGTAAGTAAAAATCTTCTGCAGACATCTTGTCCAAAAAGTGTGTATGTGTACATACACATATGTATATATGTAAAAAGTACGTACAGATGTATGTATTTATGTTTATACCCACATACAAAATAGTTTTTATAACCTTTTCCAGATGGAAGCCCTCCCTGCCCCCACGTTATGCCCTGGCTGCTTTTAGCATGGAATTCAGTTGCAGTTTGCATCAAAGCTGACTTACAGACAGCTGCCAGGTATGACTCTGTTGTGATGTCCATACACTTGGATGTGTATGGACAATGACTGGAATATGGAGGGAATTAGAATTACTATTATTTTATTATTTGTGTCCTTACATTCTTGCATTATTTTTTTAAAAAGGCCTGAAGCATATGTTTCACAATCCCATTTACTGCCATTAGCACACAGACATACTCTGTTTCAAATTGACTTTTAAAACAGATGTGTTATCAAATCCATTTTAAAAATAGTTTGTATCTACCCCAGGGAGATCTGGAATCCTTTAAAGCCTACAGCAATTTACATTCAGAAAAAATGCTCAAGTCAAGCTTTATCAGCTCATACTGTGCACAGTTTGCTGTGTTCAGAGTGGATTGTGAAAAAATGAGAGCTTTGTAACTTGTAGCACTGTGAACATAGGACTGATACAGTGTTTAGGATAAAAGAACAGCTTCTCTCTCTTCAATAAAAGGAATGAAATCAGTGTTTTGGACCTTGCATCCTCTGCTTGATTAGAGGTGTTAATTATTTCAGCATAATCACTGTCTGTGTTCACAAAGTGTGTTCCCCTCAGGACTGCTGTGCTACCTCTTATCAGCCACCTTTGAATGGCACCACTCGGCTCAGCTGTAGCTGTGCTTTGCAAAGCATGTCAGATGGGGTCAATAGATCTTTTCAGCTCCTACTTTACAGCCGTGTATCTGCTTGAGTGCTCTTCAGTTATTTATATGCTTTGGGTAACTGGGCATTACAAGAGGAAAAGTCATTTTCCTTCTGCATGTTTTAGTCATACCCTGTTCCAACCTTATCTTCAGTTAAGTTTTAGAGAACTCTTCTGGGATAAGAGCAGGAAAGTTTGTGGGGTCATCTGCAAACCCACTTATAAAACTTCCCACTGCATTTCTGAAGTAATCCTATATGTGTCCCAAAGGATCAAGCAAGGGTTTTGAGCATCTAAGTCCTTGAGCTTCTTATGGGTGCAGCTACTTGTCGGCAACAGGGAACGTGTCTATTTCCTAAGGGGAGATTCTTCAGCCTTTATAGTCAACATATAGAGCTTGTGTGGTTCATAAGCGTAGTAGAGGGAACAAAAGGAACAGAGGTGACAGGAAACCCAGACTTTCGAATCTGTATGATATCTTCAAGTGCTGCTGACTTCCTGATGACATCTATCCATCTTCAAATCTACAAGGTTTCACTTTCACTGTTTATTGTGTCAAGCCATTGCTGACATTACCGTTCTTCAACATTGTTTTCTATATTTCCTCACGCTGAGTAATTGCTCTTGTACCTTTGTATCCTTTGTCTATCTTTTCTGTGGAACATGAGTTATCCTGAGAGAATTCTTTATGTTACCAGCAAAGTTATGTCCTAGAGTGGATATTAAATATTTATTTCATATCTGAAATTGCGTATCATTTTTTCATCTCAAAGAACAATCTCTTCTTCTGCGGCAACATCTTCTTTGAACTAAACCTTCATGAATTTTCTTGCATCCCTTAAAAGAGAAAATCGAATGTATTTCATCCTATTCTGTCACCCTGAATTCTTGTACTGCCAGGACATAATTTTAAAAGAAAAAAATGATTGGGAAACTAAAAAAAAAAAAAAAAAAAAAACCCAAACAAACAAAAAAAACCAAAAAAAAAAAAGAAAACTTAAATAGAAAATTTTAAATTAAGGGATCAGCACATCATTTGAATGTGGTGCAATGTATGAGCATTTCCATCAAGCTGAAATGCGATGTACGATTGGCCGCACACTGGCAGAAATGTTCTCTGGTGCTCTCCTGCTGCATGTCCTTTAATTCAGACCTTTTAACAGCTTCAGGAGCAAGCTGGAACTTTTTAAATAATAGTTTTCAAGAATGATAATTTCAGACCTGTCATGCAGTGGGGAATGCTGCAGAGAAATTCAGTGAAGAAGGGAGACCTGAGATTTTCAGGAAAAAATCGTTATTGCCTCTAACGACAGTTGAATTAGAAATAACTGTTCCATGACGTGTCAAGAGAGCAGCTGGAGATCAAGCACAATCTGTAGCTGAAATACTTGAAAGGTGAGCTGGAAAGCAGAAAAATGGCTTTTTTTGCATTTTCCTTTCCATGGTGTGGAAGATTTTTCAAAGACCAGTGGATTTCTTCTTTTTCCTTTTTTCGCTCTTTTTTTCTTTTCCTTTTAACATTCCACAATATAGATCAGGTACCTGAAACAATACTGCTATCCAAAGACATAGTTAGCAACCAGGTCCCCTTACTCCACTTACCACATTTACTAGCAAAAACTCTTATTCATGTGGGGTCATCATTATTTGGGCCTTTCAGAAGCCTTATCAAGAAACTCAGAAGAAACTGAAACAATCTAGCAAAGCAAGAAACAAGAGGCAGTTAAAACCAGAAGTCGTGAGCAATCACAGTTACCTTTAGCATGGACAGGAGCAGCGTTTTGTAGGTAATATAGTACAATTATCTCTGTTACAAAGAGAAACAGCTGTAAAGGAAGGTGTCTGGAGCAGAAGAAACATAGCTTCCCTACTTTTTTTTACTAATTTAGGAAAACAGGAAAACAGATGTGAAAAGGGAAAAACTTTTTGAACTTCCTGACTCTGAAGGAGGGAATGATGTCCTATGGTGCATCTGGAGGAACAGATGTCCATCCACTTGCTGCTGACAGGGCTGAAGACTGGTCTGCTGGGGAATCTGTTTTCCTCCCTCCCTGGCTGCAAAATCACTCTCCAGGAGGCCCATTTGTTGCTGTTTTGGATTTTCTTCATCTAGTTCTGCCCACTCTGCCCTCATCCCCAGCTCTCTGAAGCACAGCAAACTTTCTTTCCTTCACTTGTCAATTTTGCTATGTGTTTTCATCACTCTGTGGGGCAGTGTTTTCATATCAGAGAATATCTTAGACTGCCTTGCCATTTGTCTGAGACTTGCCAAGTCTCTTCACTGACTTTTATCCCCTCTTTCTTCCTTCCATCCCTGTCTGACTCCAGGCTGTTCTTTCACTTAGAAAAGAAAAGCCAGCCACTCTGAGACCCAAAGCCTGATATGTCTCTGACTTAACTGTCACGCCTGTTAGTCAAACTTCAACAATTTCTTTGTTAGAGCTTCTCGTGACAGAGGATTTTTACTTAGCAGAATCAGTTATCCGAATTATCACTGCATTATTTTTATTCAGCTCCATCTCCTCCCAGTAATACATCTAGACTATTCCTAATTTTATTTTCTTAAAATAAAAGAAAAAACAGAATGCTGCAAAACCCAGAGGCCACATAAAAATTTCCATTTTTCAGAGAGTGTTGGCTGTGTTTCTGTCTTTCAAGCCAGCACAAGTTCTGCTGACAGAGTAGTGATTTAGTGGATTGCAAAGAAGATGAAGAATTTCAAGGTGTTAAAGCAAAATAGTTTAAATCTTAACTAACTGAAGACTAAGAAAAAGAAAGAATTTTTTTTAAAACTTGTTTTTCATCAAGTAAGCTAACTTTTCTGTTTCCCCAAGCGCATCATATGTTTCTGTGTAAATCACTTTGGAAGGTGGATGTGCTCACTCAGGTTCAGCAATTTCAGTGTCCCCATCATTCTGGTAGCGGTGACATCAGGTGATACCAGCGGTTTTAGTGTTGGAGAACATTTAGGTACAGCCTGCATCTTACTGGGGATATATGGAACTTTTCATACAGTCTGGTTTCCCTAACTGAAAAATACTTGAGCCAGGAAATAAAACTCTGTCTGAAGAGGATGATCTTTATCCAAAGAACACAAATAGCATCTTAAATTTCCAATAACATCCTGAAGAAAGAAGCCTGATCCTGATGTAAATGCTAAGTAACTGATGATATCTTGCTGAACAGGGTTTAAACACAAGAAAATTACAAGAAATAAACCCAAAATTATTCAAAAGATTAGTTGCAAATTTATTCAGTTACTTTTATTTCTGAGCAAATTATGATCCTGATATTTCAAAGTTGCTGAAAAAACAGTAGGGACAAACTCATGCTGGAAATGAATACGTGATATTTCTCAGATATCTGGGAGACGGCATGCACAGTTGCAGATGAAACAACAGATTATGTCACACAAGCAGGTGGGTAAAAGCAAAGCAAAACCCAGTGAAAAATTTGAAAGTGTTATAAAACCTCTCAATCAGTCAAAGAATTTTTCAAATGATAAGGTGCACATTAAGATTTGAAGTACATATATTCTGATACCCTGTTGGGCTATCATTCCCCTAAGCCACCAGCATGTTATCTCTGTGAAGCTAGAATTCCGGATCTGGTATTTTTCCAGCTGTTGTTCTTCTCCATGGACAAACAGAACAACAGGACTTCTCCTATCACACATTTCAAGGATAGGCATTCTGCAAATGCAGTGAGTTTTTTTGGCTTACTGGCTCAGTGACTAAACGAAAAGGAAGAGCAGGCAGAATCTAAGTGAGAACTTGTTGTGGTTTAACCCCAGCTGGCAACCAAGCCCCACTCAGCCACTCACTCACTCCCCCACCAGTAGGATGGGGGAAAGAATGGAAAGGGTAAAAGACAGAAAACTCGTGGGTTTAGATAAAGACAGTTCAATAGGGAAATCTGCGTATTTAAGCAACGCAAAACAAGGAATTGATTCACTGCTTCCCATAGGCAGGCAGGTATTCAGCCATCTCCAGAAGAGCAGGGCCCCATCACGCAAAAGGGTTACTTGGGAAGACAAACACCACCACTCCAAACATCTCCCTCTTCCTCCTTCTCCACCCCTCTCTATAGACTGATCATGATGTCATACAGTTTGGAATACCCCTTTGGTCAGTTGGGGTCAGCTGTCCTGGCTGTGTCTCCTCCCAACCTCCCAGGCACCCCCAACTTCCTCACCAGTGTGGCAGTACAAAAAACCAGCAAAGGCCTTGGCTCCGTGGAAGCCCCATTTAGCAATAACAAGATTGTCTCTACATTATCAACCCTGCGTGCAACACAGGTCCAAAGCACAGCCCTGTACTAGTCCCTGTGAAGAAAACTAACTCTACCCCAGCCAAAACTGGCACACAACTTCACTTTATATATAAACGGTATAGATATAAAGTTTGGACAGAATGTTGACAACACAAAGAAATATGGATGAACTTACCTTTTGCATGCCTCTTGTGATTCAAGCTTCTTTAAGTTGCATACAGACATTTGTAGTCTTTCTCAGCTGTAAGAAATGTAATTTTCTTGCCTTTATTGAGAAGATTAATGAAGTTACATATTGGGACTCTGTCTTCCTACTAGTCTTTTCCATTCCTTGGCCTGTTACATACTGTATGACATCATATAGTGTGATATTTCATAACAAAATTATTCCATGTTAACTGAAATATTTTAAAGCATTGTTTTGAAACCCCATTATTAATAATTGCCTTCATTTCTATTCAAAACAACAAAAAACTAGTGATTAAGAGTATGGAACAATGAAGTAATAAATGTAATTAGGTAAGGTCTGAATTTGGCCTGAATCAAAATAATAATAAAGAAATATTTTGCATCATAATGAGACTTAGGCCTTTGGGCAATTATCTATGATTAATACTATGTATAGATTTTCCTTTTTTTCCTCTTTGTTTTGTCTGCCTCACAGCAATTTGCAGTTGCAGGGGAGCTACCTAATCACAGCCTCAATTTCTGCTTCTGTAAAATAGGGGGTATATTACCATGCTTAATCCATTTTTATACAGAATGATGAGTCCTGTACAAGTTATCTTTTTCTTTTGCTAGCTCTTGGATAGAGAATATGGTTTTTTTTCCTGAGTTTTTCAAGAGGAAATTTAGTGCTGGGAGAAACTTCTGCTCTAACACAGGCCTCCCTCACCTAAGCACTGGTAGAAAAAGTTGCTGTCTTTCTTCTATTCCCTTTCCTTTTTGGCAAACATAGGCTTGCTGGGCACCTAGAACACAACCAGCAGATGCTGCTGGGGCAAGCCTGGGAAGATGTTTCTTTTGGCTACTTGTTGGCAGACACTGTGTGAGTGGTAGAGGAAGATTCTTTTTGTTTCATTGCTGCAGTGATCTGAGAAAAAAAAAGGCAGAGCAGACATGCAGCACTTGAGCTGAAGAAGACAAGAAATTTTGCTGTCTATGCAGGGAATCTTACACTCCTGAGCCCCAGTCGGTGAGCAGAGGGTCCTTGTGATGCCATCTGGTCACCCAGCAGCCAGCATACATGAGGAGGAAATCATAGAATCATTGAGGTTGGAAAAGGCCTTTAAGATCATCAAGTCCAATCACAAATCCAGCACTGCCCAGTCCACTACTAAACCATCTCCCCAGGTGCCACAGCTACATGTCTTTTAAATATCTTCAGGGATGGTGACTCAAGCACTTCCCTGGGGAGCTTGTTCCAATGCCTGACCACCCTTTCAGTGAAGAAAAGTTTACAAATATCCAATCTAAACCTCTCCTGGCACAATCTGAGGCTATTTCCTCTTGTCCTGTCACTTGTTACTTGGGAGAAAAGACCAATACTTTCTTCCCCCTCTTCCTGCCCTTCACTACAGCCTCCTTTCAGGTGGTTGTAGAGGGGGATAAAGTCACTCCTGAGCTTCCTTTTCTCCAGGCTGAACAACCCCAGCTCCCATAACTAGTCCTCACAGGACTTGTGCTCCAGACCCTTCACCAGCTCTGTTGTCCTTCTCTGGACTCACTCCAGCACCTCAATGTCCTTCCTGGAGTGAGGGGCCCAGAACTGAATACAGGATTCAAGGTGTGAATACTACAGCTGCAAGAATCACACCAAGTCTGCAGACAGACCTGGCAAGAACCCCTAACGTTCTGTGTATGTTTTGTATAAAGACTGATTATTGTTCTGCAGTGTTGCAATTAATTTCCTTTTAATGGTACCGTATTTAATTTTCACATAAGAACCTTAAACATTTCATCTGGACCTAGTAATGCAACAGGTTCCTTGGCTAGCATAAAATTAAGCTGTAATGCCTGTTTTAGAATTAGTCTATTTTTTGTCTGTTTAATAATAAAGGGAGAATGAGCACAACTTTTGTGCCTGTATGAGGTGGTACCTAAATGTTAGGAGAAAAACTTAATGCACTGGATCTGATCGTCTGAGAGAGTGAGGCTACAGCAGCTCCACGCCCCAGCAGTGATGCTGAAGATGCAGTCCCAATTAGCACACAGCACATACATGCATCCTGATATACATGATATACATGCTGGCCACACAAATCACAGACAGACATACAGAACACTCAAATAAGAATAGACAGTTTTTCCTTGGTAAAGCAGCAAGAGTGTTGTAGAGAGATAATGCAACAAGTTTTGAATGTAAATTATTATTTAGAAATTACAGCGTTCTCCAAGGGCAAGCAATTCAAAAACTATGAAAGCATCCTTACAATGAGATTTGAAAAATAACATTTTATTTATAAATAAAATATTTCAGCTGGAAATAAAGAGTGCTGAGGAACAAAAAATGTAGCTGTTTTCATAAATTATAGAACACCTAATCCTAAACCCAAATTCTCTCACCCTTCCACTTTGGTATTCTCTAGTTATGGTCCTCAGTGGAGCTATATAATCAGTATTTATGCTTAACATACAGAAGTGGCATTTCAAGGCAGAACACAGAATTGTAAAAACAGAGCATTTTCAAAGCTCAGTAAATACTAAACAACTCTTTACACTCAAGCTATTGTTTGTGTTTCTACAAACACTTAAGAACACTTATTTTTTTCTTGTGGCAAGTGGGGCTTAATGGTGATGACTTGAAGGCATAGAATGTAGATGCTGTTTTCTAATGTCTTTCTTTTTAGTAAATCTGTGTTTCATAGCAAATACTTGTGACAAATGCTGTCTCTTTATTTTATTTGGAAAAGGAATAACACCCTAGAAATAAAGTTTAAAACCATATGGGTCTGTAAGAAACACTCTGGGAAAATCTATCAATCCAGTAAGCTCCCTGTGTTCTAAAACTTTTGTCCACAACCTGGAAATATAGAAGTGCTTGTTGGTGTCTTACACTTCAAGTGTGCTATATGTCTATAAGTAATAGATATATACATAGCAAATTTTATAGATATAGATATATAGATAGCAATAGATATAGATAGCAATTTTTACAAGCCAAAACCTTAGGGGGTAAGAAACATAGCTTTTATTCCTTGTTTTCTTTCTAGATGTATATTTTGTCTCTTTCCTCAATGATCTAGGAAGATTACATGCATGAAGCTATCAAAATACATTTGCTAAATGTAACAAAGCAAGCATCTAACAATTAGGATATCTCCTGAAATGCCAAGATGGCAACAGAGGTGGTATTTTCTATCTCAATTTGTCATTTGAAAGGTGGCTCTTTTTGTGGTGTTTCTGATTAAAATGTGCCAACAAAAAGAAGTAGAAATGGACAATTTTGTCACATATCTAGCAAGAGCAGCACTACGTCTTTTGACTTTTCTGATGTGGTAAAACTTGCTATCAGATTCACTCTTTCCAGCGTATAAGGATTTCCTTATGTATTGTGTATAATATTACAAGTCTAGCTTCTACATTTGACCTCTGAAAAGTGATGATGTTCTTACTACTTTGAGTACGGTTTTCTTGCATTGCTATTTTTCTTTAGGCACAATAGGAGGAGTTCAAAAGGCTTTTAGATGCATTTTTTGGTGTTGTGGATCTGAGGAAAAACCAAGCTTTTTGGTGGTATTGTGTCTATATTCCTTCAGTTCTCAGGAAATTATATTACCTTGAAAACAACAAAGTCTTAAATTTTTTTCTATGACATTAACGATATGTTGAAGAAAAAGCAATGAATCAAGATCTAGTCTAACTTCTTAAAACTCTGAAAATAAAAGACTGTGTTTGTAATCCTGTAAATTCCCCCAGCCTGTTGCCAGGAAAAGAAAATGTGCAGAGAAGGTGATCTAATTTGGAAGTGGCATCACAGAGATCAGAGGCACTGAATAGCTTTCATCTCTGCCTACAATTCACTTCCTTTGAGAAACCACACATGTTCAAATAAAAACATAGGCCAAATTAGGTTTGTGACAGCCGGTCTCCTGCAAATGTACATCATCTTCAAATACGCATTGGAGAAGAGAGTTTAAATTTGTCTTTGAATCCTAATCCTCTCAGGATAACATCAGAATTATCCAAACACTGCCACAGCCTCTAGGTTAAGTAACAGCATCCAAACCTGAGTACATCTGTCAGTGGCAGATTGCAGCTAACACCATGCAATTGGCACCATGCAGCCAGAGACTGATTAGAAAGAGCCAAGTGATTTTGCTGCTTGGTCTTTTCCTTTTGTTTTGCTAATTAATTAACATATACATTAAATTTAAAAAAAAAAAAAAAAGCATGGAAATTTCCTGGTTTACATTGAAATAACCTTTAACTGGGATTTATAATTTTTTGCAGGTTTTTGTGTAGGTGTCTGCTGTAATTTCCCAGACGAGTAGCTAAATGTGATTATACATAACTTACTTCAATTCTTCAATAGCTCCCTGCAAGATCCTTCTTTAGTTTATAGATGAAATTTATTACTGGACACATTTTTCAACCTACTGAATTCTCCTTGTCAGCTGAAAATATTGGATGTTTGCTATTTCAGAAGTCTTCTATTTAGCTAAAGCATTTGGAAGTTATCTACTGTTCTCCTACTTTGAGGCTTCCCTATGTCTAAGCAAAGATTTCTCCCACACCTAAATATGCCCATCAATGATCAGTTCCTATTTGGCAGACAACTAACTTAAGGAGAGGAAAAAAGCATAGTAGGTGGGTATGTCTCTTTCTGCAGATAAAATGAATCTTTTTAAATAGATGTAATAATGATTTCTGACTTTCTCCATTACCACTAATAATGAGGGTGCTTGTTCAAAGTCAATATGTACCATACAATAAATTAAATGTATGATTTTCCTTATCTGAGAAGCTGCAGGCATCACTCCCTCTCATGGATGAACAAAGGAAAAACAGAAAAGTAATTCAATTCTGCCACAAGTTAGCACTCTCCTGCTTCATTCCTTTGCCCTCTAAAGAAGCTAACAAATAGGGGAACTGTTTCAAAGGGAGTTTGTCTCCTGCTTCAGCATGTAACCCATGTAAGAGACTGTATGTAGAGCAGATTGCTTTTAGAAAACTAGTTTTACTGCCATGTACATGCATGTCTCCAAAAGCCAGAATTGAATTCAGTGTCAGCTGGATGCAACTGTACCTGAGTACACTCCGAGCTGCACCCTGCAGAGGTCACAGCACCGTGATGGGCAGTGGTGATGGAAGGGATGGAGCAGGATGGATGGAGGGGGCCCTTATTGGATGATGTGGCTGGCAGTCCAGCCATACTCTCTGCTGTATGCTTTTGTACGACAAAGGAAGCAAACCCAATCTTTCAATCTAGGTCCAAATTAAGGAATTTGCAGTTATTTAGAAAGTAGAAGCACAGAAGATGATAGACTGGCTTTGAAAGAGCAGGAAGGTGTTTGGCTTGCTGTTGGTGATGGCCAAGGTGAAAACCAAGAGAGAAAATGATATTCTGCAAAGCAGAAATGTGGTTAGAAAGAGAAAAGTGTTTGAAACTTGCCCCAAAATAGGATAAATGCACCTCTCAAGGCCTTAGTCTTGAGCTGCAGACTTTATGAGTTGTGCTGTGTTTGGCATGGTGGTGAGGGGCTGGACAAAGTCTCAGAAGAGCAGTGCTTACTGACAGGCAAAGGACTGCCACTGAGCTGTTCGGATGGGTAATGTGGAGGCCAGTGGTAAAGATGTGAAGGAGACACATGCCATCCAGGCAGAACATCAGGAGGGCCCTTGCAAGCCGTCCAGGGGTGTTTTCCAGAAGCCTCAGGGAAGTCACTGCTCTGAGGGACTTTTGCAGAGCCTTTGACCAAACACTGCAACCATTTACCCCATCCACTGTGAGTTTTGGCAGGTAAGGAAGAACCCATCCTGTGTGCAATTGGTTCCACCCTTCCTCCTAGGGGCATTGAGGAGTTTTCACCTCTTCCTACACTGCGACACCAAGTGTCCTTTGCCCAAGCATGCCCTGTCCTCAATACTGTCTGCTCCCTCCAGAGTAAGAGTGTGCTGTTTCACAGGTAAGATGCAAAGGCTATATTTGCTCTGCACGAACAATTAAATACCACAGCATGTCTGCAGACCAAAGCAGATGTTTGTGAAGACCTGAGAGATGCCCTTCCAGGGGGTTTATTTTGGACTAGTTCTCACTTTATTGGTGGATTACATGCTGTTAGTTGGAGTGCTTTATGAGTGCTCCTGGTGCTCCTGGAAAACTTCTTCTAGTTTTCTTCAATCCATGAGTAATGTAGCTCGTGCACTTTGGTAACACTTCATCAATGTGAACCAAAGCACAACAGGGAAATCCGCTTCAAAAGTGTACCTTTGGTGAAACACCAAGATAGATTCACTCAGAGAAACCTGGAAGACCTTAGACTGGAAAGTTGATATGTGTGATTTGCATGTTATATGTGTTCCACAAGCCCTTAAACATACTTTCTCTAGATACCCCAGGGCCTCTCTTTAGTTTTTTGAAAGATGAATGCAGACTATGATAAGCCCATTGAATATTGCCGCGGTGCTGACCAAATGGCTAGCTCTCCTAGGTCGGAGACTGCGCACTTGGCTGTGCTCACCGCTGAGGACAGGCGCTGACCAAGTGTGGGAGGTCGGGCGAGGCCCAGCAGGGGCTCACCTCAGCCACCGATGGGAAGGGCGCAAGGAGAGAAGGAGGCAGCGGGGGAGGCTTGAGAGTGAAGCAGGTGCGGGTTCATTGGCGAGGAAACAGGCAGCAGAAAAAGCCCCCAAAAAGAGCCTCTGACAGGAGGTTTTATACCCCCACAATCAGGGCGGTGCTAACAGGGATCAACCAACGAGAACGACAACGAAGGGCATTACAGAGGTGGGAATTGTGAGGGAACCACCAACTGGGAACGAGGGGGGCGGAGAGGGAGGACACAGGCCAATGGGAAACCAATGAGGGNAACTGCCTGAGGGGAAGAAGGAGCGGCCATCTTAGGGCTCAGAGGCCTCAGTGGTAGTGAACCACTGAACCTTTTGCCCAGCCGGTTTCAGTATCCCCTGGCGTGAGCCGTGGCTCACTGCAACAGAATACAGTAAGATATTTCCTCAGGGTGACATCTTCCATTGGCAGTGGGTTGTAAGACCAAGTGTGCCAGAAGAATTTAAATCAATCAGGAAAGGACAGAAAAAGGAACAGAAGGGTTTGTTAAATTCTCTTTTGCAATAGTATACTGAAAATTAAATAAATAGAAATAGAAATAGAAATAGAAATAAATAGAAAATTGTTTTCCTTCCTAATGCACACCTCATAATTTTATGAAGGACTGAGTGAACTTCCTTACAGAAGTGCTTCACACTGAATGTTTTGCATATAAAATGTGCCAAGCTTTTCCAGAATCAGCCACTTCTACTGCCTTTTCCTTATCAGACCACAATGAAGCCAAGAGAACAATAACATCTGAGCTGTACTAATGTTTGAATTTCTGATTTGGTCACTAAAATGAAACATTTACAAACATTTACAAACTCTTTCAGAATAAGGCTCTTCACTTGCAGCTGTTACAGGTCACATTGCTAGATATTCTTTAGTCTCAGAAGAGAAAGAAAATCTCCGAGGTAATTTAATTAAGGTTCTTGCTGCAAAATGTCAGTTTGATTCTCTACTTGTATGAATATTCATTTTACATAAAGTATAACAAGATATGCTCTGCAGTTACCTGATATATTAGGAGTCTTAGGGGAGTCTGAATCAGGCAGAATGGGGGTTTGAATCTGGATCTCTCACATGTCTGACCAGTGCCTTGACTCACTGAGCTGGATTTGGGGGCTGTCGGAGAGGGAAGAGAGACAATGACACCTCGTTTGCCTTATTTTTGTGGATGGCATCACAGTCCTGGCCCTTAAAAGCAAAACACCAAGAATGGGATGCAGATGTTTGGCCAAAGCCAAATATTTATCAAACAAAACACATTCGCCTCTAATCTCCTGGTTTCATCTGGTAATTACTCATGTGAAAACGCAAAACAAATTTCCAAGATTGGTCCTACACCACTGCTAGACATATTTCCATTTCACCCACAGATACACCTTTAGGAAATAACTGATGAGCAGAAAGTCTTCAAATGTCAAAGGCATGCTGACCTTATGGAGCTCTGTGTCTAAAGAAAATGAGGTGGTAGCACAGAGCAATGGGTTTCTCATATAAATGGAAAAAAACCAGGTCTGTGACAACCAGAGTGATTCAGCAGCAGCAAAGGATTTGCAGTGTGCTGCACTGGGCTTTCCTAAACAGGCACATAATATTAGTGCAAAACCGTAACTGGGGAGGTGGCCGGATTTTGCCTGTCAGCACAGATCATGTAGTGTATGGGTTTCATATAACAATTCCTCACCATTTTTTTTTTGTTCAGCCATACTGTACAAAAATGCTCCCCTCTCTTTTGCTGTCATGCATACAGCAGCTCAAGGGTATTGCCACAGCCCCCCCGAAAATATGGGTTGAAATTCTCTCAGCTTTAGTGGAAATTATGTTTTATTTTAACTACTTGGAACTGTACTTACATGAGAAAATGGGGGACAGACTGTAGTTTAAATGCTTAAAAATTCAGTTAATGAACAAAATTACCCTTACAATAGGGAGCTTTCTTGTTTCCATCCAACAGGCAGGTTGTTTACAGGTTTGGTTTTTTTTGAAGGCTCTGCTTTAAACTCATCCAGGGTGTCTGGTCAGTTGTTACTGCTGTTATTTGAATGTCAGTAAATGAAAACAAAATGTCCTGTGTTCAGGCAGCTCACAGTTGGGATGCTCTTTGTTTCAGAAAAGGGAAGGACACATGATCTCAGGATGTGGGACACAAAGCACTATGCTTTCTGTGTCACAGAAAAAGGGAATTGGCAAGCAGGCAGACTGGGTGACTTGCTGGAGCTCACGTAGGATCAGCAGGCTGAACTCTTCCAACAATATTCTGGTCACCCATCCACAAGTTCATCCCTTTCCAAAGAGAAAATTCAGAGGAACTTGCAACCCAGGAATCCAATTTCCAAATCTGACTCACTCATTTCTCTGCTAATGATCCTCTGCTCTCCAAGTGCCCGGCATCATCTTGCATAGTAAAAGAGCTAAAGATAGGAGTGACTTCTAATCCCCCTGCTACTAAAGTCCTGCAGCAGCTCAGGGGTAGCACCTCTCCTGCATTTCAAGAAGAGAGGGGGCTGTTCTCCAGGGGCTTCTGTGGTAAGCCCCACCCAGCGCCGCTGACAGGGAGCAGGGGCTGAGGCAGTGCCAAACCAGCCTGGACTGTCCCTTCTTTCCTTCCAAGCTTGGCTGTCTCCTGCCTGGGTGTGAGAACACTACCTTGGGTTTTGGGTATTGTCTTCTTACCCTTTCTTTTCCTCCTTAATTCAATATATTGTACCTAATATTTTTTGGCTGACATTTCTTGATCTCTCTTACAATGTCCTGAACAAGTGTTGTCAAAATCTTTTGGAGTCTGTTTAGTACACATAGATATCTACTTATTTTATCTCTGAGTATCCCATGGTGCATACTGCTTACAGTTTACAAATACTGAAAAACATTCAGAGCATCTGGAATCTAAATTCCTTCCTGCGTGGCATAAACTTTGCCATGCTGTTACTTTGCGGACTGGCGCTGGGTATTCAGGCAAGATGAAGAATTGCTTAAACATGAAAGCCCCAGACAATGAAACTAATTAGGCAGCTAATTAGGATTACATTGCCCAGCTCAATACTCTCCACCTCCTTGCACACATGTGGCTACATATGGGGGAAGTCCTTCTGTCAATCCTATCACACAGAGGCTAAAAATCATCATAAGGCTTTATTCAGTATGATGTGGTAAGGGGCTAATTAAATTTTCTTGTCATTAAGCAAGAACCTCATGCCCTGCTATACCTAATGGCAAAGGAAGAAGTCCCAGGAGAAAAGATTTGGTCTCTGTTCAAAAGGAATATTTTAGCAATGGGATAATCCTCACCATGTCAGCTTGAACAAGGTGTTAGGCCTGGATTATGTTTGCAATGCAATGCAATACAAAGTGATGATACCAGATCAGGGAATCTGGCCCATTTTGTGTGGTGAATGGCAATTCTGCATGTTGCCAGAGGGCGTCTGTCATTTAATATATGTATACATACAAATAAAAGGTTTTTTGGTTTTATTCTTGCTCATTATGTAGAATTGCAAAAAAAGCTTGGCTGTGGCACAGTAGCTCTCTTGATCCAGGGATGGCAGTAAGAAAAATAAGGCTTCAATTCATAAAAAAAATTTGGGTAAACAAACAAGATTCCAGGTAAAAACTCTGTTCATCATCGACACAATTTTAGAGGAAGATTTGACCACTCTATGCTAGATTTCTTTTCCTAGAATATAAGTCTTTCATTCAGAAATTTAACTGGACAAATCATAGACATTTCATTCTGGTGACTGAGAAACAATTTAAGAGATGTCCAAGACTCAAAAAAGATAGAGATTTATTTATTTATTTAGTGTTTTAAATTATGCTTAGACCAGTTTCCCCTCCCATTTTAAATTATGCTTTCCCCCCTCCCCTCAAGTTATGTAAGTTATTGCAAGCCATTCAGAACCTTTTACTTCATTGTGAATCAAAGTGGTGGGTTTGGTATTTTTTGTTACTTATTATTATTTGCAGGGGGAGATTATTTACTCCCCTTTTATTTAGATTTAAATTTTTTTTTTTTAATACCTCCCTCTGTCTGGCATCAGGCCATGGCTTGAGGTCATCTAAAATGCTGCCAGCTAAACATACTCAACCCATCTATGAGATCTCATTTTTCAAAAGCAAACCCAAATAATCTACAGATACTCAGATTTTCCTTTTTATATTGTTCTGTTGGATCTGCTGAGGTCGAATAAAGCAATTCCTTTCTGAGTGATGAAAAAGAAAAATTAAAAAGTACTAATGTATCAAAGCGTGATGCATGATGTTAGACAAATATTTGTCATGAAGGACATTATCCCAGCTTATCTGACCTACAGAAAGGCTTAGACAGGCTTCCTGATCTCCCTTCTGTGACTCTCTGACTCCCAGTGAGGCTCATTTCTATTTGTGCCACGCTGTTCTCTGCACCTTTAGGTTCTGCAGGACACAGCCTTCCTGAAAATGCCTTTGGCTCAAGCCCCAGGACCCCAGAGGCAAGGTGTTGTGCACTGGGGGGCTGTGCCAGTCACTGACATTGTTCATGTCAATACCTGGCCTGGAACATTTTTAAGGACTGTAAGTAACCAGGTTAGGTGTCTCATTTAACCTGCTTGTGATTTATCAGCTGTCACAAAATGTGCTCAGCAGGATTCACAAAGTTTATAGCAGGAGTAAGCACCCCACGTGACTGACTGAGTAGGGCTGTGCTGGGAGGGCTGGGGTTTGCCTGCACAATGTTTTCTCACAGCACAGACAGCTGCAATATCTCAGCTGCCTGAGTCCTTACAGCCAAGAGTAAGGTGCTATTTATGCTGAAAATGATGTCTGCAAGAAAGGGTTTCAGATTTAAAATGCTCCAGATTTTTTCAGCTTTTGTAAACCCAAGCACATAAAAGTAAAATAGTACTTTTAACTGAAGGTGAACAGACAAATAGGGTGGTGGCAGTTCAAAAATTATGGTAACATTCTGTGTCCATAACATTTAGTGTTCAAGTAGCTCATGGGAAAACACCATTCCTATCTGGAGTGCTTTACAATATCCTGTAGCTTCCTTGAAAATTAAAACTGCCAAATAAATTTAAAGCAGGCTTTTATGTAGTAGCCTGCAAAGTGAATATTGACTTCAGACTTGTTTCTGGGACATCTTCACAGAAGGGAAAGTCATTGGCCACACATTGTCCATGAATAATAATGAGTAATACATATCTGATATATAGCTAAACTAAAATTCAAACAACATGATATAGAGAAAAACAGGAAAAAAAGAACAATTGTCATGCCAGAGCAATCATCTCCTCTGGGAAACCTGATATCTGAGTTTAGAGGTTCAAGGGCTTGAGAATAACAGCAGGAGGACAACGAGGAAAAAATATCACCACAGAAGTTTAGGGGAACGATTGCAGAGTGAAAGGCTACAGAATTGCAAATCTGAGATTTTTAGCATTACAAAGGTTAAGGCACAGTGCAACACGGGGAACTTGAGGCATTTGATGAGACAGTCATTATTCCTCCAAGAAAGAAAGGCAAGATCAATAGGAAAATAAATAGACCACTCTGCAGCTTGACAGGATTTTACAAGATCCTCTAATTGCTTAGTTTCCTTCCTTTGTATCTTTCAGAGAAATAATGACACCTGGCTCTGTAAGTCACTGCTAAGAAGCTTGACAGCTTCAACTGAGGAGTTTAGATTTCAGCTTAGAGCCCCTCCACGGACAAGATACTGCTGCAGAAAAGGTGCGAATTGTTAGGTGGATGGCAAATACGCCAACAGCTATGATTGATGGATATGGAAATGGAGCCTCTTTGAGGAGATTTGGCACCAGAATAATTTTGTGGTTTTTGGGGCTTGCTGACCTGGTGATGCTTTCATGACTATCATCTGCTGACATGCAAAGTCGTCTCCTTCTCCTAAGTGAGGGCCCCAGTTGTTTGGTTAGCCAAAGCTTTACCTGTAAATAACCTCAGGCCAGCTCTTGCAAAGCCTGAGTCCTCTTGACCTCTGAGAACACACCAAAGAAGGGGAGTATTGGAGTATTTCTGAAGTCAGAGCATCCTTGCTTAACCCGTTCAAGTTTTGTGAAAAATATCTCTGAAGAGAAATCCATGTCTAGTTGCTTAACATCAACAGGGCTAATGGGTATGGAAGCCAAAAATCTGGAAAGTTAAATAAGATAGAGAAAAAGAGCTAACAGCCAGGACTGTGTTTGTAATGCTGTTTCTTGACGAAGAATGAGCCCCTGGCAAAGATTTCTAATTGAGGAATTTGGTAGAAGATAGAGAGCGTGGTTTCTCTGAAGGGTGGTGTGATGCCCTCGGCACAGAGTGTAGTGGTCCCTGGTAGTGTGCAGTAGATGCTGGTGGGTTTTTCAGTATCTGATAATCGAAACAACATTGCTGCTACTTCTTTCTTCTTTAAAATTCTAGGAGTTCCCCTACTACGAACTGAAGGCAGGCAGTTTTATTTAAAAGTAATAATTTTAAAACTGCAATCAACTATGCATAAATTGCCTAAACCCATGCTGATACTCTTGGTTTCATGGCTCATTGCTCAAAGTTTGTAAAAAGAAGAGTGACACTGCACTGAAAACCCTTGAGAAATGCTGGTCTTGAATTGCCTGTTTGGAAATGACATTAATTACAAAATAACCAGGCACAGAAACCACATAGAAAGCTGTCACTGACAATGGCATGAATGTTCCTAAGGGCTTTGTCACACAACCTGCGTGTTTTTACATCTAATCAAGTTGATTAATGAAATGACAGATTAACAATTCTTTCTTCTGCCCCAAAATGCAATCCAAACATTGCTGCACAGCTCAGAATTGCACTCCTGTGACAGTGTCTCTTTGGGACACTTGTTCCTCTTGCATGTTTAGCCCTTTAATGAGACCCTTCAATCAAGGTATACACATTTCAAGGGACAAAACAATTATGTCTGAGCCAACACACACAAAAGTTAGCTGTGTTTATGAAGCCACGTGGTTTATTATGTTTCCCACACTCCCCCCCGCCAATGAGACTGAAAGTGTTTGCAGGCCAGGTAGGCATTAGTCAGGAAGAGGGTTGAAGGGTTGAACTGCTTTGCTGCATGGCATAGATGCTGCTCCTGAGCTGCTACCCTTCAGCATTGCAATTTTTTTTTTTTTTTTGGTTTTGTTTTGTTTGTTTGGTTTTCTTTGTTTGTTTGTTTGTTTTGTAATCTTCCATGACAGTGCTTCTTGAGCCCTAAAGCTACTAATGTTCCTGTTTCAGCACTCTTACCTGTCTGCAACTTTATCTTCCTTATCTTTGCTCTACAGACTTTTTCACAGCTCTTTCTCAAACTGAGTAATTAGAAGTCTGAGCCAAGGTTGTGCAACTCAGCCACATCATTATGGGGCTTCACATACTGGCACGCCCGGGACAAGTTACAGAGGGGTGTAGAGAGGGAGAGCTACACCACTTTGCCTTTCATATTCTCCCCCAGGAAAAGGACAGTGAAGCAAGGAACAGAAACTATAGCAAAGATTTTCCTATATGGTAAAATTTCACTTTAATACAGCTTCTAATGATATTTGAAAGAGCTTCTGAGATAAATCCTGACCACTTTCAAAATAGAATGGTGTTACATATATTACTTGGCACTAGACATATGATCCTGAAGTAGAGGTGCAGAGTGATTAAAAAAATAAGGAATGATCCCCACATGTGAATTTGAGCCTCACAGGCCTCTTGTGCCCTCCTGTGTTGTTAACGTTATTTTGTCGGCGCCTTATTATCCAAGAGATGGGACGATCACAATTATCACAATTTATTACTTAAAAACAAACAAGGCATCAGTCTCAGAGGCCATGATTCAGTAACAAGTTGCCATAATGGAGAAAGTCACGAGTTTCAGAGTTACATCGTAATTTATAACTTTTTAGTCCAATAAGCAATTAACACGAAACTTTGTTCTGACTTTATAACCTATCGCCTTTAGTACTTTTTACTGCATTGCATCTGTTTCACAACCAATGGCTTTCTAGCTCATGTACATGCATATACTTCTGTTATAGCATCTAAATTCTTAACTTAAACTATAAGTCACATTACTATACTTAAAACCCTTCACCATAACACCCAATACATTTTCTTACTTCTAACTATAGAAACACAGGTTTATAATTCTTCTGCTTAAAGTCTGTATAGTTTTGCCACTACATTAATCCAAGTTCTTTCCATAGTGGTAAATCAAATTTACTAATGCTTGTAGAAGTTTCTGCTTCCCTGTTTCCCACGCTCCTGGCTCAGGCTAGATCTGTATAAAGATTATCATATGAAAAGGGGGCATTTATTTGACCCTTAGTGTTGCGTTTGTCTGTCAGTGCCCCAGGAAGCCGAGACCCTTGTGCTCAGCCAGTCTGTCAGTGTCCCATTAGGAGCACCCTTCCGTGAGCAGTCCTGCTGGGTCAGAGAGTGGTTCAACTCACTTGTGCAGGAACACACACCAGCAGCATAAGGGGCAGCCCTCAGCGGGTCTCCTACATGATTCAAGTACGCTACCTGCTACAGGTGACGGTCAGTGCCTGTGAAGGACTCACATTAGCAGTTTATGGGATAACTCTCTTTAATTTTAAACACTTTAAATTTAATTTGGATAGAAAATTGTGACGGGTTAAGGTTCAAGGATTGCCAGTGATAGTATCTGACTCCAAAAATATATTCAAAGCAATACACAGACAAGCTCTAATCCCCAATTCAGTGTGAACAGAGTATGGGTTTTACCCACCAGGCATCCCTATGGGGTGGTAGACAGGTTCAGTCCACCAGCTGATCCCAGAATCTATCATGGAGTTTTCCCTGACTTCTCCCCATTCTCTACTTACTTTTATACTATTCCTTTATGTTTAGAGCTTGAGTGACTTTAGTCAAATATACCTCTGTTACTGATTGGTGTAAAATACTCTGACTTCACTCAGAAAGATGCAGTCAAAAAATATAAGCATATGCACACTGAGGGGCGGTTGTACCTTGGAGGCAGGAAATTTTGGGTTGGAGGTGTGAGTAAATATTACTACGAGATTATAATCTCATAGTTATAAACCAAGCTCATTTGAGGAGGGCATTGTTGGCTCAGCAGCAAGACAGCTTCTCCTAGCTCCCTTGGTGCTTTGTGATTTTTCAACTGCAAGGTGCCATAAGTTACCATTGAGTTCCCCTCCCTGCAAGAGTTTCAACAGAGCCTGGTGTCTCTGCTCTGCTCCACCCTCTCCATTCCATCTCCCTTAGCAGGTGCTTACAGTTGCAGATTGGGGGTGTGGGGAATCATTGTGGAATAGGTTTCCAGCATGACAACCACATTCCATCCAGAGAGTATCAGCTGCATTTCACCCTATAATTCCTGTACTTCTGTTAGGATGTGAATATAACTCCTCAGTTTCCTCCAAATTTACCTCCAGCCATCTTTCCACAAAGATTATAGTAATGTCTCTTCTTTTGCAGAATTGTTTCTGGAACTGAGCAATATTTCCAACCTCACATAAGATCAGGTTAATCTAATTTACTTCTGTGAGGGTAAATCTCTCACAGAAGAGAACTGTGGAGATCTCTAGTCCACACCCTGCACAAAAGAGTGTTGGCTTCAAAGCTAGATCAAATTGGTCTGACCCAGTTATGAAAATCTGCAAGGATGGTGATCACATGAAATCTCTTGGAAAGAGAGAGTGTCTTTTGTTATCTGTAGTGTAGCAGAGAAGAGTCTGTCCTCCCCAGGAGAGAATACACACCATGGGCAACACAGACTCTACTTGGGGAAATTAATTTAATTTCTTACTAATCAAGTCAGAGTAGGATGATGAGAAATAAAACCAAATCTTAAAACACCTTTCTCCCACCCTTCCTTCTTCTCTGGCTCAACTTTACTCACAATTTCTCTACCTCCTGCTCTCTTGGTGGCATGGGGGACGGGGAATGAGAGTTTTGATCAGTTCATTGCACTTTGTGTCTTCCTTCCTCTTCAGGGACAAACTCCTTACATTCTTCCTGTCTCCACATATCTTAGATAGACTGCTAGGTATAAATCTCCAGCTGTCATGCACTGCCATTATTTCCTTCACTGGCTTTAATTTCTATTTTCCATTGCTTTTCTCCCCTCACTTTTGCATGCACAAGAAGGGTACAAATGAAATCTGAATTTCTTTCAAAATTGAGAGAAATCTGTAATTTAGTCCAGTAGATTCCTGTCAATATTTCAGCTCTTCTGTTATAAAAAGATAAATTTCAGCTGAGAAGACGCAGTGAATGAAGACTACACCAGCATGTTTCATAGTTTACATTGTTAAACATTACGAAACATTAAAAACTTCAGAAATTATATAAAAAACACAAGATCCTTACAACAGAATAGTTCATTTTGCCTTAATGTTCATTTTGGCTCAAAATTTGCTTAAAAGCTTTGCAGAGAGAAGCATTTATGTGTTAATAAAAATGGTTAGCAAAAATGTCAGTGCACTTAGATTGTCTTGTTTGCACAGGCAATGAAGTTTAAACTTAATCTCATCTAATCTAAATGACGCTCACGTTAGACTTTGCCAGAGAGCTGCAGAGTGAGGGATCCCATGCCTGTGCAGCAAAGCAGGCACTTACCTCCTAGATTTCTTAAAAGGAGCATTATTTCCAGATGTCTTATGCTTATTTTGTATCCTCAGTTCAACTCCAACATCAGAAAGCAATTAATTGTTTTCATCCCTACCTCTGGCTGGGCACAGAGGCAGGAGCAAGCTGTTTGGTTGTCAGAACATTTGACATGAAGGGCTGAATTTCCACTTCAGTGCGTGAGATTCATCCTTCTGCCTCCTATTAACATTAATGGAGATCCCTTCACTAAATCCCCTGCAGTACATTGAAAATGTCTTCCTGTTTATAACTCAGGGTCATGTTGTTGTTTCCCCCTGGATTGCATCCTGAGGGGATTATTTCCATTTTTATGCCCATGTTCTCACATAAAATAGAAGGAGATGATTTTAACATTTTCAGACAGTGTGATTTGCTTTTCATGAGTCCCTAGGAGCTTAAAGATGATTAATATGTTGCAGTCCTAATTTTTCTCTATTGCTGGTCACACCCAGAAACAGTTTGTCTGGCCCCCAAATAACAACAAAAAAAGAATAGCATACATTCTTTTAGATCTCTTCTTTAGTTTTATCACAAGTTGCTTCAGGACCTGAGATTCCACTCTGCAGCTGGTCTGAACTGGCACTCTGCAAGTGTACTCTGTCTTGCGTGGGCCATGTGCATAGAGCTTGCTTTAATGCACTGCTGGGGATGTCGAGGAATTTTAACCCCTAGAAAGCATTCACAAATTTCATAGTGTATAAGTAGTCCTTCTGTGAAAGCACTATGTGCGTATACGAGGTGAGTTACTGAATTGTCTTTGCAGCTGTAGGTTTGTAATAGTAAACAGAGAGTTATTTGGACAAAGCTGGTCATAGCTGTCTCTTCAGGGTGTAACAGAGTTGCAGTAAGAGTCAAAGTGGGAAAGCTGTGAAAACATTAAGGAGCAAATGCTTTAAAAGATGCCTGAAATGTCTGGCATGACCACAGAGCAAAGTGAAAACGCTTTATTCAAAGACTACTTTTAGAGCAGTAACCAAAATATGCGTAGGAACAATCATGGACATTGATTGCTCCTCAGCGGTGTCCATTTCTGCAAAGAAACTATTACTCTCCTGCCCGGGTTTCAGTTGAGATAGTTAATTTTCTTCTTGTATAATGTTGTGTTTTGGATTTAGTATGAGAAAAGTGTTGATAACACATTGATGTTTTAACTATTTCTAAGTGGTGCTTTCTCTAAGTTAAGGACTTGCCAGTTTCCCATCACCTGCAGGCAAGTAGGTGCACAAGAAGCTGGGGAGGGAGTTTTATGACCAGGACAGCTGACCCAATTGGCCATGGGGCTCTTCCATACGGTAGAACATCATGCTCAGTATATAAATGCATGGAAGAGGCCTATTGCTGCTGGGGGACACTCTGGGCATCGGTCAACAGTTGTTGAGCAACTGTACTGTGCATCACTTGCCTTTCTTGGGCTTTATTCCTCTCTTTCTCTCCTTTTCTATGCAATTATAATTATTATTATTAGTAGTAGTAGTATTATATAAATATTATATTTTTTCAATTATCAAACTGTTCTCATCTCAGCCCATGAGGTTTACTGTTTTTGCCTGATGCTAGCTGGGGTTAAACCATGACACGTCCCCAAGCAGTTTTGCCTGCCTGCAAACTGTATGTGTGTGGGGAATGATCCCTCCCATGTCCTGACTCCTGAACCATCCTGGGAATTATTTTTGTCACACTGACTGGTTTGGACCAGAACAAACCCAGAGTTCACCTATATAACCATCAAAAGGGCTGTGCTGCTTAATCCACTAGTATAAATGCATCCATACGTTTTACATATGTATGTTTGCTAGTTAAATTACTGGCATAAGAAAAGTAGTGAAGATGCATCAACTCAGGCTTTATCTGAGGTAGGTGCCTAGGTACAAACTTTTGACTCCAGGAGTTGATTCTGTATGTGACCTTCTAGCAGCACATGCTGACATTGAAACAATCCCATCCTTATTGCTGTTGCTGCTCCTGCTATCTAGATTAAATCTGCCACACTTGTTTTGTGGTGTGGACAGGCCATATGTTCCTTAGAATTTAATTTCCATTTTAAAAATCATTTGGGTGTTTAGCTGCCTTAAACTTCCTGAAAGTCAGCACAGTTAAGGTCACAAAACACTTGGCAAACTTGTGCAAATGCTGCTCAGTGCCTGTCATGGGCTGGCAGCCAGGGGAGCAGTGCTGCAGCTTGCAGCTGGCCCTGGAGGACTATGCCTGGACCCATCCTGCTTCAGGGCGCACTCTTGTTGTGTTGACACCCAGGGCAGCCACAGGATTCCATGGTGCGATTAGCAGATCTCTGTATATGAGTTAGGAGCTCACATGCCTGTTTTCAGCCTGCCCTTGCTCGCTTTGGTTTAAATCATAGCCCACTCCTACTTGGAGCAGCTTCAGCCTACCTGCCTCTCACATGTGGTGCTTGGGGCTGTAAAGAGCTTCTTAGGTGAACTTTGCAGCCTGTGTTAATCTCAGGGTTTTTGATTTGGTGTGCAGGCTAGCTAATTTACGGGTAATTGGGATCTGCTTACATTACTCCACAGGCACAGCATGGTCCTCAGCAGAGCCACACATCAAGAGGACAAACGGGCCTGCAAACTGCTGCCTGTGCATATTTGGACACTTACAGAAGCACAGTTCATTGCTCCTCTAATATACTGGTTCGTATCTGTAGGTCAGAGAAGAGGCTTGTCCTTTCCTGGCTCAGTCCTCCTACCAAGCACAGTTTCCACCTTCAGGGCCCATGGAAGGTCCCAGGTGTCTCAGGCATGATGTCAATGTCAGCTGTAGCCTGTATTTCCCTCATTTGCTGCTCAGGGCAGTAGATGAAGAGTAGAGCATTCAGAAAAACACTTCACAGGCGTACTGAAAATGTGGGTCACTCAACACTGACTTCTGAACACTACCAGGAACATCTAAAAACCATAAGTGGCTACGGCTCAGGACTGTGGTTCCTCATGGGAAAAAAACCCCACACCAAACCACTTTTAGTTCACTGCACTATGAAAAGCGTTAGAGCTTGAATCAGAAGGGAGAGTCCTGTCAGCTGAGTGACTCAAATTCATCTTCACATTAATACTGAATATAATTATCCTGGCTACTGGCAGTTCTACATTTTTAACTAAGGACTGATGCAGCCTTCAGCAAGCATACATTTTTAAGTGGACAAAAATCATTTAACAATAGGAAGTTTTGTTATATTTTTGATGAAAATCATCCACATGTGTCTTCACTTGAAGATGAGCCAAAGACTTCTTTCTTCTTTCTTTCAGATAAAGACTTGAAATTTGAAGAGGGGAGATCACATATAGGCGATGTTTAATCCCCAATTTGAAAGCTAAAACGTGGTAGCAATTACCATATGTGTTTTATTGACTGCCATATTTACTTTAGTGAGCTTGGAGCCAAATTCATTGGATGGTGGGAAAGACTGAAGTACAATCCCCTAAAAAAATCCCCCAAACTGACTCACACAGAGCTTTCCTTTTTTTTTTACAAGTCCATGCTCTGTGTCAAGAATCACATTTCTGAGATTCATTGAGTATGTCCCTGCTGGCTATTTAAAGGCACTGGTAATTCTGCAGTTATAGTGTTCATTTATTATTGTCTTCCAGCACTTCAGAGCAAAATTGTTTAGGTTTCTTTTTCTGCACACTTTTCAAAGGATTTGATCCCAAATTTTTAAAAACCGCTAAGAGGAACATCTTTATGACAGCCATATCCTGCTAATGGCCATAGAGATGCATCCTCAGGGAATGCTGGGAGTTTCTTTTAATTACCTGCACAACCAGGGTCCAGCTGACTGAACTTTTACTGCCTTCTCATTTTTCATTCAGGCTGTATTCCTTTGGGGCCTACTCACTGCACTCCAATAAATTACTTTTGTCAATCTATTGCAAGCAATTTTTTAACTCGTGGGCAACTGTAGCAATATGTCTGTGTTTAGGTGCCTGCTGTGGTGCTGAAGAGGACACCTGCTGCTGTGTTCAGGTGAACTGGGTTGAGATTGAAGGTAGATTGAGTTGATGAACCTTGGCTAGGTCTAGTGTCAATAAGGAAATCTAAGAGTTTCATCCAGGCTGTGACATTTTATCTATGTAACAAGGTCCTTTGCCCCCAGTGTTTTCTGTGTTTGTGTTTTATCCTTACGAAGGTTGTTCTTTGGACATATATTTCCCAAATTTCTTGTGCTGTGTTGAAGTAAAGAAAATAGGAGCATAGATACAGGATAATAGGCAGGTTAGGAAACATTTCTACCCCAACTTACTTATGTTAATACATTCTTTACTACTTGGATTTTTAACATTTTCTTGTGGTAAAAACAGAAAGTTCATTTTTTCCCAGATGTTAGACTACCACTTATAAGGTATCCTTTTGAAGGGACTAAACTCACTGTTGAGCACTTTGTGCAGGTAAGCACTGGAAGAGATTTCTTAGGGTCGTAACTAAATCTTCTTTACTGAAGTTCTTTAGGAATGTCTGCTATGAATGTCCTAAGTTCAGCAAGCCCAGCTGTGGGGAGAAGCTCAGTGATCTCTTGGGGTGCCTTTGTAAGTCAGTCTTATTTAAGTTTTGTATGAGTTAAAGTAAAAAAAAAGCCTCAAATCCATAAGGAAGATCCAGGACTAAACCCAGTTTATTCCTCTTTGGTCTAAAAGTCTGTAGAGTACAAACCTGAAAGAGGGCTCCAGTTATTCTACTTTTTTTTTGGACAAAATAATCTGTGGGAAATTTACCAGAATCAAATACTACCCTGGGAGTACTGCATAGGTATTAAAAATTATGATACTGTAGAGCTGGTTACTTCCTTCCTAGTGGCTCTGTTTGCAGTAGCTTTAAGATGTTCAGGGACCATGTCAGACTTCTTGAAGTTTATCTTACTACAGAGAAAAGTGCCTACTTCTTTTTCTTCGAATAGTGGAGTTCTGACATTAAGAGGACGTGCAGATCACAATATACAAGACAGAGTTTTGTGCTCCCTTCCATCTTGCAAGACTAATTTAGCTTTTTATGAGACCAACAGAGTCACAGACTATCCACATAAGGCCAGCAGATTTGGCATCTCACAGAAAAGGGACACTTTAGATTTTTTCAAAGGTGTAGTGCAAGGCTGTCCACAGACTGTCAAAGGCATGTCCTTGTATCCATTATGCTTGCTTCAGATATTTCCATAATTTTTTAATAGCTACGATTTACTTGCTTTCTTCATTAAAATATTGAAATTAGGGCAACAAACTCAGAAAAATGTTGCCAGTACTCACTGCTTGTGCTTCTAATCCTTTCTCAACATGCTTGGATGAGCTCTGCTTCTTCCTTCTGTCTGTTGTCATTGTTTGTGCTGTGTTTTGGTGGATGGCCAGGAGAAAAAAAAAAAGAAAAAGAGGGAAAACAGGTCACAGCTGTTTAAAGGAAATGTGCGAAACAATTGCATGTGAAGTACCAGTAAATAACAAGCTAATTAAATTTTCCTGTATGTTTTAACTTTATAGAATAGTACATATTATAACATCTTTCTGGATATATTGTCTCCATCACTGTAACGATGATGACCTTACAAATATTTGAAAATAGGAATAACTATGGAAAGCTGTTTCTGGCAGACATGCTTGGTGGAAATTTGGAAAACAAGCAATAATTTGGGCTATATAGCTCATCTCTGACAAGGAAGACCTATAGCATGGGCAGTGACACAATGACATTTGTAGAAGGTCAGGTGTTCCTGTGGGCTGCTAAATGAATTCTGGCTCCACTTTGGAGAGATTTGAAATAGGAGTGTAATTAACACCTTTGCCTTGATTTCTGGCTTGTGACATAAAGTCTCAGAGAACAGAATACTCTCTGTAGGTAAATAATACATATCTCTAGATTCCCTAGATGTTCGCTCTTGCTCTTTGAAAAAGAAAAAAATGCTATTTAATAAACATGAGGCTGTTTGTATTTATTTTGCAATGGAAGATACAAGGCAGTGGAGAATCTAACTCCTGATACTTTTTCTGTTAGAGATGAACAAATCATCCCATCTTGTTCAAAGAAAGTGGAAAGAGTGAATCTCTGAAGAACTCACTGAAGCAATAATAAATTTCAGTGAACAAAACTATGCTGTACCAATAAAGAAATTATTTCTTTCTTTCTTTCTTTACTCTTAAATTGTTATGGACAGTTACATCAAGGACAGAAGTGGTGTCACTGGACTGATGATCAATTTTTTCATGTGCTTCTGGAAGCTACTTTGAGTCATGCTGATACCTCCTCTTTGATTATTATTGCACTGACAAATTTTCTGATATATCGGGATTTTTAAAGGAATCTGTGGAGATGTTGCTTATGGATTCATATTTTAGAAACTGATTCATTAAAGAATATAAAAAGCATATTCTCTTGGCATACCTTGAGCAAAACCTGTTACAGAAATTATTGATAGATGTGATAAAGGAAGGAGCATTTGCCTTAATTTTAACCTGGACATGCTTGCATAGGCCTGAGAAGATGAATTTTGCCATGACTGTTCATCCTGCTCTATGCTCAGACAAACTTACTGTGGCTGATTTGGGGGTGGTATTAATAATGGATGGTAACTAAAAGTTAGTTCTAACACAGATTTGTCAAGAGTTATAGTAGGAAGACAGGATTTACTAAAATCATATATCAGGTGTTTCAGAAAAAGCCTGCAGTGGGAGGTTAAATATTTGAGAAGCCTACACTGAATCATTCATTGGTAACTTGTGAAGTGGCAACATTAGGACACCATGGTAAAAGAGCAGCTAAATGACAGTGATAAAAAGAACCCAACTCCATGATTTTGATAATAGATGGGTGCTTAGGCAAAATTGGCAAAATGTATGCCTCTCTAAACCCTGACAGGGATGCAAGCTGATTTAATCTGGGTGAGTTTTTCTTGGTACTAAGACTGACGGATCCTGACAGCTCACACAGTGCACCTACAAGGCATGTGAGGAGGAGCCATGCAGAAGAATGGTCACATACTTCAGACAACTTCAATGGGAAGCACTTAAATGCTCTTAGACAGTCTTGTGTGGAGGTTAATAATCGATAAGAGCCTGTCGTGAACTAATTACAATTATAGAAATAACTACATTGTGTATTTTAACTTCTCAAGGAGATGGCATGCTCTATTTCTGTGCCAAAGCTCCCCTAACTGGTGTGTGATGTTTGGTCTGAAAATGCGTACCTTCTTTGAAGATCTGGACTGGTGTGCAGGTCTTGTTCTGGCCTTTGAACTCCAAAAGCAAGGATTTTCTTTAAAGACAACTAAATTTTTGTTAAAAAATCTGAAAAATAAAATTTAAACACTTATTTTAGAAACTTTATTTCAACTAAATTAGGCTTCTTTGATTATAAAATTAAATAGATAATTGTGTTCTTAGGGAAAGAATAATATTAGTAGCCAAAGATAAATGCGTACTTTAATTTAGCTATCCAGTAAAAAATATATGACACCTTTTATAAGGTTTTAATCTTCTTTCTTGTGGGTGTTTTGCAGTGGACTCTTACTCCCTCCTAGCACCCTCTCATTAAAAACAACCCTCCGTACGCGTAGATGTTCAGCATGACTTCTGACCAAAGAGAGAGATTAAGGAGAGACAGATAAAACCCATTCATATCATATCATATCATATCATATCATAATCTCATCATATCATATCATCTCATCATATCATATCATATATCATATCATATCATTGTTGTGAATTAAGAATTAACAGCTCAATTTTGTTTTGATTGTGCAAGTAGGTTAGGCCAATTATTATCCAAGCACTACATCTGGATCAACACTGTACTCCAGAGCAGATTTAGATTAAACATATAATGTACAGTTTAGAGTGCAGTGCTCACCTGTATTCATGGCTTTTAGGGGAAATGAGTTTGTTGCTTACGCAGGCATTTTTTTATAATGACATTAGCACTTTGAGCAGGTTTGAATGTAATGGAGACACTTGAAATTGTCTATGTTGGTGGCAGTGAGCAACATAATCTCTGGTTCATTTTAGGTATACATCTATTCGTTTCATATTTACAACTTTAAAAGCTTTTCTATGTTTCAATAACTGTTTAGACTTTGGATGACTGAACTCACCACTTGCCAGTGATGTCAGCTCAAGAGGAAGAGTCTTTTTCCTTTTTAAGTTGACAATAATATACTTGGTACGTGTAAACTCACTTCACCCATCCCAGTGGTTCCAATGAAAATATATAACTGGCTTACCTTTATTATTTACAGAAAAATTTGAATTTATATAATTCCTGTAAACCTTGGAAGTGCCAGCCTGCACTGTGCTCCCTCTGAGGAGCTAGCTAGAGGCCCTGGTGCTGAGTTGAGAGGGGCACCATGAGATGGTCTCAACCTGCTCATGGTCATTTGAAACCCATCTGTTTCTTGTGCCAGTGGTGTCTTACTGTCTTCCTTACATGTCCTTCTGCCTCTCTGATAAGCTTTCACCATTCTTCCTTCTGGCCTAGACTTCACCAAATCAGGTCAATAATTCTAATCTTTTCTTGGATAACAGAATCTTCATTTTCCTACTATCTTAGCATCTCCTTCTGTACCTTTTTCAAATTGAGTTCATATTTTCTAATCATAGTTGACAAGAAAGATATGTATTTCATGAATTGTGTAACCAGCACTGCAAAAGCACTTATTTTTCCCTTACTCCTCAAACATCTTAAGGCATCATTTATCTTCATTATTTTGCATTGATTTCACATAATAATGGTGTCAGAGACTAGATGTTCCAGAACTCTGTCCCTGGCTCTGTTCCTACTACAGTCCATCTTTCTGCAAGAGATGGAGGGGAGGTGGTGTGAAACTCTCCTATATCTTGCAATATGTGTCACAGAATCAGAGTCACAGAGCAGGTAAGGTTGGAAGGGACCACAAGAGGCCATCTGGTCCAACCTTCCCGCTCAAGCAGGGTTGGCCTAGAGAACATGGCACAGGATTGCATCCAAATAGTTCTTGAATATCCAGGAGCTCCATATCTGTCTTGTGCTGGGAAGCCCAGAACTGGAGACAGCACTCAGATGTAACCTCACCAGGGCTGAGTAAAGGGGTATGATCACCTCTCTTGACCTGCTGCTGCTCTTCCTGATGGTCGCCAGGATACCATTGGCCTTCTTGGCCCCAAGGACACACTGCTGGCTCATGGACAGCTTGTTGTCCACAAATTAGTAAGGAATGAAAGATTAAGGGGAACTGCAGCATATCGTTCTCCTGGAAAACATAAAGTTGTGGTGACAAAAGTAATAAAATAAATCTGTTCAGAAAAATGCATTCTAATATCTTCCAAAAATCTCACAGATGCTTGAAAGAAACTTGAATAATAATTACAGGGGAAAATGGGGAAAAGAGGATGCAGTAAAAATGGTATAATGATCACTTGCTAATTTTGGTTACTTATCCCATTGGCTCCTTGACCCTGTGCATATTCCTCTGTGTTAATCACCATGCATTGTATGTCGTAATAGCTAAGAAGGCTAGAATTTTCTTGTGTTACTGTTTTAGTAGGCTTTACCGGGTAATGTCTGAATTCTTTGGAAACCAGTAAAAATCTTCCTTTCTGAGGAGTTTTGCATATATTTTTGGTTAATTGTGTGTAGCACAAGGAAAATATTGCCACCTTAGTTAGTTATATTATGACTTACACTTACAAGTAGTATTATGTTCCATGTGGAGATTATCTGAGGTTCTGAGTGAAATAGATGGACAATAAAAAATTATATCTGTCTTTCAATAAGACTATTTTGCTTTGATAGTTGCAGGTTTTCATTCAAAATTGTGCAGAATAGCTGCAGTTTATTGTGCCCTGCAGACTCATTAAGGATGTTTCAGTAGACACTGGTGCAAGTCCAATATTTAAATCTACCCTCAACTTTAGAATGATATTCTAATTTATTCAACGTCCACAATTTCCAGCTGTGTGCAGTTTGTAAGCTGGAGAATGCATAGTGTAAATACATTCAGCAAAATGTATTTCATAATGGACTTTCGAAAAATGCTGTAGTCCAGTAACAATAACTCCTTTTGTATGGTGAATCAATATGCACGTAGAACTGTGCAGTAGGAGTGTATTTTTTCTTTTTGTGTCTGTGAATTGAGAAACTTTGGTGAGAATAATATGTGCACTGCAAAGTTTTTCTAGGCCAAATTTGTCTTCTTCAAAAAGAATGGAAACTTAGCCTTGATCCTGTAGCAGAAATTATTAACTGAAATATAGAATAAGCAAGATTCTACTCAAAAAGGAGAAAGATGTTTCAGACTGTAAATCCTATGGTAATATATCTGCAACTTCTGGCCAAGCGCTCTGCTCTGGTAACTTCCTTGCTCAGACAGGACTTGCTGAGGGCGTCTCAGTGGTCTAAGGAGAGGCTCAGTAAGGAAAAGTTTTTACCAGGCTAACACTGAGAAGATACTTCACGAGTTAAGTACTGGGCCTGCAAAGTAACCATTTCTTGAATCCATGTTTTAGATTGATACTCTTTGTGAGTTTAGTGATAGTAGTTTTCGGACATACCAATATTTCCATCTCAAGGTATTTCCTGTGGAGTCTGCTGACCTGCTTGTTTAGTTTAAACTACTTCTGTGTTGATATGGGATGCTCAAATTCCCAGACCAGCTTCTTAGCATATGTGCACATGCCACATTAGAAAGAGTGAATATCTGCTCTCAGAGAATGCACCTTCTGTGAGTTTAAATCTAAAATGTCTTTAGTATTGAGGGAAGAAAACACCTTTGTGTTTTGTCACTTTTCTTGAAACTTTTCTCTAAAGCTCTAGACAAGCAACTCTCTATGATCTTTTTCAGCTTGAGCAATCTGGCAAGGTTAATTTAAAAAATGATCCCACAAAATTCTTTTCTAGAATTCACATACACACTTCAATAACAATTGGACTTGCATTAACAACTGAAATAAATGTGCTGACATTTTTTTTGCATAAATCACCACCTTTTTTTAACAACTTGTTGAAGAATGGAAGAGTGGCCCTGTTATCAATAGAGACAAAAGACATGGTGGGTCCCCTGCTTTGTACAGAAACTATAGCATTAGTAATTACTGGTAATGCATGAAAAATACATATCGGTTTTAGAAGTCAAAAGCACATAATGGTGCAAATGTTCCCAACTGAGGAATGTGATAGTTGTGCTAATAACTGTGCATTGGTAAGTTCCTACCAAATTTTCCCCTTTTCAGTTCTATGGGAAATAGGAACACTTTTCTTCCTAAAATAAAGCCAAAAGATTCTAATTATATTGTTTTGAAAGAAGACTTACACATTAAAGTGGCCAGGGGGAAAAAAATCTCAATAACCATCCTTGTTAATAAAGGGATATCTCTATATGAAGTGTTTCTGAAGAGGCATGCTACAGGCCAGACACAGACCAGCTATTATCCATAGCGTTGCCAGGCAACACTTCCTTGCATTCTTCAAATTAAAATTATTTCTCTTTCATTTTGCAGAGAAATAGTGTTGAAAGGGAGGGGGTACATAAGGCCTTCAAGTGAAAAAAGGAGTTGAAACTTTATATGGCTACTTATTCTCTGTGTAATTGCGTTAACACATGAGCATTCCTCTTCTGTAGCACAAAGATTCATTTACAGTGGCCATGACTGTAACGTGTGAGCAGGTGTGTATATCAGATGGAGCACACCAGTGTTTCAAATTACAATATATGTTTTTGGGGTTTTTTGGGGGTTGCTTTTGGGGTTATTTTTTGTAGTCACCAAATTTTTCTGTGCTAGCACAGTTATCTATCATGTTATCTCATGCTGGAAAGGGATTTACAGTGCCGATAACACGTGACTAACAAAGCAAAGACAAGAACAGCTGATCACTCCTCATCATCATCATAAGACTCCAGCTGCAGTCCAGAGATTTGGCTCCTCCACCGATACCAGAAAAAATCAACTAATCAAGTCCCTGGATGAGGGATGACACACTTACTCCACTAGAACTTGAAGAGAGACATTTTCTTGGCTTGAGAGGAACACAGGTTTCCACAAGGAATTTGGGAGATTTGGAAGAGCTGACATTAATATTTAGATGTAGCAAGTTGATCTCTTATGCATTTGTAGAGCCAAAAAACTATAAAGAGACCCCAGAAACCCCCAAAAAGCAGGGGGATTTTTTGAACCCCTCAGTTCAGCTGTGGATTGAGACACCAAATTTCAGGAACAGTAGTTGTCTGTATGTGACACCAGATGTCCAAGCTCCTAGGATGGAGACAGTATAATGATCTACTGTAGTGACATATGCATCTCATCATCAAAGGATGGTGCAGATGGCAATTTTTTATCACCTGAACAGACATCTTTAGGCTTCTCTGTCTTTACTGTGTCCTTGTTATAGACAATTACATGAAGATATAGATCACCACTGATGATAATAAGAACTTAGATGTATAGCATAGAGGCTGATATCTGTCAGGATACCTGATGCTGTCTGAAACTTAGGCCTAATGCTGCCCACACGTGATAATTCACTTTTCTAAGTATTGGCACCTACTCCTGTTTCAGCTCTTTGGAGGTATCTATCTGGCTGCTGCATGCCAGGATACAGCCCTATGCCCACAGCCGTGCCATTTCCGCAAGCCTCACCTGCACATCTTGGACTCTGCATGATCTCTGAAGTGATGCTGGATGTCTTTGTTCAGACAGAGGTCTCCATGGCATCCAGTGCTTTGCTCCACATACACCCTTGTACCCATTCCATAAGGGTCCAACCAGGGCAATTGTAAAGCAAGTGGTTGGATTAATCTCATCATGTTTCAGAGGTTTCAAGTGTAGAAACGGGTTTCAGTTTCCACACAGAGCTTTCTATGACCATTTCAGACATCCATTATTATCTGAAATTACTGCTAATTTCTTCAGTTAGGTGTAATGCAGGACCTACAGAAGGACAGGTCTGGAAACAAGGTAAGATAATTTGGTAGATTTGAAATCGTAATGGACACCTTATTTTAGGTAACTGAATTTCATCCTAGGTGTCTATATCTAGGCTGCCCACCTCACACTTCTTTTATACTCTATAGAGGGAAAAAGGCCCTTAGAGACATAATAAAAATATAAAATCTGCATATAAATGTCTGTTCTGCATAGCTCAAATGTAGACATGCATTGTAATTGTCTAAAGCAAGGCAAAATTAATGTGGCTGGAGTTTCCCACTCAGTTTCATCTTAACTGTAAAGGATGTCACTAGAAAGTAAGGAAAGTAAGAATTTCTGAGGAAACACTGCTTAAGGAAAATAAACATACAAACTGTATATTTACAACACCAATACCTACAGCTTGTTCAAACCTAGGTGTACTTTCATGTGAAGGTTTTTTAAAATGCAAAACATACACTAAGAGCTTGCACAGGATGTTTTCAAATGCAGCTCTAGATCTATTTATTTTGTTAAAGAGGAATAAAGATGTCTGAAGAGGTGATAATCACCTATGGTTTTCATGACTATATAAATGTTACTGTTGAGCCAATTATGCACTGGAGAGGTTAATAACCTCTAAAACAGTGAGCTAATAAAGCTTAATAGTCTAAGATAGAGTGACTTTTCTTATACTGACATTATGCCATGCTCTGAGCCACTGTGTTGCTTGCACTGTTGGTAAAGGTGAAAATTATTCCTGATCTCATTCCTCTAAAGTTTGTTTCTGTGGTGATGTTTAAGCAAGCATCATTAGTGAGGCATGAGGTGAGAATAAGCATGAAGCAGTGTATTTTTACACAGTAAATGGCAGGATTTCTGGGTGTGAAGGGATTGTATTTCCAGAAAGTCTTATAATCATAAAATATCTCAAGATGGAAAGGACAAAAAAGGATAATCAAATACAACTCCCTGCTCCTTGCAGGGCTGCCTAAAAGTAAACCAGCACACCATGCTAGTAAAAGCATCATCCTGACTCTTTGACCTCTGGCACTGTGACCACTTCCCTGAGGATCCTGTTCCAGTTACAGACCACCCTCATTTTTTCTTACAAAAAACACAGCCATAACTGAGATGGTTTTCCTCAAAACTTTTTCAGGTCTATCTGTTTTCTACAGAGCCATATAGAAAGTAATCTGAGGTTAACCGCTTTTCATTTGTGAAGCTAAGCAGAACATTTCTACCCTGTCAGAAACTGTTAAAGTATAGAGGGGACTTCCGTGACCTTCTCTGATTACAAGCTGGAGACCCTTATTGCTTTTTGTTTCCCATCTAGCTAGTGAGAGGAAAATTACAGATACAGCCCAGTTGGGAACAAGATCCTAAAAGGGAACAATAGCGGGAAAGGAGTGTTAATGTAATAAAAGTTAAGAAACACCATTGCAATGCAGCTAGCACAGTACACAGTAAAATTAGTAAAACCTCCATCCACTAGCAACAGAAAAACCTCTTGACTTTTTTTTTTTTTTGTGCTCTGAAAAGAAGACCAAGGAATGTGATTGATTCTCTTACAATTTATTTGAAATATGTTCTCAGTCTGATTTATAAAATGTACCACATTCTTTGAGTTGGGCCGGAACCCTGAGACTTAATTAATGCCAGTGCATCTTGTTTAGAAATATCCTGGGGCCAGAAAGCTCCCTTACATTTTATTTAAATGTTCCTCTTTTTGCTCATTGTCCTATCTTGTCTTCATGACTTTAATGGAACATTGGGTGCCCAGTAGAGATAATAAATTGTATGACATTTGCAAATGCCAGTTTAATAAACATCTCTGGATATCCTGGGTATTGTCATTGGCTTGTCTTAACATTGGAAGAATGAAAAGCAGCTGCTCTTTACCAGTTACAGCCTATGAAAAGATATAACCTGATGAACAGCAGATATAGTATTCTCCTGACTGTCAGGTAATACAGCTTACCTGTCTAGCTAGACAGTTCCCTTTTCTACCAAAATTACTCTAGGTAAATCTTACAGAGTTCATCTTTCTTCTCCAATTACTTCTTCCAAGTACTGTAGGTTACTTCACTTGTCTTTCATAAATCTTAATTTTCAATACTGGGATCTTTTCAGCACTTATTTTTTTGTTGTTGTTGTTTATTTTCATTTAAAAAAATGCAAAAGAAAAAAAAACTATTTTTTCCTTATTTTTTCTCATATCTCTCTGATGCACCAGAGCAAGATTTCACTTCTCTGGCCTAGGCTGCTCAGGTGTAGGCATAAGCAACACAGCCACTTCTTCAGGCTCTGAGAATGAGACTTAGCCTCTCTGTTTACATTAATTCCATTCCTTGGACTGCAAAGGTGATTCTAACTTCGCACAGTAAAAGTGGAAAAATCAACGCTGCTCATCAGAATAAACACCATGTAGTAATATTTTTAATAGAAAATATTTCAAATCAAAGACCTTTTACAGGACAGTTGCCATTGAATGCCTAGAGAGAAAGAGGAAGTTGAAATGCTGAGGGAAAAGGAATTTCCATGGCTTCCTTCTGATGTATATACTACAGTGTTGCTGGCAATGCTGGAAGAGCATTATGAGAGATAACTTAGCTTTTGCAGTTAAACATTCAGGAATGTCTGCCAGTTGGTAGAAAAATAAACATGAATGAAACAGAGAGAGTGGAAATGTGAAGGAACATGAAGGAACCTGTCACTTGGCACAAGGGAGGAACAGAAATCATAAGAACTAACACTGAAAAGAAAGAAAATTTAAGGAAATGAAAAAAGGTTCCAATAAAAGGTTAAAAAAAGGTTCCAATAAAAGAAAGGATTATCTCAGATACTATTCCCTTCATGCTGCTGCAGAAATATTATTCTAATGAAGTCTCTGGCATCCTTTAAAAGCACAAAAATTAACTACTATTATTATAGTTCACTCAGAGAGAAATGGAGCAAAGAGATTATGTGACCCAGGACAGCAGCAGAGGACATTGGCTGGGAGGATGGGATATAACTTGTAATATAACTTGTAATTCTTGCATTCCCAACAGATCTCACCCTGTTATGTCTGAAAAACAAAACAGGGAGACTTAAAAAGAGGACTGGAGATAGTGATGGGTATTTCCTAACAACTGAGTGCCTCTTTTAGAAGGCCTACTCATGTTCTTTTTGCATATTTTCCCATTGACAGCTGTGTTTCTGTTCAACCTAACACTCTTTTTGAGAATATATCAGTTACATAATGAAGAACAAAGGAGCAAGAGGAAGACACAGACCTTGCTTTTGCTCTTTTGTTAATCATAGCCTGTTAACTGCACAAAATTTCGTCATACCATTCAACTTCCCAGGTGGGACTGGATCTTGGAACAAGCAAGTTCAATGCTATTGACGTCAATGACTTTGCAGACAAAAAACCCTGTTGTGCTTTTCCCCCTGTGTCTAGAAAAATGTGTTTTCAGGATGTGTATATGTGTTGATAGGAATCAGGATAAATTTTACTACAATGGCTGTGGGTAAATGCAGAAATGACACTCGTTAAAAAATAAAAATAATTATTATATAGTGTTAATTATGTCAAACATTCTGTCTTTGAAAAAGTCTGGCACACCACTTCTGTGGTGCAAACCAAATTTTTGGAAATAACAGTCTTTTACAGGAGTCTGCTGTGAGTATACTGAGTCCAAATAGTAAATTCAGGGAGAGAATGCAAAATCTGTGTTTTAGACTCCTGACTGTGATCTACAAACTGCCTCCCTAAAAGCTCTTTCAGCTTTTATTTATCATCCAAGTTAGATGATGCAAGTTTTGTTTGTTTGTTTGTTTTAATTTTCATTATTTGATTACACAGTTACTTTCCATTCTGTCTCTTAAGTGGGGTGACCTGTTTCCATCATGTTCTAAACTTTGGGATTCCCTTGTGATATTCATTGATGAAAAGACAAAGCAGGAACACAGAACTCTGTAAGTTCTCCATATTAGAAAAATCCATCAGTTTGTGGAGAGCAAAACTGTCTGAAGCAGATAAAGTCTAAGCTGACTAATTCACATGTATGTTTTGTAGAATTTTGCAGCATTTCTCTTTAGAAAAGCAAACAGCTTTATTTTGCCTCCAGAATGAATGTAATGATTCTGCTCAAGAGTTGAAAAGCCTGGGTAATTAAATTGCATCCAATTTGAATGGAGTTTTTTTGTATGAAGAGCTGCATTTTACAGAGTTGGGATTGAACAATTTGTCTGCAAAGTATGTTCAACTGCTTTTTTACTTAAAAGAAGAGGAAAGACTCTGCAGAGGACATTCCCCCAAAATTCAAGGAGGGAGTGTGTGAAAAACGAGGTTCACTCTCCTGTTAGAATTGTAAAGTTTAATAAAGGACAATAAAGAACAAAAATAAAGCAAGGGTTACAGCGCTGGGTGCTTTTGGCACTCGGCCAAGAGCACGCCTGCTACTTCGGAAACCCCCCTTTACATACACATCAGTCTATTACAAATTCATAAACAATTATACATATTCAATCTTTTCTTCAAACTAGTTTTCATGTTCCAGGAACTGTTCAGCATGGCTCCTCCTTGGGTCCGCCTTTTTAGAGCATGCGCATTTCTTGGCTGTGGTTTTAGCTTGCTTCCATTATCACCTCCAGAGTGGGCTTTGGTCCATGGTCTCTGCAGATGGTGATCGCTGATA
>VZTI01000239.1:1815062-1888364 GCA_013397865.1 Struthidea cinerea
GAGTGAAACCTGAGTGTGTCCCTAGTACCCTCCCAAAAACATGACCTTTTGCATCCAGAAAACTCCCCAGGGTGGCAAGAAAAAGCAGAATCATTACTTCTAAAAGTAACTGTTTGAGGCTTAAAAATCAAGAACATTTAGAGTTTGCAACTGTTGGGTAACACAGGCACACCTGTGGGCACTGGGGAGTATGGTGCACAAGAGCCCAAGCTGGATGTACACAGAATCAGATCTTACCTCCCAGCTTGGTTTTAGCATCTTGTGGATGTAAATGCACCATTTAACTTTGGACCTGAGTAAAGAATTAATGATATGCCCTCTCTGTGCCTGCTAGCTCAAACACAAAACTCCACTAACGCAGAAATACAGCTGTCAGGCTAGAAACCAGTTCCTGTTCTCATTCCATCTCCCTGAAAGGCTTTTCTTTGTGAAAAGCAGTAGGTAGGTAGAGGCAGCTCATTTTAGGTCCCCTCCCATCTTCTCAAGGCACAGTTTGAGCCACTAATGAACCCAGGTCTTCTGTGGAAATAAGCAGATATCTCTACCCAATAGGACTTAGGTATTCCTCTTCCGGTCATCAGTGCCAGAATTCTTGTAAGAAACCTAAAATTATTGTTTTACAGCTCTTTATAAGTGCCTTTCTTTATTTCATCTTCACAGCCACCTAAGTTGGTACTGAATTCCCCTTGTGCAGAAGAAAGATAGGATATAATTCAATGGTATCTTGATCTTCCAGGTCCCATTTCATTTTCCTGCAACTTCCTCTTCACATCTCCCAAAGAAAGCATTAATAATTCAAATACTGTTTTTGAGACTATTTATATTCAATATGTTATGAGCTCAGAATACAGCTTCATGTATTCAAATATGTTCCTAACCAAAGGCAAGAAACATGCCAATTAAAAAGATAGTAGATTCTCATTTGATCGCTTAGTGATAGGAGCAGGACATTAATGCCCACTGTTACAAAAATCATAAGATTGGAAATCTGGCAATGTAGTTAAAGCATTGAGCAAATGTAACTATTTGTTCTTTTCCTTTTTTTTTTTTTTTTAATTTTCTTGTGAAAGTGGGATGAATATAATTGAAATATAAATTTTAAATGAAGACAAATTTAATCTGAATCTGAGACCTAAGGCTTAGCTCTGATTGCCCTGTGTGCATCTTGAAAAAGTGTCTTGAATAAATGTTCCTGTGTAACCTGCTTTAGGTGACCCTGCCTTGGCGGAGGGGTTGGACTCTTCAGAGGTCCCTTCCAACCCTTACAATTCTGAGATTCTGTGATTCTGTGAATATGAATTTACCACTGCTCTTGTTGCTGTGTTAATGTAACATGCAGATAGAGCACTTCACTGTGACATGGCAACACTTCTGTATGATCTCATATAATAATATTTTTTCTTATGAGCGCGACTTTGATGTTTGGATGCTATTTTTATAACTATTCATCAGCTTTTCTTCATACTGATTACACTTAATACATACCAAAACTGTTTCCAGGCAAGTACTAATTAAAGCTATCTTTATGGACAAATAGGAGAACAGAAAGAAAACCAGTCTGAGAATAGAGTTTTGCCTTTAACCCTTTCATACACATCTGGGAACTGTCTTCAGGGTTTCATGAGGAAAATTTGATAGTACTTATCTGTATTGCTTTGTTGTCAGAAGCACATTAACATCAACTGATTATAATGCCCTAATAATGTAAGTACACCAGAATTAATATCCTTATTTAAGTGGAGGAGAAACAGCTAAGTCACCACAAAAACCCTGTTTTCAGTAATTTCAGACACACATTCTGCTTTTCAGATTTGGGAAAAAACAAGGTGAAAGTATAAAACAAATTTGAAATACTGAGAATGTTGCTTCTCACTTCACTCAGAGACGGAATGGCACTGAAATGGGATATTTTTGTGCTGCTCAAAGCAGAAATTCTGCTTAGTTTGTATAATTTAATGTATCACTCTTCTGTAATTGCCATTTCAGTTTTTATCCTGATTTTATAAACAAGTGTGGCTCACAAGATTCTGGTGTGTGGCTGTCTGTGTGTGATTTGGACAACTTTTAAACTTTGGATCAAACTCTTTCATGCTGACATTCCTACAGTTATCAAAATAGGAGCTCAGGTGGAGAATAGATACACTTTATTTTGTTTTCCCATGGAATAAAGGCTAAAATAAGACTTCAGGTCTATTTTCTCATCACAGAATCAATATATGCTTTGCTATATCATTTGTTCACCATTTTACTCCTGCATGGTTTTTCCAGGACTTGTTCATTCTATGCCTTTCATACTTTGAATGGTACACATAAATATCATTGAATCATAGAACCGTAAAATATGCTGAAGGGATCCATCAGGATCCATCAGGATCATCAAGTCCTACTCCTGGCCCTGCACAGCGCAACCCGAGAGTCACACCATGTGCCTGACAGCATTGTCCAAACACTTCTTGAATTCTGCCAGGCTTGGTGCCATGATCACCTCCCTAGCAGAGCTTGTTCCAGCATCCAACCACCCTCTGGGTGAAAAATTTTGCCTAATATTCTTTAATCTGAACTTCCCCTGATTCAGCTTCATGTTGTTTCCTTGGGCCCTGTCACTGGTCTCGAGAGTGAAGAAATTGGTACCTGCCTCTCCAATTCGCCTCAGGAGATCACAATGAGGTCTCTCTTCAGTCTCCTCTTCTCCAGGCTGAACAGACCAAGTGACCTGAGATGCTCCTCACACAGCTTCCCCTCAAGGCCCTTCAGCATCATTGTGTCTCTCCTTTGAAATCTCTCTAATAGCTTAATATCTTTTTTAAATTGTGGCACCCAAAACTGCACACAATATTCAAGGTGAGGCCGCCCCAGTGCAGAGCAGAGCGGGACAATCCCCTCCCTTGCCCGGCTGACGATGCTGTGCCTGATGCACCCCAGGACAGAGTTGGCCCTCCTGGCTGCCAGGGCACTGCTGACTCATATTCAACTTGCCATCCACCAGGACCCCCAGGTCCCTTTCCATGGTGCTGCTCTCCATGCCACGTGCAGAATCCTGCACTTTCCTTGTTGAATTTCATATGGTTGATGATTGTCCATCTCTCTAATTTGTTGAGGTCCCTCTGCAGGGCCTCTCTGCCCTAGAGGGAGTCAACAGCTAATCCTGACGATTCAGGGTCTTCATTAATGAGCGTGTCCTTAGGTCACACTGAGTTCACCAGGGCTTACACACAGGGTATCTTGAATTAGGTAGGCATAAAAGGACACCAAATGAAGGGGAGTATTTGCCTCTTCTTTGTGCTTCTGAGTGACACAAAATTCATATTGGCAATGGCTTGCTCCAAAGCTATGTTAGTGTGGGCAAAATGATTTCAGCCATGAGAGCAGCCCGGTTTATGCTGTATATGCAAGTCTTCTTGATGCCATGGCTGGATTGATGTGGACAAATCGGCTTGGACAATCAAATTTGCCTGAAACAGGCCAGTCCTACAAGACCTGGACAGCCTAGAGGTTTTTTGAGACACATTGTTGTGGTTGACTCTGAGTCTGCCTGCCTTTTATGCTGTTGCTTATGCTCAGATCAGTAAATAACTGGCCGTGGGCAGGTTGTTACTGCAGGTTTACAGAGAACCTTGAAATGAGACACCTGAATTTAAATGCTGCCAGTGTTTTAAGACTTGTGGGCATTTGCTAGAGATAAAATGGAAATACATGGAAAATATAAAACCTTTGCAATTACCCATTCTTGAGTGGAAAACAGTATTTATTTTGGTCTTTAATTCAGCCATACTGCTAAACCCAAAATGAAGAAAAATCTTAAAAGAGTTTAGCCTTGACACAGACTATCTGAATTACATGAAAGGTATGCATGTGTTTAAGGATTTTATTACAGTGAAATGACAGTATGCGGTAGGATTGGACCAATATTTCTCCATGCTACAAATGTAAGACTCATCTTGGCAAGGTCATGATATGAAAATGAAATCTCAACAAGTTTTTTTAAACAGGTGAGATGAAACCGGAAAGTGGAAACAGAAACTAGTTGTATTTAATATGGGTCAATGTGTTGTGATCTGAGAGAAATGTAAGTGCATGCTAGGACTGTGGGAGGTAATATGAAATAAGCCATGAACTTTGAATAATTTATTTAACTTACAAAAAGTGCTGAAGTGATGGATGGTTCTGATTTAATTTTTTTTTTTAATATGCCAATTATTGCTCTAAGTAATTGAAGAAAGAAACAACCAGCTGAAAGCCTTTAACATACTCTACACTACTTATATGTCTTTTCTACTTTTTCCTCTGCTATAGGAAGTGAATCTTTTGACTTTCTTTGGACAGACAAACTCAGTGAACTTGAAGATTTCTTTCATTTTTAGCCTGAAGTTCACATTCTCTTTCTGCAAAAAACAAGTTAACTGAAGATACGTATGATTCTCTAATTACCACAGGTATATCTTATTTTCTTCTTCATCCAATAACCTTGTCTTTTCTATTTGGGTCTATGTGAACAACTCTTATCTAAATGCTAATATGTTTGGGTTGATGCAATTATCTGGAGAAAAACAAAAATAAATATAATCAATACATCTGATTCTGGCAGTGGGCATGGGGCTAAATCCTTGAAGATATACAGAACTCTTGAATAATCCCCTTTTGTCAATATACTCTTGTTCTCAGATAAAATCACCCTAACGCTGCCAAGGACTTGACACTTATGAAGTCCCTCAGCTCTTAAAAATAGGGCTTTGATGAGATAAAATTCATACACAGAGCCTGTGCTGCCTCTGTGTACATAAACATATCTGTCAGGTATGTTGAAAAACCTGTGTTACTTTAATGTTTTATTGCCTGGAGTTCAGACGGTTATGAGGACTTGTATAGAAACAGCCCTAGAATAAGCCATATTAGCATTATTTACTAGCGAGACCTTAAAGTAAAACATCAAATACTACTCTGATGTGGCCAATGAAATCACAGCAGAAGAGTACTGGGATCCCCTTCTCTTTTATTATGTGTCTTTATATAGTTTATCAAATTTTCAGTGGCAAAACAAATAATTTACATTATTTCAGATGCAAATGCCTTCATTTGCATGTGTGACTGTAAATCTGTAGGCATTTTGTTTGCATCCTGACAGCTAACCTCATCTTTAAACAGTTTACTGAACTGAGACTCCTGCAGAACTATGTCATTATTTGCTGCCCTCTGAATTTGTAATGTCCTGTATATGTGCTGTACTTACTGAATGGATGGACACTGAATCATGGCAAATGTGTTATGTGAAATTGCACAACATCAATACACACCACACGCTTAAACAGAAAAGGTCGTTTAATTATTATCTTTTGCTGAGGTGATTATGGACTTCTGAGTGGGCGCTGATTTAAATATTTGCCTCATTTGCTATAAAGATTATGAATTTACATAAATCATTGCTGGCATCTCTTTGCTTACCTTTTGTACATTCCTTTTTAAAAGCTTCTCTACATTAACCATCAGTTATTTAAGAAAATAATTGCACCATCATTACACTCATATTAAAATGACACCTCAGTAAGAGAGCTCTGATGGCCTGCTGTCTTTGCTAATTGTGTTCACAAGCATTGTGGCTTTCAATATTTTCTGGACATTTTCTCACTTGTTTGAAATGAATCCAGGCCAATATCTGTTTATCATTAAGTGTCTGAGATGGTTGAAACAAATTATTTAGTTGTTTTTAAAGTCATAGATGGCTGTAGGGTAAACAACCTGTGAATTAATAGGTGTCCTGTTCCAACCAGGACAGGGTTAATTTTTGCAGTAGCCAGGAGGAGACATGGCCAGGACCTGGAGGTTATTCTATACCACCTCGTGTCATTTCCTGGGGATGGGAGAAGGTGTCCCTTTCGGGTTGGGATGGTGTGGTGACAGTCGTATATTGTTGGGCTCTGCATGGAGTAGTGGTGAGCACTTGTATAGGGATTATTTGCCTCTCTTGTACACTTTTTGCTATTAATATTGCTGCTAAATACTGTTCATTTTCTTACCTCATTGCTCATCCCAGTAAACTGTTCTAATCTCAACCTGTGACCTTTACCTTTTGTACCTCAAATTCTCCTCTCCAGCCACCTGCAAGGGAAGGGAGAGGGAGATGGGGGAGTGAGCAAACGGTGCGTGGTTTGGAGTAGTTTCAGTGCAAACACTAAATTGGAGAATACAATTCCTAAACAGCAACAATAAATTAAAGGGAAGACTCAGAACCTACAAGAATAAACTACTTCATTTCTTTTCTGTAATGTGCCACTTATCTTAGGTGAGATATTAAGAGGAATAATAATGAAACTAGTAAAAAAAGCAATTTTGTTTGCAAGATGTATTAGGCTATTTTTCTTGCTGGTTTTCAGCAAAACAATTTTTTTTCAGTGAAAGAGACATGGAAATTTGTCCTCTGAAACTTCCTATTATGGTCTCTCACGGTTCTTAAATATTGAAGCACTGCATATCTAGGTTTTAAAGAAGGTATCATTTGACTCCTTTTATTGATGAGTTTGCTTAAATCTATTCCAAAGCTGTAGCGGAAACATGAATCTAAACTAGGTTGAATTACATTGATAGTTTAAATAAATCAGTATGAAGATGATTTATTTTTTTTAGCTTTACTTTAGCAGTGTAAAATTAATTCTAAGATTAGATTAAATATTTTAAAGTCGATTGTAGGAATAATGATTTGGGAAATGCCCTTTTATTAGCTTAAAGCTACAACTCTAATGTATTTTGTCTCCAGATTGTCCCTACATAAATGATTGCTTAATTCAATAATTTTTTTTACATTAGTATGCCTGTCTGCTACCAGCCTGAATTCTGTGCAGGTTGGTTATATTTTCAAAAGAGTAATTATATTATTGATACCAGTGTGAATAATCAAATGGCCCTACATTGCATACAAGACTTAATGGAAATAGATGTTTTTCAAGCTAGCAAAAATGCTGAGACCTACAAGAGAGCACTGAGAGATGGAAAGCTGAATAGTTTATTCTTGCAAGGGATAGAAGGCTATTACTTTGAGAAATTACATCTCTCCTTTCACTCTCTCTACTGATGCAGCTCCTATTAAAATCAAAGGAAAGGCTCCTGTTGGCTTCAGTGAGAGTAGACTGGAGCTTTGTAATACCTGTGTGTCTCTAAAATAGAATAAATCTTCCTCTCTCATTACTTTAGATCTGGCTGATTGTAAGTCCTGAGTTCCACTGTCATCTTCCGTGCCATGCAATCCAAAATATCACCAAAGCATTTGTACTAGCTCCAAGCTAGTATCTAAGCTCAGCATCTCAAGAGAAATTTGTGCAATGGGCAAAATGCCAGATGGGGACACAATGGATGGGAAAAGATTTATGGTGCTTCTTAGTGTAATTCAATGCATGACTTCCAAGAACTGGAGGCAGGAGACAGAGTGAACCGAGGGTAGGTCTAAGTAGCAAGTCCATTGTTTGTGAAATTAAAGAGATTAATTGGAATAAAAATAAGAACCAGACTGGGGATGGATTATTGCTGATGGATAAGGAAAAAAAAAAAGAAAAGAGAATTTGTTAGTACGTGCTCATCTATATAAACTCGCAAGTTCCAATATAGCACTTTAAACACACACTATATGCTCAATCAGTTCCAGCTGGATTAAATCCATTTATTCTCAGATTTGGAAACCTAACCTGATGTGTAGTTTTTTGTTGAGCCATGTACTAAAAAGGAAACATTTTCAAGACAATAAGACTCAGAGATGGCATAGAAGAAAAATAGAATATTGCAAGTTATTGTTAGTTATACAGAATAAGAAACAGCAAAATGAACCATTTTGGGGAGGAGCTATGATTACAACTCTCCGACCCATTGCAACAACATTAAGCTAATTCAGCACTGAATTTTAATTCCTTGAGAAAAGATAAGTGAGGTGGGAAATATAAATTATTCACTAGAACTTCTGCATGCATATTATTTCTGCACTGCATTGTCAACTACCCTATAGTGTTTACTGCAAAAGGTGGAGTCTATTACATCCTCCTAAGTGTCCCTCAAAATACCAACAGAACAGTAGGTTTTAATAAATTTATCTATTCTGCTGAAAATACCTTTCATGAAGACTTTTTATAAGAGTAAATAGAAAGAACCAGGAACAGAGGAGATTGCCTCCTTTTTCACCAGGCAGAGGGTTAGACTAGATACTAGGAAAAATGTATTCACTGAAATAGTGGTCAGGCATTGGAACAGGCTGCCCAAGGAAGTGCTGGAATCACCCTCCCTGGAACTGTTCAACAGTTGTGTGGATGCGTCACTTGAACAGATGGTTTAGTGGTAAACACAGTGGGGCTGGGTTAACAGTTGGACTCAATGATCTTAAAGGTCTTTCCCAAACTTAATGATTCTATGATTCTGTGACAGAAGGCTTTTTGTTGGAAGTTTTCTTCCTACTCAATTATTCCAAAATTCATTATTTGAGGCAACAGAGCAATTTAATAAATGAGAATTCTTGTAAGAGTAAGAGCTGAAAAAGTGGGCTCCTTGGGCTTGAAACTTGAGATCTAGAAATTTCAGAGATGTCTAATGTTAAATCCACTTGTTTCTTCAGTATTTTCTACCAGGTGATATGAGCAACCTGAACTTGCTTAGTGCTCTTGTCTAGAGAACCTGGACACACAGACTTGGTATTTAGGTTGCCATAAATAAGTGAGAGGTTCAAAAACTTGATTTTTTCAGCTCTCATTCTTTCCTGAGCTCTTCCGTGGAGGTAGCCCTTTACCAAATCTTAGAAAACAGTGCTTGTGAGTCACTGCATCAGTTTTCTGATTTTTACATTCTTTTTTTTTTTTTGGACTTTATGAGTCTATAAATTGGAAACAATCTTGACAACAACAAAAGAATAAATGGATTATTCTTATGCAAGTTTCAGTTAAAAAAAAAGGAAGAAGAGCAAATGCATAGTGTAGTCAATCAGGAAATATTATGCTAATTACTATAAAGACAACAGCTGTTCACACTCTTTAGATTATTAACACCTTCTACGTGCCAGCAGGGAAGCATCCCATACAATGCTAATCTTCCATGTGCAAACAACTGCTGCTCCTTCATAGGGAAGTGGATAATATATTCTTCTCTCTGACAGTACAATAGGTGAGCAACAGCAGGCAGAACAGAAGTTTTATGACTTTCAAGATTTTGTTAATGTTATTGGAGCTGCAAACTGTACAATACATATGCTACCAGTAGAAAACCAATGTGTTTCTTAAAAAACAAAAATCACATCCAGCATTTTATACATAAATAAACTACTAGATTAGGCCAGCTGTTACTTTTTTTCTCTTTGAATTTATCCGAATAAAAATAGTAAACCCAACATTATTTCTGAAGTGGCTTTGTGAAAAGGTCAATTTTTTACTTCATAAATGAAATCTGTAGCCAAATTATCATGGTGCTCACTCCTTATTTTCTGGATTATCCTTTCAGCATACTGATACCTCAAATGTTCTGCTCATGTTATATAACAGGATAAAAAAGTATGTTATCCTTCCCTACCAAGGAAAACTGGCTGTGATATGGGAAAAGGTGGAACAATGTTTTTTCTACAAAAAATAAGACTTGAATAGTAAAAAAAAACCCACTCAATCTCTGTAATGTAGGCTTTGAAAATAGAGTGTGAGGTCCAAGAAAAAAATACAAGCAAGTTACACAATTAGAAAGTTCATGGGGTCTCTGATTTATTACACTTAGAGTTTAATTAAAGCGAATTGAGACATTTAAAAGTTGTAAAGGCCATGACGATAAAGAGCAAACAAACCCGAAAACATCTAGCTCTGAAGGAAATGAGATTGTCCCATGATAAAACTATTCCTTAATGCTATGTTGTGCTTTTCTGTGAATGAATCACAAGGCAAGCAAGGCTCTCTGGGTGCTTGCTTTGGCAAAGCTGTGGGCGTTGCCTGTTGGTTTTGCTGATAACCAACAATATTAACAGGTTGTGACCCTCACAGGTTGTGTCCCCCATTCCCCTTCACTCCTTGCACGAGAAAGAATGTCCAAAATGGAGATTTCCCACATATTTATTATATAGGCAAGTCCTACCTAATATCATCCTGCCAAAGTGTTCTGTATCTGCTGTTCTCCCCTCCACCCCTCTTAGAGAACTGTTCAGGTGCCTGTTCTATCCTATGTCATTTTGCCTGTCGTGGGGTACTCCAAGAGCAGCTGTGCCAACAAAAATCAGGATCAATATCTCTGGACAAAATTATGACTTTCTGAACAGATTGTTTTTCATTTATTTGCATTGCTCACAAACTTCCCAGCTTCTCTGGTACTTCTGGTCAGTCTACAGCTAAGGAGCATCCTTAACAGAGTGAGTCACTCTCGATGAATCAGCTCTGCATCACTTTGAAGCATTGAGGTGCATTTTGCATCACTCCAGCAAGATTTGAGGTCAAAGAACTGCCAAACCACAAATTATCCCCTCCCCTTACCCATCATTTGTGTACAGAGGGACACCATGATGTGTACCTATCTATTTTTTTTCTCCCTAGTTAGTACCCAGGCTTTGTTATCTCAGAGAGGTATTAAGTGCAACAGGCTATTTGCTTGTGTGGAAAATAAGCTGTTCCACAGCTCATCTCAAACAAGAGGCCACCTTACCTCACTGTTCATAGGAAACCAGGAAATGAAAAGGGATTTATTTCCTGAGACCTTGTTTTCTGAGATCTGGAAAAAAAGACTTCACATTCTCTGTGGCATAGTACAGGTATCAGACGTCGACAAGCTGATGGCTGGCAGCAGCGTACTAGTGTTTGCAGATCTGTAAAGAGCCTTTTCATAGAATACAAGAACTCTTGATCTCCACATGTAAGAAATCAGACATAGAATTCTGGACATGGCTAAGTCAAGACCTGCTCGTCAAACTTAAGGCCAAGAAGGAAATGCACAGGCAGTGGGAGCAGGGACAGGTGTCCTGGAAAGGGGATAGGTATGCTGCCTCTTTGTGTAGAAATGGAGACAGGAAGGCCAAGGCACATCTGGAGCTGAACTTGGCAAGGATGTAAAGAATAAAAGTTATGTCTGCCAGAAAGAGAAGGCCAAAGAAGTGTACCCTCTTGCAATGAACACCACTGGCGAACTGGTAACAATGGAGAAGGCTGAGGTATTCAATTCTTTTGCCTCAGTCTTTAATGGCAACCTGTCCTCCCACACCTTTCAAGTGGATGGACTGCAAGGCAGGGACGGGGGGAGAAAAGTCCCTCCCTCTGTAAGAGAAGATCAGGTTCGTGATGATGTGAAGAACCTAATTGTGTATAAGTCTATAGGACATGACGAGATGCATCCCAGAGTCCTGAGGGAACCGGCTGATGTAGTTGCCAAACCACTCTCCATGATATTTGAAAAGTTATGTCAGTCACGTGAAGTCCTGGGGGACCGGAAAAAGGCAAACAGTACACCCATTTTAAAAAAGGGTAGAAAGGAGGGCTCCGGGAACTACTGACCTGTCAGCCTCACCTCTGCGCCTGGGAAGATCACAGAACAGATCCTCCTGGAATAAGGCACATGGAGGAGGGGGAGGTAATTCAAGACAAAACAGCGCAGCATCATCAAGGGACAGTCCTGTCTGACCAACCTAGTGACCTTCTATGATGCAGTGACTAAACTAATGGACGAGTGAAGGGCTATATATGTCATCTATCTGGACTTCTGCAAGGCCTTTGACATGATCCCCCACACTATCCTTCTTTCTAAATTGGAAAGAGATGGACTTGATGGGTGGACTGTTTAGTGGATGAGGAATTTTTCGGATGGTCACATCCAGAGGATAATGGTTGATGGCTCAATGTCTGGATGGAGATTGATGACAAGTGGTGTCCCTCAGGGGTCTGTACTGGAATCAGTACTGTTTAGTATCTTCATCAGTGACATAGATGAAGGAACTAAGTGCACCCTCAGCAAAGCTGCAGAAGACACCAAGCTGAGGGGTGAGGACACACCTGAAGAACAGGATGCCATCTAGAGGGACCTCAACAAGCTTGAGAAGTGGATCCATGGGAAAGTCATAAGGTTTAAAAAGTTCAGCTGCAGGGTCCTATACCTGGATTGGAACAACCACCAGTATCAGTACAGGCTGGGGGGTGAACAGATCAAGAGCAGGCCTGCTGGGAAGGACTTAGGAGTGCTGTTGGAGGAGAGGCTGGACATGAACCAGCAATGTGCACTCACAGCCCAGAAAGTCAAAGTGTCCTGGGCTGCATCCAAAGCAGCGTAGCCAGCAGGGCAAGGGAGAGGATTCTGCCCCTTTACTCCACTCTGGTGAGAACCCACCTGGAGTGCTGCATCCAGCTCTGGGGTCCCCAGCACAAGGAAGAAACACACCTGTTGGAGCAAGTCCAGAGAAGGGCCACAAGGAGGATTAGAGGGATGGAGGAAAGGCTGAGAGAATTGGGATTGTTCAGCCTGGAAAAGACTTCACCGTGACCTTGTTGCATCCTTTCAGTACCTGAAAGGGGCTTATAAGAAAGATAGGGACAAACTTCTTAGTAGGGTATATTGTGATAGGACTAGGGCTTAAAAAAGAAAGGAAAGAGAGGGTGAATTTAGATAAGATAAAACAAAGATATTTTTTGCTGCAAGAATGCTGAAACACAGGAACAGGTTGCCCAGCGAGGTGGTAGATACTCCATCCCTGGAAACATTCAAGGCCTGACTGGATGGGGCTCTGAGCAGCCTGATCTAATGGAAGGTGCCCCTGCTTATTGCAGGGGGTTGTTCTGGATGACCTCTAAATGTCCCTTCCAGCCCAAACAGTTCAATGATTCTACAGTTCTAGGCTGACTTTACCAAGCCAAGCTCCATTTCTGGGATATCTAAATCAAACCTAATGTGTATTTCCTGATAGGAGGACCTGATCTGATAGGCATTATTTTTCACTGTTTCTTAAGTGTCGCCAGTGTAGAACCCCGAGATAGTTCCCTGTGGACTCCTTGTCAGACAATGGGTGCTTTTAGAGCAAAAGTCATTTTGGCAAATGGAAGTGCTTAATTTAGGATGAAGTGAAGTGAACCTCAGAAATAGTTCTACAGACAATAAGGGGGGAATAGAGTAATTCACTGAGATGCAATGTCTGTATTGAATTACATTAATACCGTCTTTTGTATTTAACTTACAGTAAGCTTTGTTCTAATTTAGTTGAATATTAAAATACAGTGTAAGTGCATCAGCTTGTAACTCTATTTTAGCATCATCCTGTGCATTAAGAACATCTTTAATGAAGAAAAACTTCACAAAGGTGAAATTTTGCTAAGTGTTATCTTAAAATCCCCGGTCAAGAAGTGAAATTCGAAACCCTGCCTCGTCTGGTTTTATTAAAGGACAATTCTATGTTAGAAACCTCTGCAAGGTTTATTTTGTTCTAGACATCTGAAGTTCTGTTAGAAAAAGTTTGAAATTAGCCCACCCTTACAAGCTTGCTTAGATATTAAAAATCTCCAAAATTCAATTTGATTTCTTAGCTTCTGTGCCAAGGATTATGTGGTGCCTGATTTTTGAGTCTAGCTCTTCCCTAGCAATTATTATTTTAACCGGAGTGTAAAATTAGGCATCTCCAAAATTTGTATCTGTTGATTACAGTAGTGAAAAGGAAAAGGGACGGAGAGCTCCTGAAGAAATATTCATCTGTAAATATGATAAAAACATGTGACGTGTGAACAAAATAATGTTTACAGTACAGAAGGCCAAAATAATGTAATGCTAACCATGTTTCACATTTAGGATTGGATGCATAGGAAGCATTACATACAGAAATTATTTTTGATATATACTAGGATATATCAAAAATATAGTTTAGTGTAGGATGTATCTTTATCCTACACTAAATCTAGAAGCATATGAGGGTTCTTTTCTACAAACAGGAAAACACTATGGGATAGGCTACCAACATAATTCAAGATTTTCATTATCATTTAATCTGGGGGGTTTTGGACATTTTTTAGGTAAGTATCCAAATGTTTTCTAATGGATGTATGCATATTTTTTTTCACTTTTAATGGTGGAAGATTGGAACATTTAATAGCAAAATAATCTATGTAAATGTAAAAAGTTATATTTAGGGAAATGTTATTATGTTATATACAACTTTCCCTTTTTTGTAGGCACTTCATGTAACAAAATGTACACATTTGATGTAAATGGTCACATGATCATCCCAAAACAAAGGAAGCATCTCATTCTTCCATCCTTTTGGTGTTCTAATGAAAACTTTCTTATTAAATGTGTGTTCTGCATGTCAGGTGGTGGCTATAGCCGGAGATTTGCACTGAAACAAAATCTTGACAAGAAATCTTGTGGAACAAAGAATTTGGGGAACTCTGTATGAACATTTTGCCTGTTTCCTTATCCAGCAGGAGCTGAAAAGAAATCTTCCCAGGTTAGCAAAGATTTTTCTGTGTTGTTTTTGTAACTCTGTGTTTTCTTTTACTTCTGTTTAGCTTGGGTTTCCCATTTCTGCATATGAAACCTATTTTTCTGATGTATATGGTAACATTCTGTTATTCCATGGGAAATTGGCTGAATGTCTTGAGAAGCCTGGGATGGTTTCCAATATTTGATATAATTAGGAGCATCTCAAGTTATGCTGGTTTTTCACATCAGTGAAAAACAGGAAAAATATTTGCTTTTAGTGCTTATTTAATAATCAACGCTGCTAAATTGTGGTAGGGTTTTTAAAATTATTTTCCCTTTCATTTTTTATTGTGCACTGCTCTTTTTTTCTGTGTTTTTCTCTGCTGCAGAAGGACATTGTAGAATTTCCTGAAGGAGACTGCCACAAACTAGCTTGAAAAGGTCTTTCATAAAATTAATTTAATCTTCTGTCTGTGATTTCATGGGATTTGGATCAGTCCTGGAGAAACTGGGCATCTACTTGAAGGAAGCAGTTACTTCCACAGCACAACGGATGCTTCATTTGCTTTGCTGATTCACAGAAGGTGCAAGCTAATCAGAACAAGTGATTCATGAGGTACAGCTGAGCAAAGACATAGTCTTCTGTGAGAATCTTAATTGCCATTTTGTAGCTTTTGCTCTTGTGTTTTAAACCTACAGAAGAAACTGATATCTCCCTGCAAACTTGCAGGATTCTGGGGGACACTGTGTGGAATAACTGTAAAGTTTTTGTGCTCAACTTCTTTGTGGTTCTCCAGTCAGGCCAAAGAGAAATTTTACCATCCTTCCTTGACAAGTGAGAATGCAGAGAGACAGTCATTGCTGGTTTTGTATGAATGAGGTAAGACCTCTAACTCCTCAGTCTAACAATATCCCCTTTGCTTCTTGTAGGCGATCAGGAACCAGAAAGCCTCCTGCCTTCGCTGAAGCCAGCTTTAGACAGAGATAGTTACTGTCAGGTTCCATACGTACGTGTAGCACATGTGCATTGGCTCTGCATTCTGCCTTCCAGGATAATTTACAGAGGCATAAAGGCTGTGGGGGCCTTTTCCAGACCTTCCCAAAGACCACACTGCAGTAATGATGCACTCCAACACCACACCACATCCAGTCTTGATCCCAGGAGTTCTGAATGTGTCTGCAGACCTGAGGGAACCCTCCTGGCTACTCATTTTTCTATGCAGAGCAGCTTTGGAAGCAAGACTGTGTAGGTCCATGGAAGATAGATTAGCTAAATCCCCTCTTCCACACAGAGCAGTCAATTGCACAGTCCTTGGCTCACTCATCCAGGGACTCGTCCCACACAGCCTTCACATCTTTTATGGGGAGAGCACTGAAGGATGTTCTGATGACAGAAGTAACATCTAAATAGGACTCTAGGATGAGGCTTTTTCTCATCTGGTTAATCAGATGCTGCTGCTCTATCTAGGAGCATGAAAGAGCAAATTTAATCTATATCCAGGCTAGGACATAATGGTCTGGATGGGTGGGTGACTACCTGGGTAGAAAACTGTTTGGATTATCAGTGGTTAATATGTCATGACCTGTGTGGATGCCTGTGGTGAATACTGCAGAGGTCTGTCCTGTTTAATGTCTTTGACAATGACTTGGCAGAGGTGGTAGAATGCATTCTAGTTGCGTTTGCAGGTGACACAAAGTTGGGGGAAACATTTGATATGCTCAAGGGTAGGGCTGTCTTCTTGGTTGGAGGAATGTGCCATAAAATTGAACAAGGACAAATGCCAAGAACACAGCTGGATCCCGTGTTCAGTTTTTGCCTCCCCATATGAAAGAGAAGGCTTAGTGGAGAACCCCAAGCATTATGGGGCTGGAGTGCTTACCCCTGATGGAGAGCTGATCCCATTCAGACTGGCGAAGGCATGCTTGTGGGAACTTTTAACAGTTCCCCCAGTACCTACAAGGAGTCATTAAGGAGATGGCACCACAATTCTCAAAGTGGTGCAAGGCAGAAGGACAGCAGTGGGCATAAGTTGAAACAAAAGAGGAGAAACTTTTTTCCTGAGAGTACAGCCAGGCAGTGGAGAGGTTCTTCTGATATGCTGAATGGTGACCATTCCTGGAAGACCCAGTTGTGCAAAGTCCTTAGCAACCTAGTCTGATCTCATAGTTGATTGTACTTTGGGCAGGATTTTAGGCTAGCTGGCATTCCAATGTCCCTTCCAACCTGAATTTTCCTATCAGTGTTATCACCTTCTTTCAGCAGCTTCCATTTCTGGACGGTTTTTTAACCAAGATTTCCTAGGCTGAAGCCTTTCCAGAATGTTTAGAAGGGAATCAGTATTGACTCAGGTTGTTTCTCACTATCCTCCTCTGTGAAGAAAAGTGTCTTCTGTCATTGGATGCAGAAGAAAATGGGAAAATAAAATCACCTGACTGTTAGGATATGCAACATAGATCCCTACATCTGGACTTGTCTAGACTCACACCGTAACTGATAGAGAGAAATGTCATTTTTTGAATGACATTAATCTCATCTGAAGGCAGACGTCTAAAACATGTTGTCTGGATCATGCATGAGTATGTTTTTCTCCACTGGCTGTATTGGAAGTTTAGGTGAATAGCTGAGTTGTAGCTGCCTGTAATATAGTTGCCCACAGAGTTAAATGAGATCATTCCTATCTGAAATGTCAGCAACTACCCACCACCCTTCCTATCTGCTCTGTACACCGAGAGCTGTATGACAGACGTAGACCAGCTATCTCCTGAGATCCTTTGTCTTTGCAGGGGTGCATGTGAAGCCCTGTGAGAATAATTCAAGGGTAGCATGAATCTGTGGGCAAAAATGGCTTTTTGCGTTGTACAGAATCCACAAAGGACAGACAGAGCTTCAGAAAAAAATTAATCTTGGTAACAAAAATGATGATTCTTTCATGCCTGTCTTCATTATGTGAATCTGGTAGAAATAGTCTAGCCTTTCCCCTGTTTTATATTCAGCACAAACACTAGGAAATTGGCATTGCAATTATGTACCTTAATCCTACCAGCTGAATGATAATCCCAAATTACTCCTTCTGCTTGAAGAAGGATAAGGAGCTCGTAGCTGATCTACCTCACAGTTCAATGTATTAGGTTTGTGTGCCGTTCCTCTGAGTACTTCCAGTATATGAAAGAATTGTATGCCAGGGAGCCTGACCAGGGTTGCAAAATTTCAGGAGGGGGAGAGGAAGACAGTTTTAAGACTGAGGCCTGAATGAGCTTCTATATCTCTTATGCACAGATACACACACATGGCTGCAGGATACCTGGGTCATGGGAAATTAAACACACTGTCTGATGGTTCTGGTGATTAATGTGCAGAGACCTCTCACATCTCAAAGCACCAGCACATTAATCTGATCAATTAAGGCGAGTGATGTCAGTTGTATAGAGTAATATTTTACAGAAGTCTCAATTTTGCAATGTTAGGACTATGTTAATTTACTGCCTAAGTACAGCAACAATTTAGAAAAAAAATCATTTTGACTTTGCTAAAAACCATACAAGTTCCATTTCTGGTTAGAAGCTTTTCATAACTAGATTCAAACCTGTAAGTCAGAGCAAAAAAATTAATACTTTTGATCATGTCCCCATTCAGTGAATGGTAAAAGCACAATTTTGTTATTTATGTTCCTTTCAGCAAGTAATGTATGACTCATGAATTTACTATTTATTACTTGATAATATTTTTCTGTTGTTTCCTCCCCTCTCCCTGCTTGTGGTTTTCTGTGAAGAGTTTGTGGCAGCCACAGCATTTGAAATCAGACTCATCCTGGCCAAAGATACATAGAGGTTTTCCTCTTCCTGATTGAATGAACATGTGACAATCAGTATGATGTGCACCTGAGAGAAAAAATTATTGAAGATGTCAGCAGGTAAGCAAGGAATATGGAACACATAGAGATTGAACAAAATCAGAGATTGATAAAGAGGGTATGGTATGTGAGGATTTTTGCAATTTAAAACTTTTTCTTTTCTTGGTCAAACTAAGACCAGTAACAAAGTTTCTGGCTCATTATTAATGGACCTGAAGTGTAATTTTTCAGAAGATTCAATGAATTGTGTGTGAACATAATAAAAATAGAAGGCATAATTCTGATTCTGTTGATAAGGAAGATTTTTGTCATTGATTTTAATGAAATCAGGGTTTTACATGAGGTATTTAAAACTTTCAAAATGCAACTAAAGGAGTGCACGTGTAGCACACATAGCAGGGAAAAATATCTTGTGGGTTTAAATTAATTTTGTGCGTGTGTGTGTGTGTGTAATTAAGTGTGCTGAATCCTAAAAAAGTAAATTATTTATTCACACAATTTTGCGTAGGTAGAAATGGATTCTGAAGAAGTATTTCAAACTGTAGTTTGTAAAGTGAAGATTGTGGAGCACTGAACAGAGCTTTATTTGATGCTTCTAATGCAAGAGACAAACTTCCATGAATTTGGGGAATGGAATGAAAAGAATTATGTCAGCAGATGAAAGGTAATTAAACATAAGGAGCAAAAGATGTAAAATGCAGTTATTGTGTCAAGTTCTCAAAGCTGCACACAACTGGGATGTGTGTGCTGTTCCTTAAACTGCAAAAATCAAAAGAAATAATTGGCCTTGTGATCACAATGGCAAGTATCTGAAAAAGACACATTTCTCTTTAGATTGAAGGATATTGAAAAGCTCTCTTAGAAATTGCTTCTGAATACATAAACAAGGTGGCATGGTTGCTTAAAAAAATCTGAAAAGGAAACAAACTGAAAAGTTCATTTTGGGGGAACTTGCTGTTAGCAGAAAGTTTATTCATGCTAGAATAAAGGTCCTTCTTCTTTCTATATAGTGTCTTCCTAACTCAGCTTTCAGGGGTATATTGAGGGAGAACACTTAAGATCAAAACCAGCAAAAAAGACACATTTCTCGTATTTAAATTTGGTGATAACTCTTAAAGTGCTGAAGAACTATTTGTTTATGACAAGGGCTAATGGTTTTGAACTAAAAGAGATTGATTTAGATTAGTTTCCCAGAAAGGTGGTAGATGCCTCATCCCTGGAAACATCAAGGTCAGATTGGACAGGGCTCTGAGCAACCTGATCTAGTGAAAGTTGTCCCTGTTCATTGCAGAGGGGTTGTACTAGATGACTTTGGAAGGTTTGCTGTAAACCAAATTTTTTATGATACTATGAACTCCTGGCCTCAGAGTAGTGGGTTCTAAACTTCAGGTGGAGTCAAAGATCAATTGAAAAACTTTAGGTGCAAGAGTCCATTGCAACTAGTTTTGATTCAGCTACAAATAACTACAGGTGGTGAGCCTGTTCTTGAAAAATACCTCTACTCTTCCTAAATATATATATAAAAAATTGTTCTTTCCTTCTATGGAAGAACACCTTCACTATGTGCTCGATACTGGACTAGATAGAATTTCAGTGTGACTCCACACAGCTCCTGCTGTGGTTATCCTGTATGTGCTCTGTGTGGTTTCCTTTTCTCTTACACTGAAAAGATGGAATGGTTTAGATTTTGGCTAAACCTGGGTATGTTCACAGTATATCTTCCATAGGTTTCCCAGCAGATTTGTTTGAGTTTAATGGGAATTCCAATAGAAAAAAAATAATTGTTTGGGGCTCTGAGCAGAATGATTTTATTCAGCAGATAATGACAACTACCTAAGTTCAAAGTCATGATTGCAAACTATTAATTTGGTACACAAGGAAAGAAAGGTCTTGCTGTTTTCGTATGTAAAAAACAGTGTTTGCCACTACCTAGTATTTGCCTGTTCTGTATGGAGTAGAGCTGTAGATCTTGGGTACTAGGCTGACACTGGGGGACACCACTGGATGGGATGAGAGTTTCAGTATTTTCTTTCCATTACAACAGTCACTCCTGAATAACGAAATAATTGTCTCTGCTTGCACCAAGCTTCAGACTGCTGAAAGTAACGATAAAGTTGTGCTGCACTCCTACGCCAACTTGAGAACATGTTAAACCAAGAATTTTCTTCAACAGAACTGGAGTCCTGAGTTTTCACCTCTTTTCTTTTTAAAAGAAGTCCCCACAGTTTTTCTGTCACATTCCCCAATTATTTTATCTGATCCCTTTATCTGCCAATAGCAAATACCTCTGTAGAGATCATGTCAAAATATTAGTCTGAACTTTTAAACACAGATCTAAGCATTGTTCTCTAAAAGAGAAAGTTAGGTTCCTCATGGTCAGGTGCAAGTATCAAGGATCATGGAAATTCCTGTGCTTTGACACTAGAGAGGTGTCTTCTGAGCTAATTGCTCTAATATTTATTCCCCTTCCAGCTGATGAAGAGGAAAGGGTAATTTTAATGCCTGATTAAGGTACTATTTTAGGTTAACTCCATGAAGAGTTCAACAGCACAGTTTTTTCCTTTGACTAGGAGAAACTGGTCATCACTACCTCCCATATAGTTGCTTTAATACGGTCAGATGAATCCAGTACCCTCCTCAGAAATTATTTCTGCCCTCCTTTCCACCTGTGACCCAACAAGCAGAGCTGTCTGACTTGCTTTGGAAAAGCTAGGTGGCTTTATGAAGCAAGCAGATGCAGTGATCCAAAACCTTTGCCTTTTCATCATTCCAAAACAAAGCCATAGCAGTAAAGGAACAACCACAGATAATTCCAACTTTTTTTCCTACCAAAACCTGTGAAAAAAAAAAGATGGGAAAATTTGTTCACATATTGAAGTCAGTGGTAGCTGTTTCTTTCCCCATGAAGTAAGTGATACTTTTAAATTAAAAGTTATATGTGTTATTTTTGTACTTCTCCCCTAGTAATTGATTCACTTTTTAAAAAAAATTTATATTTTCTGATAATCAAACTATGAAGTTATCATGTGATTGCAGTACTATATATGCACAGAAAAACACAGTAATTATTAGAAGTTTCGCTTTAAGGGTAAATAAAAAAGATTAGCATGGGTAGGAAACCCATTAATTTGTTAATTTAATACACACCCCCTCCCCAGCTGCCTGATTAATTTAGTCTGTAGTGCTCTGGACCTCCTGGAGTCAGAAATAAAGGATCAATGGGTACTGGGGGACTTCCATGACTTCCATGTCTTGGTTTTTAGTATTTCACTAGATCCATCCATGGAAATGTACTGCCTAAAAAATATAAAAATTTATTCAGCACAAGCAGAGCTCCAGCAGTACTGGGTTTCCTCCTCCTACCCCATGCCCACCAGGTCAGAGGTCACTGTGCAGGACTCATAGAAGCTGTTGGACATTTCCAAATCCCACTGTACACACTTGCAGCTATTTATGCTGATAGAGAAGAAGAAATTAAATTGCCTCTGGGTAAACACATATTTTGTGGAAGCTGGAAATAATAGGCATAATTGGTGTTGTGGGCTTAAAGAACCTATTGTTCTACCTGGAACAATGGCTTTTTTAACATCTTTTCCCTAGCAACCACAACACTCTCAACTCCACACTGTTCTCTGAAAAGTCCCAGGGTGCATTCCTGTTTTTTTCCTGATCCTTTTCATCACTAATCCTGCCAGCAGCATGGCAAAGGGCAGGTTTAACATCCTTTTCGAAATAAACCATTGATACCCTACAATTAACTACTGAAGCTGCCTCTGCCCAGTGAAGGTAAAGAGATGAAAGACTGAGAGGAGGAACATGAGATAGAGTTGTGGCTTTGATCTTCTTTATGCACTCACATCAATTGCATGTGGATCAAGAGCACCACAATAACTGCACTAGCATATCCAGTTTGTCTACTGCAGTGTGCCAGGACACCTTGTGGAGTCTGCCTTTTCTAGAGCAGGTCTGCCAGAGCAGTCCCCTCGAAGTTTGAGTCAGAGCAAGACATTAGAAGAGAAACAATTACACTGACATGCCTGTCTCCCTCTGCGAGAGGACACACTGTGCTGGACACCCTCAGTGCTGTGTACAGCCAGAGGAAAACATGTCTTCTTTATAGCACCAAAGAAAGTAGATGATGCTGCTGTCTGCAGTGCGTTTATTCCTCTGCAATTCTTCCCATTAGCCTATGAAGATTGGGGGCCTTTGCTTTATACCATTAAAGACTCACTATTTACCCCAACACACTATGTGCTGCTCATTGATGACATTTGCTATAGGAAGATGGCGCTGTCCTAGCTTTTGCCACTTTTCAGATGGAGAATGAGTAATAATTTGTACATTTGTGCTTTCAAAACTCTTCACCTAGTTCTTATTCAGCTGGCTTTCTCTGTGTCCTCCCAAGCAGCTGCTATATTCTCCATCTGCCTGCCTTTGTTACCGCTCCTTGCTGCTGCTGCTGCACTTGGCTTTGCTGATTCTCTCCCAAGATCTCTCATCCAAGATCCCTGACTCCTCCTGACTTGGCTGTACCTTCCAGCTATTGCTGTGATCTCTGGTTGTCCTGCAACAAGTGCTGTGAGGGCTTCCTGCTTCATCTGGAGGGATTCTCTCCAAGGAATAATTGTTTACACGGAAACAGGGAAATGGCATAATTCAGGTAGCAATCTTTCTAGGCATTAATATTGATCCAGGCTTTGGCATCATCTCAACAAAATATGTTGCCTGGTAGTATTTTCTCACTTTTTTGTAAAGTTAAATGATTGACCATTATCAGTTATTAATGAAATGTTTCATTTTAGGTCAAGTGAAAATTGGGAAGTTTTAAATATTTCAAGTGCCTTTTTTATTTCTCTTCAGTTGGACCATTAAATAGAAAAATGAATTGTTTGCACAGTCCTACTGAAGACAATATTTTTTATTCTCCCTGCATTATCACCTGACACAAACAACATTTACTTACTATTCTATGTTTGGCTATGGCGTCATTTATGCACAGCTGGGACAAAAAAATCACCTTCTTAATTTTAAATATCTGAAAATATTAAGGGAAAGTTGGAAGAGAATAATTAAAAGTCCAAACAAGAATGAGCACTGAGGAAAAAAGCGCTGGTTCTTTTAATACAATACGAAGGCCTTGTTTTGTAAGTAACTAATACACAATGAAGTATATTTTTCCTTTACAAGATACCACAGAAATGACTGTGAGTTTTCAACCAGAACATGCAAAGGCTTGATAATGTGAGGCATAGGAAATGAGAAGATAAGGTAAAACAATTCAAAGCTCTTGCACAGCAGTAAAAGGACGAACTGAAAAGGAGAGCAAAGAGCACTTATCTGGAGGATGCGTATTAGGACTTCCTGATGTCCCATCCTATGCTTGGAAAAACAAAAACTGCAGATATAACTGTAGACCCGCAGCCCTTATGCAAGCTGATAAGAGCAAAGAAAAAATGACTTCTTTGGAAAGAACACTTGTCCACCTTAAATGCTCCAAAGTCTGAATTCTGAAGTTCTTTACATAGACAAAGATGAATTATATTAAATATTCTTGCATCTGAGACTGCAAAAATAACATTTGGGGGTTTTAACTTGTTTATGCATTTATAAATACCTAGTTTTCATTGTAGTGTTTTCAGGTCTGAAGTCAATTTTAGTCATCAGTTTTACGTTTCACATGGAAACAGCAAAGAAAAAAATTCTTCTGAAGTAGGAAAGTTTGTTTTTGAGAACAAAGAAGTGGGTACAGAGACTCCAAGGCAAAAAACCACCTGAAAATAATTCTGAAGAATTTTTCTTATAATCATATAGTCATAGATAGAATGGTTTGGGTAGGAAGGGACCTTAAAGACCATCTAGTTCCAACCCACTGCCATGGGCAAGGATACCATTCACGAGACCAGCTTGCTCAGGGTCCAAACTGTCCAACCTGGCCTTCAACACTTCCAGGAAGGAAGTATCCACAACCTCTCTCAGCAACCTGTTCCAGGGCTTCACCACCCTCTGAGTCAAGAATTTCTTCCTAATATCTAAACTAAACCTAGCCTCTTTCAGTTTAAAACTATTGCCCCTTGTCCTGTCACTATCTGCCTGTCTAAAAAGTCCATCTCCCTTCTTTTTTTCTAAAATATCCCAAGGTACCTGCAATGAGGTCTCCCCATAGTCTTCTCTTCTCCAGGTTGAACAACCCTAACTATCTCAGCCTGTCTTTGTAGGAGAGGTGCTCCCACCTTCTGACCATCTTCCTGGTCCTCCTCTGGACTTGCTCTAACAGACCCACATTCATTTCATTCTCTAAATAAGATATGTGATGTTATAGTAATATACATCCAGAAAAAACCCCAGTGACTTTCTGCAGTAACATCCAGGCGTCTGTCCTCCAGAAATTTCACTAGACAAATGTGGAATGTGCGGGGTGGGCTGCAGGGCATGCTCTTTCTATAATGTGCTGTGAGGGCATTATACAAATTGGACAGCAACCGAAATAGGAGTTCTTGTAAAACAGAAATCAAGGCTGACTTGTGTACAGCAGTAGGGGCACCTTGACTGCTAATATACAACAGGGCCAGATATGCTCAGCCTGTGATGACTTAACGTTTGGCTAAGTCATGTAACACTGAGTTGTTATTGACTGCTACTACTCATATTGGCCACTACTACTCATATTGGCCCCATCATCATTAGAATGTCCTTTGCAGAGCTGCCCCTTACCCACTAGTTACTCATCCAGACTCCAGCCTAGGTGGAGCATTTTGGAATTGCCCTGTTGCATTTTAGACCATTTTTTAGGGTTTTTTTTCCAATTTTCAGGATCATTGCTGGTCTCACCAAATACTCTAGGCCAATTTTGAATTTGGTTCAATACTTCTTTTGGGGAAGGGAAACGCTTCTACTATCTTTAGAATGAATGCAATCAGTCTCTTTATAACCAGTTTATCTCAGAGAAAGTTGACCAATGTCAGAATAAATCTGCTTTAGCAAAATAATTGAGCCTTTTCTACAAAATACAGCTTGGAACAATAGCACCATTTATAGAGGAAAAGTCATTCTGCTGGGCTGCTTATCTCAGAATTAGTTTCTGTCTTTCCCTTTGCTGTTTTTGTGTTTTACTCCTTGCTGATTAATTTGGGTGGGTTTTGCTATTTTATAAATTTGCACTTACAGTCAGTATTTAATTGATTTTGCCATTAATAATTCATAAAATGCTAAAGTTATTGATCAATATAACAATTTTTATACCAATTATAACTGAAGTATAATTAATAATTATTAATCAGATTGCCAGTCATATGACCCATGCTGTACTTTTTTCCCGTGTGTGCTCACAACGGTGGAATGTGGCAGTGTTACCAGGGTGCTTTGATATTTCTAGTCCAGGTACTTTAGGAATGAGTCATATAGAGCTTTTGATACAAGTATGTATCTGAATACATTTTTCTTTCTCTACAGCTAGGACATTTATCTTAGTGTCACAGAGGGAAAACTTCAGATATGTCTGGTGAAACTCCAAGGCTGAATGAAATGATCAGCCTTTAAAACTAACCTCAAATCATGACCTGAATGTCACACAAAAGTTTTAGGGAGTGGAATTTCAATGTAACAAGCTATTTTTTAAAGGACTTAGGATTTTTAAACCCCTTTTGTTACTTCTGAGCTCTTTGTCTTGGCAATACTGCAGAGTGGAATTTTCCCATGAGAAATTCTACCTCTGTCAAATGGAATTATGAAAATTTTTTAAAAGTTATACTTAAAATTGGTGATGATTAGTGTTCTGAGCAGAAAATCATAACCTTTGGCAATGAAAAATTCTTATTATACTTTCTAATTCATTTTTGTGTCGCAGTAGCATAGTTCATTATTTCAGATCTACTGCTATGGTTTATAACTTCATTTAAATTTGCCAAATACTAAAGTTTCCACTGCTTCTAAGTTATTTTTCACTGCTTTACCTGATGGGTGTCACTGAGGAAACAGGAACATTCTCTTTGCACAGATTATTTCGACAAATTCTCAAAATACTCTGTTTCAAAGGAAGAGCTTGGGGTGTAAGCAGTTTGGCAAAAAGTGAAAGAGGCAAAGTCACAGCATCAGCATGTCCAAATTCTGGAAGGCCAAGGCACTGTAAACAAACCCTTCTCTCAGAGAAGATGTATCTTAATCAGTTAATACGATGTGATTCTCAAAGCACACGTTTCTTTGCTCCCTGCAGTGTCCTTCTGATCTCTTCTTGTGTGATGAATGATGGCTAGACAAGGGTATGACACAATAGGTTCAGGAACTACATCTTCCAGGACAATTATTTTTAGGTCCTAAGGAAAGACATCCAGGACTCTGCAGTCAACTGTGTTTCTATTTATAATCAGCATCTTTCTTCAGCCAAGCACTCCAGTTTAAAAGTCAATTGATGATTGACGCTACATAAAGATTTGCTCACAAGATCATTACAGCCTTAAAAGAGTGCAGAATTTGCGTTTAGACAAGGGATTTAGTTAAATCCTTTCTCTGTCCAGGGTTAGATTAGACCAGTCCTGAAATACCATCTAGCTGCAGCAACAGGATGTTAATCCTTTAAAAGCAATCATCTGTTGTGTGTACATTTCACACCTTTGCCTTTTGTTACTCAGATAATTCCTCCACACAATAATGGCTAAGAGGAAGGCATATCAGGGCTATGTTTATCTCCATGCTTATGCAGAATTCCCCCTGAGAACCCTCTGCTGTTTGTGCTAGAGCCTTTATATTTTGCTGGGCCAGCACCAGGAAAATAGCAAGGACAGAATCTGATACAGTATGTTCACCAGTTTTAAAATCAGATTCACTGCTGGATTTGGAATGTAGCAAAGGATTGCATTGTTCTCTGCTTTCCACATTCCTTCAAAGCTGAAGAAGCATTTATTTTGGTTCTCTACTTAGCAAACTGCTTTGGAGAGCATCAACTTTCTCTGGAGTCTGTCAAGACCTCCTACCCTTTCATTAATTTTTGTGTTCATGATCTCTTGAAGAAGGCTTCACGTACTCCTGAACAAGCAATAAAAGGTTACCTAGACCTCTGCAGAATTAATTTACTTTGCTTGCTGCTTTCTTTCCCCCTTACTGCCCCCATTTATAATTGCATTAATTACGTGCATAGAAAAGTATTCTGTCTCTTTGACATTAATTACCTGGCAGTGAAGATTAATGAACTTTGTAAAGTATTCAGTATAACACATTCATAAATGGCTAACAAACAGCAAGGGTCACCAGTATAGTGGGAATCAAGTAATGACCACAGAAGTTTCCTACTAGTAGTCAAAAGAAAAAACAGATAAACAAGCCACTAAAAAATCTCCCAAGAAAAAAAAGAAGCATATTGATGTACAAAAAGCTATGCAAAGTGACTTTGTAAATGAATTTTTTATACACTGTAGTCATTTCCCACCAGAATAGGTAGCCTGTAAAGCTTTTTTTGTTTTGGTTTGTTTTTTTTTGTTACTCTAATCAGGCTTAATTTTGTTAAAAATTTGCTCAGGTTTCCCACCAAGCTCTGAGTCTTTTTCTTCATATTTTCATTTTTATATAAAAGAGAAAATCTACTACTGAGTCAAACAACACTAGCATTTTTATGGGAAATCTCTCAGGGTTTACACAATTATTTGACCAGAGAGGAGACATTGAGACTGCTATAACTGGCTTATTATGACCAGAGCTGCACAGCAGATAGGTGCAATATTAGGAAAGTTGAAAAGTGTTTCAAACATTGGTATGACCAAGAATGTTGTGTAATTTCCTTAAATTTACCCTGTATTGTTACACTTTCACTGGTGAGATGAAGTCTTCCAGTCGGCAGCCTAAGAAAACATTACAGGGGCCATTTTCCTGCGTCTGCTTCTCACATGCCATTGGGGTGCAGAGGAGAAGGTCGGAGCAGCACAAAACTGAAGACCCATGGGGAACAGTTTGCAAACCCTGTAAATTCCAGAAACCACACAACAAGGGGTTACAGCTCCCTGGAAAGGTGACTGTGTTGGGACATGATGAATGTCCTAGCACTGCGAGCCTGTGCAAGATGCAGTCACACAGCACAGTGCAACACATAGTGTCGATTAATTAGCTGGTGGTTTTAGTCGGTACTGGAGTAAACAGAAGTGTGGCAGAAGCCCAGACAGCTGGGCTTCTATGGTTATGGCAAAATAGCATAGGGAAAGGGTCAACAAAATTCTGCAGGATCAGAACTGCAGCTTTTAAAGCAAAATCCGAGTTCTATTTGAAATTCTCTGTAGCTGTATTTTGCGAAAAGACTTTGCAAAAATAGACTACATTATATAATTAAATCTATTCTCTTTAATTATGTCATGTAGCAAACCTAAATCCAATTTTGATGGCTACTATGTCATCAGAAGGGAAATGTAGGATGACCTAAACTCAGCCACTTTGCGATTAGTAGTTTACTCTCAGCTGCTTTTAGAATGCATTTTAATATTTACTGTTTTATGTAGCTGCTTCACAGTCTTCATTTGTTTCATCACAGTAATATGATGTATTAGGGAAGTTTCAATGCTCTGATTTTGTAGATTTCACAGAGAGGAAAAAAAGTCACAAGTAAATTGGTGCCAAAGATGGAAAATGAATCATGACTTTGGACTCAGACACACAACCTCACTACAAAACTGACTTTTTCTGCCTATAGTCATGTGGAGGCACATACAGGGGCTTTAGTCTAAGTGTACATGTACATTGCCTTCCACAGGCTTGTATTTTATGCTTGCAGCTGGCTATGGGCATAACTGTTTCCAGGACTAAAGACTTAGTTCTTAGTGGACTCTATTCAAGTGCTAACTCACTTCATCCCTACTGTCCTTAAGGTTCCCATTAAAGACTTTTCTACCTATATCTTCCTCTGAAAGTACATTGTAGTTAATTACTTATATTTCTGCAACTCTCTCTCCTTTTGGATGACTCATTCTGTAATTGATAGACATTTTCCAGATAAAGTGTTCAGGAAAATTATGCTTGAACTTAAACATTGTTAGGTTGAATTGTATGGTTTGGTTTAGCTGCACAGGTCAAGTGCTCCAGTGTGATTACTCAAAGGGCAAATGAGTCACTACTTACTATCCCATCGCTCATCACTAATTCCGGAATAACACCGGTTCTTTGTTATGGGAAGGAAAAAAAGGGTCTTTGCATTAACTTGTACACAAATGAAACTTTGATCTCAACTATACGCATATGGTAGCAAGGATGAACTTTAATTATGCACTGAAGGTTTTGCCAGATTGGGCCTCAGATCTTTCCTAAGAGTACAAATGTACTTTTCTGTAATGGATAGAGGCATATTTGGTCCAAGCTTTTTAAAATGTTGGGTACCTCTATTTTTGAGAGCCAACTTGAGCTACCTCAAAGGAACTTTATTTTAGATAGACTGTGTAAGGACCATCTTTTTGAATATGTACATTAGAATCAGTTTATTTCTTTCACGCTGGATGCCTAGAAATATCTTGAAGCTTTTAAAAATTGATAGATGTGTGCTTTTATTTTTCCAGCATTTAAGAAAAAAAAGACAATTATACACAGTCTAGAACAAAACTCAACATACAAAATTTTTTGTTTCTTCCCTAGTTTAAGAATGCTTGTAAAGGTAAGGAATTTTCTCAAAAAAGAAAAAAATCTTCACGTAGTCCATTTAAAAATCCCATTTTTAGAATTTGACCAAACTTCCTTCTCCCAGGGCTACAGTTATGGCCATCTAGCAAATAACATACTAAACACATGGATCAGCAAAACTATCAGCGCCTTAGCAGAACTGACTATATGGAAGACATAGCTATAAATGCAGTCATTGCCTTTACAGGTTAGCTCAACCCATTTAAAGTTCAAGTCCTACAGCCCAGAAAAGCGAATCATGAGAATTTCTTCAGGTGATGATTTCTCTGGTTCACCTTGGAACAAAGAAGTCACGGTAGGTAACCAACTCCTGAAACCATATTTCAAGTTTAACTTTAGTCCTTGAAGAATAAGAATACTAAAAATATAAAATGAAAGTACTTCGATAGATAGCATGTTTTTATTTGTTGTCTTGCACTGAAGAATTACTCCTTGAGTGCGTATCAGCAAAAAAACAACGAACCAACCAACAAAGCAACCAAAAAACCCCAAAACCAAAAACCCAAACATTTGATGCTTCATAAATCCTAGAATGCTGAGGTTATATACCAGAAACAGAAATAGGAAGGGCTTGATTTTTGACTCAAGTCCAATATATTCTTCCATCAACAGTAACTTTAGGTAGAAAAAGCCATATTCCTAAACGTCTGGACTTGTGACACAATTTAGTCAACCTTGAGCTGAATTGATTTTTATGTCATTTCAGATATGTTTTCTTAGTTAAGACCAATAATGTACTTAAGAAGTAATGTGACCCTACAGAACACATTTCTGGAAGACAATAGCTTGTTTGGGTGTTTCCTCTGCGAATATTTTGTGTGTTTTATGACTTATATCTGCCAGTTTAATAATTGTCCTATGTGAAAAAAACCCAGCAAGGTGACTTTTAATTCATGGCAGTAAAGAAGGCCACCAGAGGGTACTTTGTGAGACTGAGATTTTTTTCCAAATTTAAAGCCCCAGGAGATTCCCAGGTCACCTATTCTGACCTGTAATGTATCACAGGAGATTAATAATTTACAGATTGACCTTCCAGTCACCATTATTTGAATAGTGTGGGTAATTCACATGTATAAGTATTTATGTGGACCTTTGCAGAGTTCATGAGTATTCACACGGCAGGTGTTTTTCCCCATTTCAGCCCAGCATCTGTCTGATCAAGTTTGTCTCATCATGATAAAGCAGGAGAGTGGATGTTATGTAGGTAGAGCAGGTACAGATGGCAAGACACTGTGGTGCTGGAAGATATTTCTTACAAATGACTGAACCCCTCTTCAAGAAATCTCAACCCTCTCATACTCTATTTTCCTGTATCAATTGTGATGCAACTTGATAACTTAAAATTAATTATGTATACATAATGGTACTGTAAAGAAAAGAGTAATGGAGTGGGTCCAGCAGAGGACAGAGGGTGGTAATTGGACTGGGGCATCTTTCTTATGAGGAAAGGTGAGGAAGTTGGGTCTGTTCAGCCTTGAGAAGACGACAACTGAGAGGTGACCTCATTAATGTATATAAGTCTAAGGGAGGGAGTGCCAAGAGGAGGAAGCTAGGTTCTTCCCTGTGGTGCCAGTCACTAGGACAGGAGGCACATGAAGTTCCACCGGATTTTAAGGAAGAATTTCACAGTGCAGGTGACCAACCACTGAAACAGATTGCCCAGAGAGGGTGTGAAGTCTCCCTCACTGGAGATATTCAAGAACTGCCTGGATGCAATTCTGTGCCATGTGCTCTTGGACGTTCCTGGTTGAGCAGGAGGTTGGGCCAGATGACCCACTGAGGTCGCTTCCAACCTGCCCCGTCCTGTGATTCTGTAATGAAAAGGACATTTCTGAGATCAAAAGAGGCCTGAAACTTATCTTGTATAACCACTATACCCTGCCCTAACACACTACTAATTAAGCAATGAAGAGAGTGAAGATTGTATGCTTTGATTGACTTTTTTCAGCTACTTTCACTCTTATAGTGTTTATTCAAAATAATTCAATAGCTGTATAAGACCACAGCATTGTGTCTTTATGCTCAAATGAACAAATAGAAGCAACAAATTTTTAACTGGGCAACTATTGTATGGCAATGATGAATGTGGAAACAAAGATGCAAGAAGCAGGCACCAAAATGGAAGCTCTTTTTCCATCTATTTGCCTCTTCATTTAAAAGAGGTGGATATAGGGATATGGCATCAACAGAAGTTAACTGGATTGTCTTGAATAGGAACAATATTGCTTCTATTCATTCATGTAAGGGCTGCACCATTGCTGTTCATGCAATATGAAGAATATTAGGAGCCCATCCTTGCAGAGTGGGGTTCCAGGAGCCTGTGGGTTGTGCTGTGTACAAAAGCATGAGGTTGGTTACCTGTGCCAGGTTAGCCATGCAGCTAAGACAGAGGGACTGGTAATGAGGGCTCACCCCACTTAGTCTCTACACACAATAGAAATACCTAAAGCTCTCTGCAGCCTGAACTGATACTCTCTGAGCTATCTTGGAAGGAGCCAGATTGAATCTAGATGCTGTGTACAGATTTTAGCCTGAGACAATCTGTCTTGCTGATATGGATCCTGCATAGCACCCTATGACCTCTGTGTCAGAGCTTACTTGTGTCTGGCCAGCTTTGGGCAGACACAGGCAGAGAAGCTGTGTCTGCCTACACTATCCACATGTATATATATCCATCCTTCCATAAGTAAGAGAAAGAATATAAAGGCATTGCTCTGTTATGGTAAAATGCATCCCTAGAGAGCACAATTGAATGGGACGGATGTACTGAGTATGACTGACTCCATAGGAGTCTTCCTCGAGCCTTAGTTTTTTCATAATTGCCTTTGGAAAGCAGCTGACAACCAAGGAGTGCATATCTGTGGGACACCACTTCTTTATATCACTTGTCATCCCTTTTTTACCCTCAGAGACCTCTTCATTCATTATCTTCAGTCTTGCCTAGCATACATCTTTGGAACCTCATCAATCCCAAAGACATGTTGTCCATAAACTGACAAAACAAAACCACTCTCAAGTATAGATTGAGTTTAAAAAATCTGCCTGCTGTGTAGCCCTAAATCCAGTTATGAAATAACTGGAAAGCTGAGCAGCCTTTTATGCTCTCACCAGTGATACTCCAAAAATGTTTTTTTCTCTCCTCCTGGGAGCACACAGCAGTCCTGTGAATACTGTGGGGACCTGGTTCTTGTGTTGGCTACAAAGGAAGGATTTCTGGATGAATTTTACAGTACTTAAAGAGCAGTTCTTCTTCAAACACAGCTTTTACTTTCACATGTTTTAAGGTTTAAATTATGTCTTTTACATTTTCAATTTCCATGTGGAAATATTCATCCAGCTTTTGATTTTTGTCAGAAATTCAAATGAGGATGAGGTGTAGAGGAAGGATTTGGTTTTCCAAACATAGTCATGCATCTAGCATGACTTGAGATGCCCTCAGATATCTTGGGCAACCGGGCTGGCAAATAAGCCACAAATCTGAACTCTTCTGGAGCAATAATTCTAGAATATCTGACAGTGTGTTAACTTGTATGATGTATGCAACATCCCTCTTCTTGCTGAGAGCGTAAACCTCTGGATTCTCTAGACAGTACCACAGGTAGTTAGTACTGATAACAGTATCTGTACTCTAGATTGTTAAATTGATTGAGTTTGGGTTTTGGTGAGGGGGGGAGTTGCTGTTTTGTTTGTTTGTTTTTATCATATCAAGTATGCTTTTCTGGGTGATTTTTAAATGCACATGTGATGGTGGAATTATGGGTGCCTTAAATCACTGAATTGTCTCCACAGTTAATTGTTACTTCAAAGGTGAGACCTATGGTAGTATGTCATTGCTGTTTGTTTGCATGCTCCCTTGTACCTACTGTTAGTCATACCTGTGTGTTGCTTTACCCCACAGGTAATCTCAGTGCAGGTTTTTGTTGCATGCACAGTGTGCTGGAGAACTGTATTTTTATCTCATGATGAAAGGAAAACCAACAAATTTATCCAGTCTATGTTATGCAGCAGTGGCCACATCAGCTACTCTGCACGTATGGAGCAAAGTCATAACAAGGATACCAGCACATAGCAGTTTAATTCACAGCCTGGAAATGGTGTAAAAAAGAAGTTGACTAAATCATTGGTGCTTTACTGCCCAAAAGCTTAGGAAGAAATTATCTCTTTCCTCCTCTCCTGTCCCCTTATCTTCCAAATGAACAAACCTGTCAAAATATGAATAGATGGCCACAAGATATAGGGGGAAAATGCAAAACACAAATAAAGAATAAAGATTTTGGGGAAGTGAATTAGCTGAGAAGGAAGAAAGCAAGTTAAACATCTGGCTACTGATCAATAGATATGGAAAAATATAGTAAATGACAGTAAAAAGATCAGAGTTTTAATTCTCTTTTTTTTTTGCAAGTCTTCACTGAAAAGGTTAATTTTAGTCAGGTGGCTAGCTTAAAGCCACAAGCTTGATAACCCACAAATTTACCCAATATCATCTGAGTGACAGAAGGTCTTTCAAACCTGCAGGTAGGTACTTTTGAAAATCCGAAGGAGCTAGAGCTAAGTTAAGCTTCCAGAAGACCAAAAAATCAACAACAAAAATGCCTTTTTCAAAGGGAAAGCTTCCCCCCTCCACTGTCACAAGACAAGGAACTATGAGCTTAGAAACTTTCCATTTCTACAAAGAAATTGTAATATAATGAAGTAAACCTTGCGTAAACACATAGAAGATAAGAGAAAGAAAACTTTTAGTAAATACTTTATCAAACATATATGAAAGCAATCTAATGCAGCCCAGTAGCAAACTCTGTGTTACAAAGGCTCTTATTTACCATTTGTGAATACAAACTAGGAAGATACACAACAGCTCTTAGGTGGATGGGCTGCTGTTGGAAAACTTCTTGGAGAATAACAATTGAGTATTCTTGTCAGGAGTGAAGAATGTATCGAAGGGAAATGATGCAACTCAAACAGGGCACATTTCCTTGAGAGCAAGAACCAAGTGTGACCTGAAGATAGGATCTGTAGAGTGCACAAATACAGAGTAGAGAAAAACTGTCTGGACAGCATCTTAGTGAGTGGCACAAGGGATTGCAGAAGCACATAAGGCAGGCATGAAGCAGTAATGTCTTGCCACTTGTCATAAAAGGTGTGTCCTTGGATGGATAAGCAGGGCTATTTTTTGTGAGAGACATGAAATGCTTCTTCCTATTTGATCCTGGTAACATCTGAGTGGACTTGTGAGAAGTCTTCATTACTTATTTTCAGTAAAATATGCATAACTGGAGATAAGTACATAGCAAGCATGATTTGGAAAACACTAAAAAAGCTAATGCAAGCTGTGGAGTTTTTTAGTTAAGGAAAGATACAACTTAAGGCAGACATGGGATCACTTTTCAAGAAATTAGTTATAAAGAAAAAGGGAATAAAGGCTTCTCTGTATTTTATGAAGAAAAGGACAAAAAGTCGTAAGTCTTTAAACATCTGTCAAGACTGGTATAAGTATAGCTGAACCTGCATTGGGGAGTGATGGGGAATGGATGATCTAAGTGCTTTCCAGTCTCATGGTGTGTGAACTATAGCTCTGTATCTATATCTATATTAAGTAAAACCAATATTTTATTTGTTGTTGGTGGTTCAATTCTTAAGTACTTCCATTTAAAAGCAAGTTTTCAGGCATAGACAATTGGCATATCTATGAAGCATGCACACCTTTTTTTTCAGCTGTCTTAGAGAATAAATATATGAATTGAGTAAGTCATCATTCCTTTATCTTATCTCAGCTGGACATGACCAGGATCAGTGCAAGAACCTGAGTCAGATCTTTAGAAAGGCTTCAATTATTTTGGATTGATTTCACTTTAAGGTGTTACAGTCAAACTGTGATTAATGGGTCTAGTCATGGTACAATTTTTCAGTAGAGCTGTCACAGAGAGTTCATTTTTAAAGAGATTGTGTTGCTGATTGACAAAGAAAGAAACTAGTTATAACTGTTGACATTTCTACATATATGTGCCCACCAAAGCTTCCTACCGAAACAGAACAGTGTTACCAGCCCTTTTGGGAATTTGGGACTGCCTTCTTGGTCTCACGCACTACATTATGCCTCACTGATGCAGTTTCAGCTTGAGGGCTCAAAATCTCTGTGTTGTCAGAGTCAAAATGGGAACTTCAATTCACAGCTTATATGTTCAGTTACTGAATATTAGGTATGGGAACTTTTCAGGATCTCCTGCTAGAGCACCATGTGTAGCATTGGGAAGCTGACAGACAGAAAAAGAGAAGGGTCTCTGTAATCATACTGCTCTGTTCACTCACAGGAATGTTAAAGTCCCTCCACCAAATCAAAGAGAAAGCTTTTGAACAGAGTTGCCTCCATCTCCTTATCTGTGTAGATAGACATTTATTTTGCTTCTCTGTCATTTATTTGCATGGATAAGGTCCTTCTGTCTGTGGCTTGAATATTCCTGACGGAGACCTGCACTGGCCATTCCCACAGATAGTTCATTCCTACAGTATTGCAGGCAGACAAAACCTTAATAATAATTGAAAATTTCAGGAATTGTAACTCACTCTGTATTGATACTGGGGATTGTCCTTACCCAAGCACCCTTGGCCTTGTTGAACTTCAAGAGATTTTCACCTCATGGATCCCCTGGTGGACTCAGGCCTGGTTTGTTCAGTAGCAGTGTTATTGGTGGCTGCTCCATGTAACTGATATGCCAGTTAGTGGGAGAAGAAAAGGATGTTTGAGTAGCATGTATGTTACTTGTTTACAGCTTCTAATTACTCAAGAGAGCCTAAGATAGGAAAAGGATTTAAACTGCATCTTTGTTCCTGCAATTTTGAGTTAGCTTAAGTGGGGCTTATCTACTGAAATCTTGACTTCTGAAAAGGTAGCTGGTTATTTAGACTCTATAGAAAAAATAGAAAGGCTGTCTGAAGAGGGGAATTTTTCTTATTTATCTTAGATGACTGTCCTGAGTTGCGGTGATTTTCTCTGTGAAAGTATCCACAGGTTAATATTATGGGGTGCCAGATGACTTTGCAAGCTAAAATTCTTGAGCTAGGCACACATAGCACCTGCTCATTTTTACTAATTTTTTTCCTTGTTTAACCACAGCCTCAACTTCACAGTCTTGGCTTGACTTTTTCCTCCTTTTATTTTTTATTTTTCTTCTGGTGCTTAAATATGTTTCCTAGTCTAAGGTTCTCCCAAGATCTGCATTATCTTGGAATATCAGTTGGGTAAGTCCTGCGTGATAGTAGAAATAGCACCCCAGATGAATCATATTTGACATACAATAAAATTATGCAGAAACATATAACTAAATTATGACTAATACAGGAATGACACACTGTCTGACAACTCAGGCAAACATAAGTCACTACCTATAAATGGAGATGCTAGAATCAGCTGAAAAGCAGTTAACCCTTTCAACCTGAAACAACAAAACCCATCTTGGTCTTTATCAAACTGGATATAACACACAGTAGGTATGATTGGCAGGGGTGTGGAATAGGAGAAGCGTGAGCTCTTGGCCGGTGAGTACTGTGGCTACCTGCCTGTAGCACCAACTCAGCCTCTCCAAGGTGCCCAAGGTGCCCTGGTCCCTGCCAAACAGGGAGAAATTCTCAGGCTTTAATGTGGAGGCAGAACTGTGAGGTTCAAAAATTCTTATTGGCCCTGCAAGGAGCATGGCCATGGTGCTGTAGTGCTGTGCTAATTAGCCTTATCTGAATTAATTAACAGACTCGTAAACTGAACTCAATCAAGTGGCGCTTTTGCCTCCAAGTCCTGGAAGAAGCTAATTCAGAACCCATCCTGGGGTCTTTGCACACAACACCATTAAGCCTTAAAATAACATCCTTCAAAACACAGCAACCTAGTGCCAGTCTCTAACTTCCTTCAGTGCCACCAGAGCAATCTGCACTCAGGCAACACGGTCCTGCAGAGTGATGTGGTCACAAGCAATGGTGCCGTGAGGGTCAGGTGCATCGAGGTGGGTCAGGGAGAATGGCAGTGCCAGCAAGAGCTGTTGGTACCAGGACAGCACCGGCACTGGCACGGTGACTGAGGAGTGCCCCCAGCACAGCTGCCTCCAGCAGCGTGCAAACAACAGGCAGCACTGGAGACAAAACTGTGGCTCTGCTCTTCTCTTTTATGCTGTGTGTTGATCTTGCTTGGCTCCAAAGCAAGCAGTTTTAGCAGCAGCAACAAGCTCTACCCTCTCTCAACTATTTTAGCAGCTGAAAGTAAGAAATTAGTCTTTTCAAATACAGTCACACAAGAGCTTTTCTTGTAAAACTTCTAACTAGCAAGGAAAAGGATTAAGGATATCATTAAAGTAAAAGCTGAACTTAATTCCTTGTGTCATCAAAGCCTTAACCATTTTTATTTTCTTCCTTTCCTCTGCTACCAATAGGACTTTTCCAGGTTTTTAGTGGTAGTTGTTGCTGTGGAATGAAGCAGACCAAAACCACTGCTCAAAACCCTGCACCTTTTTTACCTGCTTGATGCTGGATCTAGCTTTTGTGCTATCTCTGTTGTGACTCTGGTCCCATTGCTTCTGTTAGAGTAGTCTAAGAACACTTGCAGATCCTGGAGCTGAACCTGCATCTCTCAAGCTGCTTTGCAGCCAAACACAGTTCCCTGTAGCCATGGACAGAGCAGCATGGTGATGAGAAGGACAATTTTCCCAGAGTTATTCAGAAAATTGTTTATAGGAAGAAGTGTAGACTTTCATTGTTCTCTCAAGCTGGTTCAGAGTCACAAACAGGTGACATTTGATGTGCTGGGGACTAAATTTTTTGAGATGACTTTGAAGTTTCTGGTCAAAAAATGAGGGAGAACACCTTTGGATACAATTTTATGAAATCAGAGAGCATTCAAATACACATTTGAATGTTCAGTTTGACAAGCAGCAGTCAGATTGCTTCAATTATCATCAAAGTTTGAAATGTTTTCTCCAAAGTACCACAGTGGTGCATGTGACTTCTGAAATTTATATTTGCTCTTTGGCAAGTAATTTTCTTCTTTATTTTCTGAAAAATCAATGTTCATACCACCTCTGAGGGGGCACATCTTCACAGGGAAAGGACAGATGATGTTTTAATGGGTTCTGTGCAGCATGTGTGGCAGAGCTTATTATTATTCTCTCACAGTGTGCATTGGAAAGTAACACTTAATAAAAAGGACCACAGGAAGTCAATATCAAGTGGTACCTTTTTATTAAATATGAAGCATCTGTGGTTTACACAATTTGGGACAAATGAAGCTCAGTCTTATAATTTGTCTATTTCTTTTGAATCCATCACAGAAGACATTACAAAGCTACTTAAGGTCCTAAATACAGAGAGACATTCAGATCCACCATGGGTGCCTGATGCAGTGCAGCATCTAATCTCCAGGTGCCAGGTATTCAGGACTCATATAAAACAGGGGTATTGGGTGTGCTTAAATAAAACAGCCCGATCTGGGAATATACGCACTTTCTGTAGGAATTCCAGGGATTTTAATTTTTTTTCAACTGTGATCCATAATCCTGTTGGTATCCACAGTCTCACTGGCATCTAACACATAGCCAGCATTTTTTAAAATAAAAAGTGTTAAGTGTCATATTACATTCCAGCTCCAGACACCTAAAAATGTAGGTGAATTTATAATGTTCACCTTTTGAGTAAGATCTTTAATCTGTGCAGATAGTGGGGGTAGAGGTAATGCATGTGGAGAGCTGTTCAGTTCAGCAAATGTGACTCTAAATTTAGTGAGGTGAACAGATCTCTGTACTTCATTGAAGTGTGATTTACTTCTAAGCTGAAATTTGTTGCTCACCTGTAGGCATCCAGAGCCATTCTGGACATCTCTGAGGCATCCTGCCTTATGTCCAGATAACGTTCCAGGATGTGTGTGATGCTCATCCATCCTGTGTCGTACCTGCCTTTCAGCTCTCTCAGGTGCTCATCCCAGAGTACCAAATGTAGGCAAACAACTCAAGCTGTCTGTTGGCTATCAGGATTGCTTAAGCTGCCAGGGTATAAATCATCTGCAAACTATTAGATCGTCAACTAGCATCTTTTTAGGAACTATGGGAAATCCCGCTGGGTCTCCAAATGTTATCCCAAAGGTTCCATCCCTTCACCACCACCCACACACACAGACTTTTCAGATGCTGTAAGGTATAACATATGGCACTAGCTTTCTATGTTTTATCAGCTGTATGATCCTGGTTCATATGCTTTAGGCTGATGTTATCCATGTTCGCTCTCACACAGTTTGTGGGGACCCAGAAACTACAGGCTGACATGGCAGAAACCTAAATCTAGGGGTCTGAATTTCAATCTAAATCTCACTTGCAGCCTTTTTTTTTTTTTTGAAACCTGGTTAACAGGAGTACCAGTGCTGATCTTTTCTGAACTGAAGTGCTCCCTCAACACCTCTGTTTGGCTGCCATCTCCGATCCTCCCTAGCCAGGTTATTGTTCTGGAAAGACAACATTTTCTATTTTGAAGACTTGGAGTGCTGTTCTCCCTGTTCTCCATATTCTGCTGATGCAGAAAATTAGCTGCAGGCTGCAGTAAGAAGCAAATGGTAGTGTCCACTGCTATAGACCTTGGATAGGTTGTACCTCAGAGTACAGTACATGCTGACACTCCACATGGGAGGCTTGGGTTTTCCTCTGTTAAAGTACGACAACAGCTGGGAGCTGAGGAACCTGCTGGCTCTGCAGATATTTTCTGTTACTGCAGAAAATTCTCTGCCGTAATGGTGATGTGGTCCATTGAACATGTGACTTGGTGAACTTCCACCTTTTCCAGTTAATCCTTCAAAAGAGAGATCAGAAGGGTAACTTGGAGCTGTTGTTTCAGCGCCTTTGCAGGCTCAGCTGAAAAAAAAAAAAGGTGTTCAAAAGCATTTGAAGTATTTGGGGCACATTTTGAAACTTAATTTTCAAAATGAAGGCTAGACTGCAGTGTAATCAGTTCAGCCCAGGGGTGAGATATGCAACTGAGAGTTATTAAAAATGGCACTGTTTCAGTTGATTGCAAGACATATTAGGACATTTTAGAAACCGGTGTCTTCAGGAATTTCGGACTCTTTGTGAAGAGAAAAACTGCTTGGAACCACTAGCTCAGTAGGCCTGAAATACTTCATTCAAAGCCTCTCAGACTCAGCATAGTCCCATGGAGCCAAAACAGATTGGTGCCTATCCCAGAGCTATAGATCCTCTGAGCGTCAGGGTCAGTGCCTTGACATCCCACCAACAGATCTGCTGTGGGCAGGAGAATACTGAAACCCCCTGCAACTGCTCTCATAAATCAAAGTTACAGCTATTTTTAGGCAAACCGACAAGAATGCCATTTTCACAGAGACCTTGCTGGCTCTGGGGAATTTCTGTTTCATAGGAAATTTTTTTTAAAAGTTGTTTTTAATCTGATTTGAAATAAGATCATATGCCAAAAACTTTGTTGTGCACTGAAACTTCTTTTTTATTGGCCATTCTGTGACAGGAAATCGTACTGGAAAAGGGCACTCTTATTACAATTGAAATTAATGATACCTCTGCTTTTACCAAACCATGTCTGCAGTTACCAAGCTCTTAGAACCAGTGCGCATTCACTCATTCGTGCTGGATAATTCCCTCCTGTTCATCTTATTAAATCACCAAAAGTGAGACACAGGTAAAGGAAAGTAATTGGTTCCGTCTCAATGGCACATCTAAAACCACATATTGAAGAAAAAGTGACTGAATATGCATTTCATGAATTTTATTAAAAGTAATAAATAAGCAGGAACCAATTCAAAGAGGACACAATACTTAAGCCTTCTACAAGTACTTCCCATTCACTTAAGACTTAATAAGTACAGATATCAAATTATGGTCAGAATAAAGTAATGTAAATATTTATCAGAACCACTAGCAGTAAATCCTCAGATTAGCTAAAACCATCAAATGAACACTGCTAACAATCGCTCATAAATCCTAAAGCAAGAATTTCAGGGAGATAACCATTCACTGAGTTCCAAAACATGATGTACCACAGCCGTGGCATAAATCTTTAACTGGGTAAATATTTTAGCCCAAAAAGAAGTGGGCATAAATCTACATTACAATCTCAGAAGTCAATTAATATTTTCTTCTTGGAAGTTCACCACCAAACACAGATGCTAATCAGCTTGCCCTCTCTCCCAAGGATTATAAATGTTACAACATGTTGTGACGAGCACATATTTCAACAAAACAGTAGTTTTGTTGCAGATCCACCACTGAAAAAACCCTAGGAAAATCGCAATGTTTGTTTGGAAGGGAGGGTGTTCTAATTTGTTATAGAAATATTCTCTGGTGCTTTCCTATGCTGCCACTGAATTTACATAATTTTTAATTATGGAATGAATACAACCAGGGATATAAGCAAGCCCAGAGGGTAGAGACCAGAGTTTTCCTCCTCTTTCCGTTGCTGTGTGCCATAACCACTGGACACAGATCTTTTTTGTTTACTTATGGGAATTCCCAGAATTCCTAATCTTGCGAAGTTATTTTTTTCTTGCACAATGGCCAGCTACCAATAGGTGGCGTCAGAGGGGTTCCTGCATCAAATTCCTGTTTGGTAGTGGGAGTGATGTGAATTACTCCATGGACTGGGGATTTCGAACTTTTCTGCTTTAAGAGGTACGTAACTGTGGATGGGGGGTAAACAACACCTGCACATTCAGCTCAGGAACACTGAGGAGTGGGTTTTCAGTTCCGGGTTTGGAATAGCATGACTGCCCTGCAGGCCCAAGCTCTGCCGTGGAGCAAAAATTTCTGACCTATTCCAGGATTTAGAATTTAGCTGCAGATTTTGCCCTCAGTAACTTTAGGACATCAAAGTATTTTACTGAATCTGGCTCAAGGTGGTTATGAATGAAAAGTTTACCAAAACTATCAACATTGTGATGGCCGTAGAAAGCTATATAAGCAATACTTAAACTCTTGTATGAACTTATATTTTACCTGAAAAATAATTTTAAAGAAACAAAAGCTGCTCTAGGATAGAGCAGGTCCTGGTGCACCACTCAAGATGAAAGTGGAGTTTTCTTTCTGTAATGTTTCTCTTGCCAAGACTTCAGTTGAAACTGCCCAAGACCCACAGTCCTTGAAAGAAATACTTGAACTGAGAACAGAATGACTGGATTCAGGTGGGGAATTTATATTGCATTGCTGTCACAAGAGCAGAGTGCTCTAAATACAAGATGTGCCATCTTTGTGAATAATACCAGCAAAGGAAAAAACCTTAGTCATACTATACCAACCTGGATGAATGACATCTGGCACTGTACAGATGTTAATTTAAACACATCTGATGGTTTGTTCCTGACTTTTAAAAAAGAATTAGCAATCATAAGGCAAAGAAGATCACTTAGCATTTACCTGAAAGGTTAAGATGTATGTTAAATGTGAACCGCAAGTACTTATCTAGGAAAGGTTTCTGGTGGAAAATGACGGAGAAAAAGTAACAGCCTGAGGCAGACCTTTCTGACTGCAAACATTTCTTAATTTAACTAGACTTTCATTTCAGGCTCAATTCTAGTACTTATGGAATCACAGCTCTCAGTCCTCAGTGCCAGAGTGCTATTCTCAAATTACAGTTGTCTGAAGCAGAAGACAGATTGGACAGATACTTCTGCAATAACGAGAGAAGTGGAAATGCTTTGCCAAAGACCAGCTTCTTCGCTGTCATGTGAGCTGGAGCATGTGCTAGCACAGATGGACAGAGTAGCAGCTGGAATGCCTTCAACTTCCACAGAAGATGCTCTTCAGCTACCAAATGTTGCATAACAGTTCCTAGTTTTTAGCTGATAGAGTGGTGCACCAGGACCTGACAGAAATCCACACTAGAGCTGCTTCATGTAACCTCTCAACTATGTTATCCCTGCCGTGATCTGCCACCAAAGTGAAGCCCCATCTGACTGGTTGCTTATGGATCTCCAAAGCAGCTACAGCCTGCATTGGCAGACACTTACTGAGATGCTGTTCCTTATTCTTCAGTCAAAAAGGGCGACATGCAGAAGATGTTCCGACTCTTGGGCTTGCTTTAGGTGGCAAGGAGGTCCTGTTAAACCTTCTGGGTGATATTTGATGCCTTGGAGGCAAATCTCCCAGATGCTAATTACACCCATGTAATTTCTTTCTTGTGCCATTCTGCAACAGAGGCTTAGTAGTGATGCAGCTACCAGCTGAACCAAAATGTTGATTCAGCAGCCAGGATTACCACAGGCTCTAAATAAACATGGTTTTTTTTTTTTTGGTTTTTTTTTTTTTTTTTTTTTTTTTTTTTTTTTTTTTTTTTTTTTTTTTTTTTTTTTTTTTTTTTTGTNCTAAGGTTTTTTTTTTTTTTTTTTTTTTTTTTTTTTTTGTTTGTTTGTTTTTGTTTTTGTTTTTGTTTTCTGGTAGCTATATGGCAAAGCAGTTTGTCAGATTTAATTGAGAGACTGGTGAAACCTGTTAGAAGAGCAATGATTCCGGATACCATCGGAATAAAAGGCATTAATTTTGAGCCGTTTTACTGCAATGTTTAGTGAACAGATTGTCCTAGGATTTAAAATGTTATTAATTAAGGACCTCAATTGCCATTAAGCACTCTTTGTCTTGTTATAACCATTGCCTGTAAATGGTATCATAGCTAAGAGTCATGTTCCATGCCACACTGAGTCAGAATATTTAGGAGTAGAAATAAAACTAAATAGTTCAACCTCCTCCGTTGGTTAGAAAAAAAACACAATTATTATAACAATGATAGCAACAAGAAAGAACTGCTAGTCAGGGTGCTTTTAGAAGTATTTTTGCTGCAAGAAAAAACCATTACGAAGTTATTAGTAGCTATTGGAAACTTTCATAATTCAATTTTATAGTAACACTTGTACAGTTTTCTGCAGAAAGAGAGGTAGAAAATGTCAATTTGCTATTGCTCAGTCCTTTTAAACCACAGTTCATTTACAACAAAATTTATGTCTTAGCTGCACAAGTATAAGGAAGCATCTGACTTTTAAACTGTATTTAAGTGAGTAAAACAGAAAGGAAGCTATAAAATCCAATCTTGATAATGGATTGCTAGACCCGTTGCTCCCCAACAAATTTTGAGGCCACCGTGATGTTGGCTATCATTTAGACAGTTACCGTCTGATTGCTATTTAGAGGTATATATATTTTCTTATACCAGAGAAGGTTTAAAGAAGTTAATACCAGAGGTTGATTAACACTCACCTTTGTACTGAAGTTGGAAACAATTTTAAACATTAGGAACATACCCCGAGTTTTCATGAATCAGTCAAAGATAGGAAGATAATAATATGGCTGAAGGAGTAAGTGTTGGCTAATATGTAAACCAAAGTAGTTAGATTCTACTAGAGCTGTGCAGAGATTCATCTTAAAAAGCATCATAGGCCAGGACACATACATCATAGGCCAGGACACATACAAAAATTATTGCTGATCTGCAAACCCAGATTTGTGGAGTTCCTGTGTCTCAAACCTATAATAGTTGCTGTGTGTTCCTTGTAAAACAGTGACCAAAACAACCAGAACCTATGCTGTGACTGCGTTATTTCACTGGTATAGGTGCGGTACCAAAAAAAAATAGAGTTTTTAATTTACCTTGAGAGGAACTCACAAAAGGTTTCCACACCAGGAGTCTTTGGGAAATGCAGTGAAGGCTCTAAATCAGAATAAAATGTCAAGGTATCAGGAAGCAAATAATAAAAAAAAAAAAAATAAATTGCAAACTCTTTGTGGTGTTCACCCAAGAGCTCTCAAAATGTTAAACATTTGAACTGATACACAACCTTAACTTTAGAATTCCTTCTGTATTACAGTACCAGGCCGCTGTGGGGCCCCTTCTGGACAGAATTCCAGTTAGGTGCAATCAATAAGCCTATATAAGGAAGAAATTATGTGTACTAATTACTTGGGAAAAATCACATAGATTTTGTATAGGCCAGTACTGTCTGACAGAGTAACTACATTTTGCTGAAAAGGAAGAATATGGACAAAGAAGGTCTGATTGTTGTATGCGCTTGATTTTATAAAAGCATTTTGACCAGATTTCTCACCAAAAGTTCTTAAAGTTATCATAAAACAAGGGAACGTGCCCTCATATTGACAAAGAGAAAGGGGAACAATTGCTCAGGATTCAAACTTAAGGAAGTAATCAGTGAAAGAAGCTGTTCAGGGTGAAAAAGTTAAGGGTAGAGCTAGGTAAAAAGATAATAAGGAGTGGCAGAAGACTCTAATGACATGGCAGAGATGATAAAATAGCAGGTGAAAATCAGTACACATAAAATATGATCAAAGCTTCAGGAGAGCTGCTGTGTAGGCAATAACTGAAATAGATACAGACTGCTCAGCCTGAAACGCACAACTGATAAGAGATATATGATGCAGGTCTATAAAATATTCACTGGCATGGGTCAGGGGTATTCCAGTGTAAGAACTATACAGCCTTCAAGTAAGCCAGCAGGAGCAAAATTCAAGAGCGAAAAGGAAGTGACTCTCCAGATAACACATGGTTAAACCAAGGGTTGCAGCAAAGTACTGAAGGTACTAGCTTGCAGTTCTTTAATGAATTATCAAATGAAATTATGGGAGAAGATCACACAGAATGATCTGAGATACACAGACCTCACCACTCCTTCTGATGCTCCATGGGTCATAGATTCCTGCAGGGTTGGAAGGCTGCCAGGAATGAGAGGAGGGAGTCAAGCAGCACTAAGTAGGCAGGCACTGTCCCATCTCAGGAGGTGGTGACCAGCCTGCATCATGCCAGGCAATGTGCAGTAGTACTGAGTGATCTGAACGTGTGCATAATACCAATATATGAAGATGCAGATAAGTAGCTACAATGACAGATTAATATGTTCAAATAATTTCAGAATTGCAAGCTATTCTATCTTTACACCAGCCTTTGGTCTATTAGCATTTTGTTGACCTCTGAATTTGTTTTCAGTGAGTCTAATATGGTAAAGATCCCTGTGTTTCTCAGACTGGCTTGCAACTGAGAATATGGTGCTTTTTTATGTTTAATAGTTGACACAAACTGGAATGAAGAGTGTTCATTTGAAATTAACAAAAATCAAGAGCCTTTACTGAGTTAAAGACTTGCTTCCTTATAGATAATCACCTTCAGAAAGCCCTTGGTAAAGACATGGTAAAGTTTGAAGGTATTTCCCAGACAATATTACATTTTTATTAATTTTCTCAATTAGTTTTATTCATTAGAGACAAGAAATATAATGTTTTTCCAATTGGTTGCTCCTATTTGCAAAAAGTTAGTAATCTGGAAAGTATATAATGGAAATCTCTTTTTGCCTCTTTCTATATGAGAAGAGAATCTTTGGGATTATCTATTAAAATCTTTGTTCCCTAATAGAGCATCTTCTACTTGATTAGTTTCCGGTGATACCAAGAATGACATTTGCATGTTTTTGTGAAAACACCAACCTAAGACTAAGCGATTTTCTGACCTAGGTTTTCAGAGACATTTAGACTAAATCTTCTGATCATTAGGGTAGGGTAAAAGCTGTAGCAGCTCCCTGTTGTGACTGCCTGAATCCTCCTAACACTCATTTCCACAAAAAATTATTTTTGCAGACCTGCTCTTCTCATCTTTTAGTTTGGTAGAATCATTCAGCACATGCTTTAAATGTGTGTACAGCTTGCTTTAGCATACTGCCTTTTTTGTGTTGCTATTGGTTATATTTCAGCTGCCTTTCACTGGTTCTCTCTTTCCATCACCAAAGTGGTACCTTGTTATGTCCTTACCTAACAGTCTCTTCTAGCTCTTGAAATACTCATCATATGCTCATGTGGTTTATCATCTGCTCCTTTTACCTAAGTATTCTGACACCCTTTTGGCCAGTCATATTTAGACTGTTAAAATATGTTTTCTCAAATTAGTGCTTTGCCTGTAAATGCAACTAAAATTAGGATTTCAATCCTAATATAAAATGATGGCTCAACAAGGAGAAGAGGAAGTGCTAGAATTACAAATAAACACTACAGTATTTAATTAATCTACTACTCGATTCCTGATGATTTTAAAAGAGCTGAACTAGTCTGGCACTGAATAACACATGTTCAACCACTGCACCCAGGCTTCAAAGACATTGCAGCTGCACTGTGAAAAATATAGTATGTGGGCTCTCCCCAGATGCAAATATAATGTAAATGCAAATTTATACAAATGGAGGCTATGTGCAGACTTCTGTGTGCAATCTTATTTTGTCCAATTCCAATCAATGTGATTCTGTTGGATGAAAACCATGAACAGTGGAGCCATTAAACACAGAAAAAAGGGTCACCAGCACATCTGACCTCCACAGCGCCAACAAAGATGAAATGTGACGCCAGTAATTCTGGATGCCACAGGATTGCTGACTGCAGAAGCCTTCATGCCTCATAATAATCCTGAGATACATAATTCCTTTGCAGCATGAAGGAATTCCAGCTGCTCCAGGCACTAAGTCAGATTCACTAGGATCCCAATTTCAATGCCCCTATGCAAATAGCATGGGGAATAAACAATATGGGGAATAAACTAGAGGAGTTATAGAGATGTGCGTGCCTGCAGGACTGTGATCTTACTGGCATCACGGAGACATGGTGGGATGGCTCCTGTGACTGCAGAGTTGAAATGGAAGGATACAGGCTCTTTAGGAAGGACAGGCAGTGGAGATGAGAAGAGGGTGTCACGCTCTATGTCAGTGGCCAGCTGGAGTGCATGGAGCTCTGCCTGCGGACAGATGGGGAACAGACCGAACCCTTGTGGGTCAGGATTAAAGGGAGGGCAGGGACAGGTGACATGGTACTGGGGGTCTGCTACATGCCACCAAACCAAGAAGACTGAGCAGATGAGGCCCTCTAAAGACAGACGGGAGCAGCCGCACATTCACAAGCTCTGACCCATGTGGGGGACTTGAATGACCCCAGTGTCTCTAGGAGGGACAACACAACAAGGCATAAGCAATCCAGAAGTTTCACGGACTGTGTTGCTGATAACTTCCTTCTCTAAGTGATAGAGGAGACAATGAGGAGAGGTGCTATGCTGAACCTTGTTCTCACTAACAAGGAGGTGCTGGTGGGGAATGTGGACTTCAAGGGCAGCCTTGGCTGCAGTGGCCATGAAATGATGGAGTTCAAGATCCTTAGGGAAGCCAGGATGGTGCATAACAAGCTCAGTAACCTGGATTTCAGAAGAGCAGGCTTTGGTCTCTTCAGAGAGCTGTTTGGTAGAGCACTGTGGGATAAAGCCGTGGAGAGAAGAAGGGCAGAAGAAAGCTGGCTAATATTCAAGGATCAACTCCTGCAAGATCAGGAGCGATGCATTCCAGCAAAGAGGTGGTCAGACAAAAACTGGCTTACATGGATGAAAAAGGAGCTTCTGGACAAACTCAAACACAAAAAGGAAGGGGGTGGAAGCAAGGACAGGTATCCTGTGACAAACAGAGATATTGTCCAAGCATCTAGGAATCAGGTTAAGAAAGCTAAAGTTCTGATTTAAGGTTCTGAATTAAATCTGGCCAGGAATGTCAGAGGCAACAAGAAAGGCTTCTGTATTTACACTGGTAATAAAAGGAGAGAACAAGGCAAGATATTGGCCCTTTCTGGAAGGAAATGGTGGACCTGACTCCCTGGGGTATGGAGAAAACTGAGGTAACCAATGACTTTTTTGCTTTGGTCTTTGCTAACAAGTATTCCAGCCACACCACCCAAGTTGCAGAAGGCAAAGGCAGGGACTGGGAGAATGAAGAACGACTTGCTGTAGGAGAAGATCTGGTCTGAGACCATCTAAGGAACTGGAAGTTTCACAAGTTCATGGGACCTGATGAAATGCATCTGTGGGTCCTGAGGGAATTGGCTGACGAAGTGACTAAACCATTATCCATCATATTTGATAAGTCATGGCAGTCTGGTGAAGTGCCTGTAATTGGTTAAAGGGGAAACATAACCCCCATTTTTTAAAAGAGAAGAAGGGAAGACCTGGGTAACTACAGGCCAGTCAGTTTCACATCGATGCCTGGCAAGATCATGGAGAAGATGCTCCATGGAGTTCTCTGCTAAGTCAAATGGAAAATAAGGTGGTGATTGTGACAGCCAACATGGCCATGCATGTCACATGTGCAGAGTGCCTGGTAAATTTGGTGGTCTGTGACAGGGTTACAATGTTGGTGGATAAGTGAAGAGCAACTAGTGACATCTGCCTGGACTTGTGCAAAGCTTTTGACACTGTCCAGCATAACATTTTTGTCTCTAAACTGACGAGACACATATTTGACAGATGAAGCACTCTGTGGGTAAAGACTTGGATGGATGGTCATCCTCAAAGAGCTGCTGTCAATGGCTTGATGTCCTAGTGAAGAGAGCTGACCAGTGGTGTTCCTCAGGGCTTGGTATTGGGTACGAAGCTCTTGAACATCTTTGTTGGCAACAAGGACAGTGGAATTAAGTGCAACCCCAGCAACACTGACCTCCAGACATGCTGGATGGGTGGGATGCCATCCAGAAGGACTTGAACAGGCTTGACAGGTGAGCCTGTGCAAACCTCATGAGGTTTAATGAGAGCAAGTTCAAGGTCCTGTGTATGCAACCCCAAGTGCAAATGCATACTGGGCAGAGAGTGGACTGAGAACAGCCCTGAGGAGAAGGGCTTGGTGTTGTTGGTGGACAAGAAGCTCAACATGAGCCAGCAATGTGCAGTCTCAGCCCAGAATGCCAACTGCGTCCTGGGCTGCATCAAAAGCTGAGTGGCCAGCAAGGCAGTGGAGATGATCCTGCCCATCTGCTGTGCTCTTGTGAGATGCCACCTATAGTACTCTGTCCAGATCTGGAGACCCCAAGATAGTGAGTTAAAGTTAGTCCAGAGGAGGGACACAAAAATAATCACATGGCTGAAACATCTCTCCTCTGAAGACAGGCTGAGAGTTGGGGCTGTTCAGCCTGGAGAAGAGAAGGTTCTGGGGAGACCTTGTAGCACCTTCCAATACCTAAAGGGAGGCTGCAAGAAAGCTGGAGAGGGATTCTTGACACGGACAGATAATGATAAAACAAGGGGGAATGGCTTCCAAATAGAAAAGGCTAGATTTAGATTATATATCTTAGGAAGAAATTCTTTATTGTGGCAGTGGTGAAGCACTGGAACAGTTTACCCAGAGAAGTTATGGATGTCCCATCTCTGGAAGTGCTCAAGGTCAGGTTGGATGGGGCTTTGAGCAACCTGATTTAGTGGAAAGTGGCCCTCCCATGATATATGGGTTGGAACTAGATAATCTTTAAGGTACCTTCCAATGCAAACCATTCTGTGATTCTGTGAATATTCTGTCATGTATGATAAGACCTCTGGTACCTGGTTTTAAACACTCTTATTTCCCCGTTCTGCCTTCTGTCTGATCAGATCTGTTAGCTGAGCACCTCATAACATTCTGTGAGTAAATTTTACATGTGTGAAGAATTACTGATTTCCCAGACACCTACTGACTTAGACAGCTGGCCTCTATCAACTGTATTGCGTAGCTGTGTGATCAGTGTCATTGTGATGGAAGTTGTAGCATGACATGAAATGTCTCATGATGTGCACATAAATCAGATTGGAAAGTGCATGAATTCTAACAGCATTAATAAAATGGGACAAAATGATTTGCTGTTGACTGTTTTATTGATCATTTCTGCTCCAGTGATTTAGCTATAGAGTACGCTGGAACCTAATTATTTTCTTGTAGCACTTATAATGCTAATGACATATGGACTGCTTGCAAGCAAATTGGTTTTACACACTGAAGTGATAGCCCAATCGACAGGTACCAGTCCATTTAACTACCAGTCCCACAGAACATCACATTAACTTTAGTAAAAGTTCATGTACTTGCCTTTTTTTTTTTCCCTGTAAGCTGTTTTATGCTAAGAAATAATCATGAAGTGTGAGCAATATGCTGGAGACTGTCACACTGAGTACTGGTGAATTTTAAGCTGCCTCACTTTGATTTTTTTTTTCATAGTCCTGCTTTTTCTGTTTCATATCCTTAAAAGATACATGTTTCTGTGACTCTTCCTAGAAAAATACTCTTAGGGAACAAACAAACTCAAACACACCTGAACTAAACAGTAATATTTTTGTAATTTAACTAAAGATTACAAAGGCAAAATGGCATATGCTTTTCTGGGTTACCTATGTCTGTCTTCTGGTGATTGCATCCCTGCTTGGACATCTCCTGTGTTTTAAAGAACACTTAAAAAGCCCAGCTGGCTGGTTCTCAATATTGGTGTAGTGTTTGCTGTAACTACTTGTCAAAACTGAGAAAGACGTTGTAATGCAGGTAAACAATAGTGGGACCATCCAAGGCAAGGATCTTGTGGTTATACTGCCTTTTCATAGGATTGAGGAATAAAAATGAAGACATCTCAGCAAAACCAAGGAAGTCTTTTTTTTTTCCCCCCTATGGATCTGTGAATTTCAGTTGCAAAATACGAGATTCCTTAAAGAGAGAATCTGACTGTCCTTAACATGAGAAAATGCTTCACATCACCTTTCAGAAAACAGGATGTCACTGAGATTTCTGAATCTGGATTAAAACTTCCCACAATCAACACCTGCTCACAGAAATCTGTTCTGGATAGAAGCTAGCAGAAAGGATGTCTTCACTATTTTGTTATCTCCTAGGCAGAAGAAGGATTTTGTGCACAGACTTACTTAGCATGTCTAGTCTGCTGTGGCAGGGGGAGTATTAATAGTGCAACCAAATCCAAAAAACAAAGTCAATGAACTAAAAAAAAACCCCTGACATTAACTGTACAATAGCAAAAAAATTGCTTTGAGCCTTTGGGGCTGAAAAGTGGTTGACAGTAATCATTCAGCCAAGAAACGTAGAAAAGGAAGGCATAACATAGATTTAAAGAAAATAAAAATATCAGTGGGAAATTTAGGATCATCTGGGCCATGTTAAGATCCTCAAACCATCTTCAATGCCTTGTGCAGTCTTCTACATACAAAGAAGGTTCTAAAATATTACATAATTATAGAAATATTTCAATTGTCTCTTGCTTAGAGGAAACAAAAAAAAAAAAATACTGTTGGCAATAAGGAGGGGTGGCAGGTAGATCTCATGCCAGAGGGACATAACTCAAATATTTTTACTACCTTCAAGTGCCACAGTGTCAAAACAGCAAAATCATGTTATTCTACTCCAAGAGCCAATTGAGTGCTACAACTTCCTGAGGATATGACAGTCATGGCAATAGGTTGCTCACTCCTCATTTTGTCTCACAAAATTTCTATTATTAATCAGGTGGCACAATCAGCCTTTTCAGATAATGCAGCTGTTTACTATCGCAACATATATGGTACTGTGAATACCATACCTTTGGCACCTCCATAAAGCAGCCCTGTCACAGGGAAGCAGGTCACAAGGGAACTGTGCATCTCTGGGCATTTCACAGGACAAGTGAATTGAGTGGGCTTACTGTTTTGTCTCTCTTGATGTATGTACTCTGAGGAAGTTTCTGTTTGGCTCTGTGTTTTGGCACAAGGTTTCATACTGGAGGAAGGAGACGGACTTCAGACTGCTTCTTTAAGCTGTAGTAAAAGCGTATAAAAGCTATTAAGAGGCAAAGGAAGCTGAAGTATTAAGATAGAGAGAGAGAGAGTGCAAACTCTGATTCAGGTAGATTCCATAATTAGAAAAAAAAATGTATTTTATGTTGATAGGGGGTTTTTGCCTCATTTTCCCATTAAAAAATGTTGTGTTATGGGAAGTGCTTTTCTCTCTGATTCCTTAGCCCCAGAAAGTGTTGAAATACTATTTAAGATTGTGTTTAATGTTTTAAACAGAACAGGGAAAAATTCTTCAGACCAATCTGCATCAGAACACCAGTGCATCCCTCTGAGGTGTATCCAGCTGTGAAAGACAAAATATATTGCTATCATATTCATTTTTGGAAGATACAGAATTCCTTTGTTACCCATTTAAAATTAGCTTATGCTGCAGATATTCGTAATGAACCACTTCTACCCATTCACAGGACAGTTAGCACCTTCTAAGACTATTAGAAGTTAAAGAACAGATGCCTCCTTTATGCATACCTGTATGGCTGATTTATATTAAACAATTAAGGGACAATTTTATGCAGCTTACAGCATCTGTTTTGTTGGTGAAAGAATAAATATTGCAATCAAAATTTCAGACTGATGCTCTTTCCCAAGAAGACATTAATTTCCACCCCTAAGGATCTGCATTGAAAAACTTCGTTTGACTGGCAACTTCAGTGGCTTGATCAAGAGCAAGGGGAAGTGAAAAATTTTGTGGGGTGAAAGAATTATTCTTGGGGGTTTTGAATTTGTTGACACTTGAAGGCAAACTTACCTGCAGGAAAGACCTGTTCTTTTCAGGTGTTTGTGCTCAGCTTAAACATCCAAGTGTTAACTGAGCTGGGGACTTCAGCAGCAGCGCAGTAGTCGTTGTGCAATAAAGCAGACTTCCTTTCCATTCGGTTCAATGTTGGGTAGCACTGGGAATGAGAAGAATTGCATGAATTTCAGCTGGCTCCAGTTGGGGCTTGCTTGGTCCCCAGCCCCACTGCACTGCCTGCCAGGCAACAGGCAGGAGCCTGCTCCTCCTGGAAACCTCATTGCTCTGTGCCCTCAGACAGGCAAATCCTCTTCTGGGAACAGCTTTTGACATTTGGCTTTTTGACGCCTAGTCCTCTTTGGAAAAGCTATTATAAATAACAACAGCAACAACAATCATAAGGAATAGGAAAAAAATGCGAGTCTGTTTTTACGACTGGTTTTATGAAGCCCTTGATTTTCTGTTGAGTCATTATCTCAGTCATAGGATGCACTCATTATTTTAAACAGTTAGTCTCTGAAGGGTCCTGCCATTATCATCACAATTTTGGTAGCTGTCTGTTCAAAGCCTTTTTGGACTAGATGAGCTGTCCATAGAACTCAAACTGTGGTTTCCAGTATACCTGTTACTTTTACTGAAATGTCAAGAGAGGCTTTCCTGGAAGTTTTATTGTGTTCTTTCAGTGACTGTCAAAAGATTAGACTGCTATCAGCTTAGATTGTTATCACTGAAGTTGATCATGTTGTGAAAATGTCAGCATCTGACTGCATGATTTTTATTAATAATTTGTACCACTTCAATATTATGTGCTTAGATGGTGAATTTCAGCAAATAATATGCTTCTTGTGGATATTCCAGGCAAGCAGAATTTATTAAAACTTGGAATGGGGCATTTCTGGTGAATGTGGACATTTGCAACAGGAGAAGATGTATCTTTCTCTCACTGCCTTTCAAGCATCTTTATTAGCATTTCTATTTTGGTAAGTAAAAAATTAACTGGGAATATACTTTTGTATTGAAGCATTAGGTGATAAATCTCATCCAAATACTGCTCATTCATTCGAAGACTGACAATAAACATTATTCATTCAAGCAGTCCACTCTAGCAACCTCTATTAAATATTTCATATTCAACTCCACCACAGTAAAATGAAGCAAAATAACTTCACTATTTTAATTATTCTCCCTGCTAAATAATAATTGGGTTTTTTTGTGGGTGTGAAAACAGCAGGCTGTCAATCTTAGTGGAGTTGGCAAAAGATGATTTCTGTTAGTGAATTTGTACATATTTGATGTCATGCCAGGATAGGACAAGTCATTTGACTCACAAACAACAAAAGATAAGAACTTTCAAGTTCAAGAAGTATATTAAGAAATATAATATGAACATTAGCAACTCACTGTGGACCAGATTTGCATAGGTGTATGTGTTATGTACTGAATATACAAATTTTGCATTTGCTTTCGTGTCAGTGCTTTAAAACAGAAGCAAAACATCTGATTGGAATTAATCAGTATTAGCCACAGAATAACTAAGAAGACAATTTAGAACAAATCTTGAGAAAAAAACCAAACAAATAGCTTTTCTTTTTCATTTCCCCCGAATAATGTCATTATTACCCTTGTTGTAACACATCTTGTGTTATCCATGCATGATGAAAATGCTGAAATTCTCTTTTATCTGGTGTCAGAGATACCAATGTGTATAGAATCAGGATTTTATCTCTGAATCAATCAAGGGAGAAATTAGCAGTGTCTGGATATTCTTACTCACGATTTCCTTTCCCCACTGGATTGTTTTTTTCTTTCAGACATGTGAAGAACAATTTTATTTTTTTTCTCATAAAGGCAAGGGAGAATAAGAGAAGGTGTGAGTGATGGTCTTTGTAGTTTAGGGAAATTCTGGGCACTGACAGTATTAATGACTCCAAATCAGCAAGAGCTCAGTGTCAGTTAAAAATAGTTAAAGCCACGGGGCATCATTAGATCACCGGGTCTGATTTCTGAGTAACACAGGCACTACACTTGAGAGGCTTGAGATGGGCGCCTGTGCAAACCTCATGAAGTTCAACAAGGCCAAGTGCAAGGTCCTGCATGTGGCTGAGGACAATCCTAAGCACAAGTACAGACTGGGCAGAGAAGGGATTTAGAGCAGTCCTGAGGAGAAAGACTTGGAGGTGTTGCTTAATGAGAAGCTCAATGTGATCTGTCACTGTGCACTCGCAGCCCAGAAATCCAGCTGTGTCTGGGCTGCATTAAAAGTGGCTTAGGACAATCCTGCTTGAGCAGGGAGGTTGAACCAGATAACCCAGTGTGGTCCCTTCCAACCCTACCCATTCTGCGATTCCATGATTTCCCTCCGAATTGTAGAGTCGGTATTTAGCTAAACAGAAGTTTCATCAGGCCTTCGAAAGATACTTCAAAAGATGAAGACAGTGCTACATCTCTTTGAAAGTTTTGTTCCATATCTTCAACTTGAAGCTTTACATATTTACACAATTTCAGTTGGGGTTTTATATTTTTACTTCTTTCTGTCCTTGTTGCCCTGCAATGTTTCAATGCACCAAGCAAAGGTTTACCCCATCTGTGATAGGGGCTAGGGAAAAACTATTGCATCTGCTTGGGCAGGGTGTGGGACTAGATGATCTCCAGATCCATGTACCTTCCAAACTCCGACATCCTCTTATTCTGTGAAATACTTCCATGTGGTGGGACTGGAAAAGGTTTTATGGAGAGCAAAGTGAAGCTCTCTCAGCTCAGCCACAGTCACATGGATACACAATTTGATCTCCAAGTCTTTCTTATGACTCAGGTGAATGTTTTTGGAGAGAATCCATTGACTAAAAACTTAGAATGATGAGACAGTTACATGGTCAGATGGAGATTATTTGCCACTGTACTTGACATTCACCCGTGAGGGAGAAGCTCAGCCATGGCTGCTGTTTGCTGAGCACACTGCCATGGGACAGGCAGAGGTAACACCAGTTCTGCAAATAACTCTGTGGATGTGAAGCTGCTTTTCATATGTTTTGTGGAAGTGAATTCTTGGCTTTTTAAATGCAACTTTTGACTGTTTGCAAGCTCACAGGACTGGGTGAGATTTTGGCAAATGCAATACTTTCAAGCTATTATTATACTGGCCTGCAATTTCCTTTTTCCTAAACAGGAGAAGTCCACAAGGTCAGTAGCAATATTTTTTCAGTGAAAATGTACAGAGCCAGCGCAAGGGAGAAATGAAGGAACACTGAAGGCAAAAAGGGGTTAACATTTCATCTTTGGTTGAGCTGTGAAATTTTTCTCTCCTTCCAAAAAAAACCAAGTGAAAATTGAAACAGGCAATAACAATATAAACCAGTCTAAATTAAAATAAATAAAATTTCTGTCCTCCTCCTTTTTGCTCACTATGACATGAGGGAATTCATATTTCTGTCTTAAGAGTCACAGATGTTTCTAATTCTCAGCAGGTTATTACTCACGCAGTGAGGCAGCAAACACAAATGTGCAGAATATGGTGGAGTGATACTTGCTGCTTATTCATAGTAGCTTGTTTCAGGAACATTGCTTACTTTGTTTCTGAGCTTATTCCTTATTCATTTGTCAGGAAGAATTAAAAACTGACTAAAATTTAAGTAATAAGTGCAAGAAACAAGTAGTTTTCACAGAAATTAGCCTGGCATACATGGTTTTCCAAACCAACTGTATCCAAAATTGGTGGGCAAAGATACATTTTTCCACAGGAGAACTGAGCAGGAAAACACAATCAGAGTTACAACTCACTGGCGTCTGACCTATGTGGCACCAGTATACTGTAGGGTTCATCCCTCTTAGCTATGTAGTAATTGTAACATAGAGATCTGAGGTCCCTGATACCCAGTGGAGTGAAATCGGCACACTCAGAGGCACAAATGTCCAGAGCAGTTATGGAGACACACACTTGAGTTCAAATGTTCACCCCTGAGAACTAAAGGCTTTCCTCCTCCCTGTCTTGTGTGGGAACTTAAGGTGACCAGATCAGATACCTCAAATGATTCTCAGCCAAAATAGTGTCACTCCTATTTTCCTTCAGAATTTCTAGGACAGAAATTCAAGGCTAAAACTAGCATTTTCCTCCTATCATGCAATCTGACTGGAATAATGAAATAAAGTATTTGAGAGATGACAAGATGTAATTTAATTAGTAATTACACAACTGCATGCATTTCAAGCAACTGTATGGATTCCCATGAATTTACCTACTTTAATTTTGTAAGAACATAGATCTTTGCATAGGATGCTAATGTACTAGCTCCTGGGAAGAAATTTTATTGTTCATTTTCAATTCATTCTCATGGATCAGAAAAACCCTACAGATTGCCTTTGCAGAACTGGTTTCTTACTGGTGTTATAACAGAGCATAACATAACGTAACCACGTGACATGTCATAACATAACATATAACATAACATAACATAACATAACATAACATAACATAACATAACATAAACTAACTCTTAGTGACTTTCAGCCTATGCAGCTCATGGTTTATTTAACCTCAAATTCCGAACTCTGAGGGAAAAAAATTAACTGCAGTTGGCAGCCCAGGTAACAGCCTACTTGAAGTGTGATAGGCTGGCACCAGAGTAACAAATCCTCTTCAAATTTGAAGTCTGCCTTGTAAGCTAAAAGACAGACCACCACATTCTGTGGCACCTCAGGTATATAATAGAAATAAATAAGTGAGCTTATTAATTCAGACATATGACAAAAGTAGGAAAATTATTAAGGAAAAAAAACAACTTACAAAGTATGTACATTCCAAGAGGTTTGAAGCTTCTCAGAGTACCTAAAATGGTTTCCAAGTTATCAAAAACCGCCTCCACAATATATGAAAATTGTCTGCCTATTGTGATTGCCCCACTTAAAATATTTCTTTAATCAAAGAACACTGCAAATAAGTCTAACAGAATGAGTCAAGAGAGCTCTATGGTTCTTAAAATTTCTGCTGATCACAAAATTCCATATATTCTTTGTGCAGTGATCTCTCTCCATAATGTACATCTTTCTTGGGAGAGAGTTAAGCTGCAGATACCTGAACCATGACTCATGGACTTTGGCTCACTGGTTTAAAAGCTTTGGGGGATGGCAAAATAGATCTTGAGAACTGAAGGGCTAAACACAAAATTGCATTTGGGCCATGGCCAGTGCTTGTCATGGAAGCTTTTATTAAAAGACCAGGCCCATATATCTCACCAAAAGACAGAAAAAATCACCTTTATCCAGCTGAGCTAAGTTATTTCAAGTGGTTTTGTAAATTAAATGAGGGAAGGGAACACAGGAACCATGAGCACATAACCAATGCTTGGGTAACTCTTCAGAATGCACACTGTTGCCAAAGTGATAAATCTGGGTAGCAAGCAGTTCAGCAGTCAGCAGCTGAGACAAAGACAGGCTGTCCTCTAATAGAAAAGCTCCACTGGATCCATACACTTACTGTGCAGAAGAAAGCAGTGATTTTTAGTACTCTTAAACAAAACTTCACCAGATTTGCTTCGGCTCTCAGGTGCCTGCTGTACACCAAGTCTCCCGCAGATTCCGCTTCTTTCAGTTCAAAGGATTAAGAAGTTCACAGTGGCCACAGGCTTTTCATTCTTGCCAACTCTTAAATTTCCCGTTCTTTCTCCGTGTCTAGTAGTGGGTCTTTTGACCCCAGTAGCTGATTTTCCTGCTTCACCTGCACTCATCTTCTGTTCAGTTTTCACTAGGAAATACCACTTCCTTAGTTTAGTAATCTTTGCATATAGTAATTGTTCCTTGTACCAACTATGGTCAAACAATTACAAAACTTTCCTGAAGTGGTGACAGAAATATTAGGTGGAATTAATGTTCATCAGCAGTGAAACCTGAGCTCTGTTTAGTGTGCTCTTTTGGGGGACAGGCAATTTCTCTGGACTCCAGGTAATGAGGAGACCCCTTGGGCTCATTTGAGCAAGGAATTCAGAACAACAGATTAATAATTGATGTGAACTGTATTGGTCTTGCAATAGCAGAAACAAAAGAATCTTAATTTCTTGAGAACTGACTTACTGGATGGGAAAGTAGTTCAAAAATTTGATTGGAAACTTTCTTGAAGCCCAGCACTGTAATTGCACAAAGCTTCATGCTTAAGTATTTCTACAAATAGCTTAGTGCACATGACAGTCCCATGGTTTCGATTACTGGTTATAAAGCAGAGGGCCACAGCAAGGGAAAGCTCAGAGAGGCATACATGAAACAGAAACACAATGTGTAAGAGCTCCAAGCAAGCACAGTTTTGAGATCTGACTACCCACTAGTTACACAGCTGATGGCAAACCCAAAACAGGACTTTAGCTAGGCTTCAGACCTAATTGAACCAAGAGAGTCCAGATACCTTCATCCAGTTTGAGCCAGTTTGTGCAAACTCAGCCTGCTGAAAAATATCTCAAGTTAGTCTTCAGTAACAGCTTTAACACAGGATTGTAGAATATTTCACTCCTGACCTATCCTTTTTCAAAGTGAATTTGGATGCTATGTGTAGCATCTGATTACTGATATGGGTGGTCCTGGGGTCCTGAGCATGCTCCTGTATCTGCAGCATAGATGTGACCAGCAGGAAATCAAGAAAGTTACTCTAGTGATTGAAAAACTGTGCTGTGTCTGACTTTTCTCTCAATCACCATTAAGCCTGGCTCTGAATTTGCAGTGAGCTCCTAAGAGCAGGCTTTATTCTCTGCAAAATCCCCATGAAATTCAGTGGTCAGTGCATCCCACATAGTTTTAATCAGCCTTTTTCTCCTGCTACAGTCAGTGGAGACACATTCAGAGGGCAATTTCTCACAAACTTAAATAAGGAGACTTCTTGCAGGCATCAGCTCTCTCCCTTGATTATAAAAAAAGGCTCTGAGCACTATAAGAAGAGGGCAACTAATTCTTAGATGGCTGAAGTTAAGTATTAATATTAAATATTGTCAGTGGAGATAAGAGATAAGATGGTGCTTCGTACTGTGTAAATAATCACAGTGACAGGAACTGCTAGAAAAAGTTTACGATTTCAAGGACATGAGTGAAGTAGTGAGTAATACAAATGGGTCTGAGTTGATATCAGAAAAATGGTTTGTGATTACGAAAATCCTGGGCCAGTGTCTTTCTAAGGTTATGCATTCTCTTAATTACATGCAACACTGAAGATAATTTTTCTTACGAAGTGTATACACTTAATCTCTTTGACATTCCCATCAAACACATTTCAATGGCCAGATGCTCGGTAATACACACTTAGGGGAGCATACAGTTCTGAAAGTATAGAAGTTTAAAGCAACTACATTCTATGACACATCTTGGCTTTGCAATTTTTGCACAAGAGGAGGAACATCTAATCTCACCAGGACGTCCACTCATACATCCCTGTTGCCTCTCTAGCACCTCTCAGACCACAAACATGATTTACAAACTGACAAGAAAAGCTGACCAGTGTACTGGAGATGTTTGGAAAGAATTCCTCTTTGGTATATCTGGAAATAAATTATTATTTCTTTGTTAATTTATGGTAATTTACTCAGAAGACTCAGACTCCTCTGTGTAGCAAAAGGGGATAGGTATTACTGGTTTTAAAAACTAAGGAATTCAGAGTTAGGCCAGAATATAATGAGAAACACAGCTAATTCCAGTATAATTAGCTACAATGGAGAGTTAATTGCTATGCTATTAAAATATTATTTCCATTATTCTATGTTTCAAAAAGGAAATGACAAAAGATACAGCACCATATTGCTGTATTTTGTAAATACAGAATACAGTCAGAAATTTTAAAGTATCAAAATTGAGGTGACTGCACTCAAAATTCCATTCACTGTTACAAGTGCTGTTTTCAAAGGGGAATATTAATCTTACACATAAGAGAAATAACAGATAGACACTTAAATTTGGAAGAAGGGAATGGCATTTTGAAAATAATAACCCTAAGTTTATAATGGATCTAGAATGCGGAACATCTATTCCTTAATCCAAAGTTTGACACAGAAAATTCCTATTTTTCTTGAGCACAGTAAAAAGCTTCATTCTGAAATGTGCATACATCTTTCTTTTTCATGTGTTCATATCCTTTTGAAAATAACTTTCTGTTCTGGAGGTGAGAGATGTATTTTTTATTCATAAAATCATTAATGCTAAATATAATTTTTAAGCTTTCTGGAACCTACACATACAGATTAGGGTTTTCTCACATCAATTCCACTGTGGCCAGCATAAGGATTGCCATTTGACAAAAAGAAAACATATTAAAAACCAGCCTCTGATAAAATAATAAATCAAATACACTCCAAGAAGGAATAAACATTGGTTATGCTTTTGCAGGGAGAACACAAAATAGAGGAAGAAAACAGCAGAAATAAAATGCAAGTCCTAATTTTAGTAGTTGACATATGGCATTGTTATAGCTGTTCTGCAAGTTCTCTTTAACAAAGGGTAAGTTCACACAATCACAAGTCTTGAGTTATTACATATTTGCAACATATCATTTCTCAATCTGATATGGATGTTCTGCTGACACTGAAAATGTCATCACCTACACAAAAGCAGCACAACTCAGTCATATGGAGCCCTGCGAGCAAAGCTTAAGTGCACATGGTCCTAGGAAGAACAATCAATCGTTAATTTTTTTTGTTTGTTTGTTTTCTGAGTCTACATTTATAAAGTATCAGTCACAGTGTTGTGCTTATGTCTGTACAAAGTAACAAGGAGCATATTGTGAAGTGAGATCCATCTGACCTAATGTGTGTGCGTCCACCTAAACTACCTGTCAGGCTCTTGTTGCAGGCAGTGGAGGGAAATGAATGCTTCTGAACTGCCACTCCTTTCCTTCTAAAGTAGCCGTGTAAACAAGGAAGATAAATCCTGCTCCAGCAGGGCCCTATTTCATACCACTGACTGTAAAGAGACATGAGGGTGACTGGCTTAGAAGATGTTGTCACTGTGGACATTCTGCAATTACCCATCTTTGATGTCAAAACTGCAGCAAGCACTAACAAATGCAGGAAAAGAAACAACTCATGAACCTAAAAGGGTGTTTTGGAAACACGTTCTGTAAAAATGAAGTAATAAAGATCCACTAATAATGGTGATGACAATAGTTATTTTTATGAGCCTGGATCTTCCCAAGCATTTAAATGCCTGGGAAGATCCAGGCTCATAAAAATAACTATTGTCATTGGCTCTCAAGATAAAAGTTGGAGCTTAAAGCAAGTTGAACAGAGATTCCCCACCAAGGGTACAATGTGGAGCAGGCCTCTATCTTGAAAAGACAGTCTGAAGTATCCTCATGCTAAATGGCTGAGATGCATTTGAACTCCTGCTGTCTCTGGAGCTCAGGTACTTGACTGTGACCTTGGACAGAAGTGCTTTTGTCTGTCCACTTGGGGTCAGACCTCTGCACCTCAGTTAAATCCTTGCCTATACCTCTCTTTGAGATGGGTCCACCTGCCTCTTTGACATCTTGATGGCAGGAGTGCTACACTTTTGCCTGCTTATGTGTTTTAAAACAATGCTGGAAATATTTGCAAGGAAGGTGAGACGCAACCATTTGTGTTCAGATGGATACACTTCACAGCAGAGAAGAAGAAATACAAAAAGAGCAAAACCCCTCACTTGACAGATTGTTCCTATGTTCCTTCTGCTTGTCATTGCAAACCTATTATGTTAAAAAAATAATGCAAGGAAAAGAGAGTGAAAACGGTGGGGGTAAGAAATAGGAGCTCAAACTGTAGATGTCATAACTGAGAGGGGTAAATCTGCAAATTTATGCATTAAATATTAATAGGAAATGATAAATGCCTTCTGGAAAATTAAGTGACCTTAGAGGTAAAGTCACAAGATGGCTATCTATTGGTTGCATTAGCACTGCAGTGAAATTTCATACTTTTACAGAAACAGACTTTAGAGTCATATAGCTGTTAGAAGAATATTTATTCTATATCTGTTTTACTTTTATTGAATAGATTTTTTTGGTAGAACAAGCAGGAGAGCAATATGATAAGATCTAGATAAATCAACCAGAAATATCTATACATATTAACAACAATGGAGAAAATGCCAGTTCCTTACATTTCATGCCTCATCTTGGGTCCTCATCTGTGAAACTCTGTACTCACACTGATCTTCCATCCAAGGTCAAATAATATTTTGACCTCAGGATACATTTTTTTTGGAGTGTGTCTCACAAATGCTTTTGGCAGGATTGCTCATCATGATTATGCAGCTTGTCATCCCAATCTTAGGTTCCACAGGGAATGCATGAAATCTCAGGAGCTTACTGTGAATATCTTTGCCTTCTAATCACACCTGGGAAACTGAACAGCAAGGTGTTCTCCTAACTATGTCTTTGACTGACTGACTGAACTCAGTTTATCAGGACAGGGAGGCAGACCTTTTAGATAGAAAGCCTAAACATCACTAATTCCTTGACTGTCTGCTACCGGTTTTTATGTTAAACAAGGATATAGTGCAGTGGTTCTGGTGGAATTTTTGCAGCAAAGAAATGTCACTGTCCCTCAAAATGGGTTTGTCACAAGCACCTGTGTATGCTGCCAAAGAAGTGCTTGCAATTGTTCCACTGCCTTTTCCTTCTGCCATCTTATTGAGTATATAAATGCATCAATATATACACAGATATGACACTGGTCTGTCTTTTTAAAGACAGCAACAGTGCTATTAGTTTATATGATACACTCAAGGATCTAATAGATATAAAATGAAACTATTACAAGTAGCTTCCAGTCGGAGAGGACTGAGCAGAATTATGATTACCTCTTTTGTTTTAGGAGGGCTCCTTTCCAATTATTTGCAGCACAGATTGGCACTTATTTACATTGCAAAGACAATCCACTGTGAGCCTCTTTTTTAATATATTTATTATAGCTCTGGGCTTGGTTTTCTCCATTACTGCTTTTCTAAACAGTAATTTCCAGTTTTCTATCTCTGCCAATTATTTTTTTTCTCCATAAATATGCTACTTTACATTTATCTATTTTAAGTCTAATTTATTTTTATCTTCCTCTGCTGGCTTGCCAACTACTCTGCAGCACTGCTATATGCTCTTTTGGATGGACATCAGCAATTCACAGCCATTATCATTAAACAAACTCCTTGTGTCTTTCACCTTTTTTATTTTTTCTTCTGTTTATTTCCGTTGTATGATTTGCTTGGATTACAATTCCTCATCACATTCATTTCATAATGACTAAGTATTTAACTGCTGTTTCACTGCCAAGATCAACCAAGGCCAGCATTTTAATACATCTGAAAGTCACCGATAAGGGCCCTGAAACAGACATGGGATGCCAAGTTGGATTTGGATCTTTAGCTCCTCCAAGTGTAATGCTGTGCAGAACTGATGTTTGATTGCAGTCCCCAGTTTTTGAGAAAGATTAAACATATGACTCGAAAAAGAAAACCTTGCTTTACATAAGTTTCTGTGAGTTTCAAGGCAAATTTATTATTTTCTATTTATATCTCCTTATTTTGAGATTTCAGGCACAGAAAACTGGTTTTGACCCAAAAGAAAAGAAGATTTGTCATTGATCTATTTAGATTTTGTTACAGGCTGATTTTCAGGCCGTAGTTCAGATAGGGGAGGAATTACCATGCCTCATGTTACAGATTTTATACAAACTGGAAGAAGATCACAACCATCATGAGGTACATGACACGTTGCCAATTCAGAATGGTCTTGGTCCCACATTTGTTTTTCCTATTCATTAATGCATTTATTCTAGACCTGTCAAAACATTAAATTGCTATTAAGGAAATGTCATAGATATTAAATAAGTGATTCACAACCAAACTTCTGCTTTGTGATTTTCTCTTCATTCTAGGATGTATGAACTACTATCAGATTAATGGGTTCAGCTATTACCAGTTTGGATAAATTACAATAGGAAATAGCAAATAAAATTACAAATGTTAAAAGCAGCTTTTATTCTGTTTCTCAGAATCTGTCAATTTTTTCTGTCTGTTTGCAAAATTTTTTGTCTGTTTTCTTGGTTAAAGCCATCTTCCTGGTCCCAAGGAACTACTTCAACAAAGTGAACCCAAATAAAATCCTAATTTAAAAAAAAAAAAAGTGCCTGGGAACAATGAGGAAAACTCCCAGAATAGTTTCTGGAAAGGACTGACCAAAGGGCCCATGAATTGGAAATTGTATTTTGAGGAAAGTTGCATGCAGATATTGAGGAGAGGAACTCTCTTTTCCCACAGCTTCTGGAGAGCTTACATCTGTCTGTCAAACAATTATACAGGGAACAAGCTGGTGCTGAATGTTTTTCCTTGTGTTTGGGCCATTGACAACCTACTGGAGAGTGTCAGAAATCCCAGTGTGCCTGAAGGAGGAAAGAGAAGACACAGGGTACCATGATCTGTCTTGATTCCTGCCTGGGCTTGCAGCAGGCACAGAAAGCAGAATGAGCACAGGGGGACAGTGGAGTCTGAGTGAAAAAATGCAGCAAGGGTTTCTCCACCAGACAAAGCCCCTTTGCAGTTGCAAAGTTCCTGCTTCTCCTCCCTGCCTCTGCTCAGGTAGCTCTTTGCTCTGCTCCTACTTGAGCAACTTAGGTTCCTGTGGCCAGGCAAAGGGGCCATTGCCGGGGTCCATGAGGTGCCCTAAGTGGTGTCTAGAGGAGGCAGAACCCCATGGCTAATGGGCTCAGGTATTGTCATCCCCTCAGCAAGAGCCTTACAAAGCAGTTACTTGGTCACTGCTCATATAGCTAAGTGGGAAAGAAATATTTGGCAGCACAGGCAAACAGAAGAAAAAATAATCTGATGACCTGGAACTGAAAGCGGATATATCCAGAAAGCAAGTATAAAAAATTTCAGAGGATAATTATTAATAGAGGAATTAATAATAGAGGAAAATTCCACAGACTCAGATAATAACAGTTCCATTGAACTGGATAATTCATACTATATTTAAATAAAGATTTGGATTAATCCTCCACAGAGTAGTGGTCTGCTCTGATTCCATAATTTTATTTGTGAAGTCCAGGGAATTAATCTGTCCTTTCTACATTATTGTGAGTTTGATAGGTTAAATTTTATCTGCCTTTTTTTTCCTGCCCCTTAGGTACTTGGTCTCAAGGTCTTCCAGCAATTTCTTGCAATTAGACCTAGACTTTACTACCCTGTATACATAAATGCCATCAGAAAATTCTGTCAGCCAGCTATGCACATATTTGAAAAGCTCATAAAACAAGTTAGAATAGAATAGTCAGTGCCACATTTTGAGGAGCTTGAACACACTTTTCCTCTCCCTGTGGAAAAAAGAGTGTGGGCATAGTTCACTCATTTAAATAAGAGTTTTTCTCCTTTCTGATGGGAATTTAATCTTTACTTAAAGGTAGGGGAAGGTCTGTTCCAGATCAGGCTTGTCAGGGAGTCATCTTTGTTTATGATAGAGCAATGGGGGACAGACTTTCCAGTCAGGACCATCATGACCCCACTGCTGCTTGTGCCTTCTTTCCGGGAAGTGAGAGAGAGCGTCTTTGCCTGCTCCCTGGACATCAGATGGGATGGAACAGTGAGGTATCTTGGCTGTGCCTACACGGCTCCAGGCTCCACCCTCTCATGGCCCCTGCAAAAAATTAACCCTGTCCTTGGATGAAACTAGGACACAGGCATTCAATTTTTCCAAGGCTGCAGGACTTATTAGTATTTAGCTGGACTCTTGCAGGAGTCAGAGGAATTGCCCTGGACCAGAGTAGGGTCCCATTTTCCTAAGGACAGGCCTCGTTGACTTCCCCCCACATTCAAGCACATGCACAGAAAGACACACAGACCTGGCTTTGGGTTCCTTCCAACCCAAACCAGTCTATGATTTTATTCTTTGTTCAGTTTACAGTGAGCTCTTCAGGAGAAGCTGAAGGAAACTGGAAAATCCCTATGTTTTCAGGATAAGTCAGGCTCTGCTGAGCACTGTATGTAGCCCTGAGGAAGGCCAAGTTCTTTGCTGGCAGCAGCAAACCTCATTTATTCAGTAATAACATGTTCCAGGGTAGAAATGGTGAATATAAGCCAATTCTCTCATATCAGGCAAAATATTATATTTCCCTTGTAATTTTTAATTCTAGTGGATCCCAGTACCTGAATGCAATCAGTTATGTAAGGAAGAGCTGGTAAATTTTGACAGAAATAGACATATGTCTGTTCAGAAGGAGACCGCCATTGATGAGCTTCCTTTAAGCCAAAGGAAACTAGATAGAAGAATAACACAGAACATTGCAGGGAAACTCCTACTGGCTTAATGTGTATGGCATGTCATTAAAGACCTCACTCCTTAGTCAGACAATAATAGAGATGAAGGACTATGGAGTCGTTTTAGGATTATGTCGTTATTCTAGAGTTTTTGGAAAAAAAATTATTATTAGATAGCGTTGCAAGAACAAAATGGGCAATATGCCTTTTCATTTTTTAGCCTTAGGCTGAGTAAGTAAAAATATTTGAAAACTTTCTGTACTAGCTCACTGACTCATTTTGGCACCCAACACTCACCTCAGTGCTAGGGCATTGTGTGGAAATATATGTTCATATGTGTGCTGGTTTTGTCTGGGGTAGAGTTAACTTTTTCACAGTGGCTGGTATAGGGCTGTGTTTTGGATTTGTGCTGAACAGAGGGTTGATAACAAAGAGATGTTTTTGTTCTTGCTGAACAGAGCTTACACAGAGCCAAGGCCTTTTCTGCTTTTCCTACTGCCAGGCTGGCAAGGTAGTTGGGGGTGCATGGGAGACTGGGAAGAGACACAGATGGACAGGTGACCAAACTGGCCAAAGGGATGTTCCACACCATACAACATCCTTCCCAGTGTATAAACTGGGGGGAAGAAGGAAGAAGCGGGGGATGTTTAGAATGATGGCATTTGTCTTCCCAAGTAATCATTACATGGGATGAGACCCTGCTCTCCTGAGGTGGCTGAACACCTGCCTGCCCATGGGAAGCGGTGAATGAATTCTTTATTTTGCTTTGATTCTGTGTGTAGCTTTTGCTTTCCCTATTAAACTGTCTTTATCTCAACTCATGAATTTTCTAGCTTTTACCCTTCCAATTCTCTCCCTGATCCTGCTGGTGGGGGAGTGAGCAAGCAGCTGCCTCAATCTTGGTTGCTGGCTGGGGTGAAACCATGGCAATATGCCAGACTGAAACATGGAAGAAATTAATTTCTATTTAATTTATGGCAAGAAATGAGACAAATAGTATGTGCATGACAAGTTCCCAGATCACATGGTCATGCTTTCTCCAGTAGCGCTAGTTGTCCCAAATTGCTATAGTTCTGCATTTCTACATGTAGTGGCACTCAAAAACAAAGGCAAGTATTTTAGAAAATTGGATAGAAGAGAAGCTAAGAGCAAGGACTTGAAACAATGCAACATTTACATAATGTATGCCAGAAACTTTTCCTTTATTAAAAAATGCTTTCCAGATAAATAACAGGCGCTCAAGGCAGCCATTATTTTCCTCTGCAATCATCCTTTCATGTAATCTATAAAAGTATTCTCACAGGAATAATTACAAAGTATTCTGATGATACTATTAACAATCAACTGAATTGCATTTCAGAATAGTTCCTGTCAGATTGTGACCATTTAAAAAGTATTGTCAACATATGCCCAGAAGTTTGCAGAGAAAATACATTGAATCTGCAAGGGAGGCATCAAAAAGGAAAGACTGAGCCACATAATAGACTACTTGGTGGACAAGGAGTTGGCAGGATGCTTACATTTAAAGGCTTGCAGTCAACTGTTCAATGTCCAAGTGGAGACCAGTGACGAGTGGTGCCTTCAGGGGTAGGTTTTGGGACCAGATCTGTTTAACATCTTTGTCGGTGACATCAGCAGTGGGACTGAATGCACCTTCAGCAAGTTTGCTGACAACACCAAGCCGTGTGGTGCGATCAACACATGGGAAGGGAGGGATGCCATCCATCCTGGACCTGGACAGGAACCTGGACAGGCTTGAGAGGTGGGCCCTTTGAGCAAGCTGCTCTAGTGGAAGATGTCCCTGCCACGGCAGGGATGTTGAAACTAGATGGTCTTTAAGGTTCTTTCCAATCCAAACCTGTCTTTGGTTCTATGAGAATTAAAGACAGAGTTGCAAAGCTACATTTATGAACAAAAGGATGAACAAAATTATAGAATTCAGGCTCATGGGGAAGTTTATAATTTTCCGAGCTTTATGGGAATAATCCTTGCAAAACCTCCTTAGAAAGAAAAAAATAGAGTAGACTTTTCCAAACTACTTTTAAATTTTGGAAAAAGATAGGATAGAACAATAGTTTAAATGACCTTGTTTAAGGTTATCAGCAAAGATTACTTTGGGTTGCATGACAAAGCATATAATACTGGATAGTTTTTTGCTAACCTCTGTAATAGACTGTGAAAACATTTGGCACAAGAAATTTCAAAGCTGGAAAAACCAATATGTGGGTCTTCCTTTTATTTTTTTTCCTGAGTCTTTTATTTTAGGAGTATTTTCATACCTGGAGACCAGTAGCAAGTAAAAATGTGGAAGAAATCAGTTATTCAAGGAAGCAGAGATGTCTTACTTTGAACCATTGTTTTATAAGCTCTTGAAAGAGATTTTAAAGAAAAATAATGTGGATGCAAAGTCTAATAAGAAGTTGAATACCAAAGATAGAGCACTTAGTCTGCTTAAATACCTTTTTATTGATAACAGATTTTCCAAGACAGGAAATGCAGTGGGTTAATTTATTTGTACTTAAATAAAGCACTTCGTCTGATGGTCATAGGAAATCCTTGATGGGAACAAAAGAAAATTCAAGGTTAGCAGAGTTGAATAAAGCAGAATTATCAGGCCAAAAGAAAGAAAGAAAAAGAAGACTAAAAAAGAGTATTCCTTAAGAATCAGACTTGAAATTGTCCCTGCTGCAGATGATAATATTTGGCTTCCGGCAGGACCAGCCATCCATTTACCAGGAAGATGAAGCCCCTGCCTGCATGGGCACAGGCTGCCAGTTCCATTGATAATCTTCCCCGCCTCTTTTTGCACTCCTTTGAGATTATTTTTTTTTGCTAAGGTTTGAATACATCATACTCACATGAACTCAGAACACCCTCTGATAGGCTGCTAATTTCCTATGGAACAGGAATTAATCATATGGACATATATATATATATATATTTACATATGTCAGAAATCTTCATATGACTATGTGAGGAGGGAAAAGACAGAAGGTTGTCTGTCTCTTCCTGTTCCTGCTTGGACTTGCAGCAGGTAAAGAAAGCCGAATGGGCATAGAGGGACAGTGGAGTTTGAAGGAAAAAATGAAAACTTCTGTAAAAGCCTGACCTACAAACAACTTCTTGGTTTGACTGATGGTCCATAGTTAAATTCCTTATGTGTGTGTAGTAGTGAGACAAACACAGCTTTTTCCTAGGTGTGAGTCAGAAATGTATCCCAAGCTCCTGGGGGCAGGGAAAATTAACTTCCCAGGGTATCCCTGTGGACAGAGCCTCTGGCTCCTGTCCAGCACCCACAGTAAGGAAAAGGGGACATAAATGAGCCCTCCATGTCCTGAACCTGGCTCTGGTAGAGCCTTTGAAGGGGTCTCTGGAGGGTAGAGCAAGCAGGTTCCTCATGTGCTGGAACAGTGCTGGCAGGAGGAGTTTTGTGGTGCTGGTAGGAATACAACAGCCTGCTCTTTCAGGGATATGCTTTGGGAGAGGGGCAGGCATCTGCATGCTGCTGGCTCACATCCTGCAGGTCTGCCTCAGTGGACCCTCTCTGAAGTTCCTGAGACTCATGGGACTCATGACTGGAGGTGAGGGGAAAAACTGTAATTTCCTTCCCATTTTGGCCCTTGAGTATCTGTGTCTACCTGCCGGCGGCGGATGTCACAACTACCGTACCCTTCTCTGTGGCCTGGGACGGTGCTCCCCCTTTCAAGGGCTTGCTCTGTCCCTGACTTGGTGGCTGATGCTGGACAGCACACACACAACCTGCCCAGTCAAACTATCCCATGCAGCCCTCTCCTTGCTTGTCATTGATAAGTCAAAAAGACTGATCTCCATTAGTTATCGAATGAAACTTAGTTATCTACAAAATTGTCTCAAACTAACCTGGCCATGTGAGATATTTTTGCAGTCATCCCACCACAGCACTCTAAAACATATTGAAATCCTTTAGCCAATCTAATTTTTTTTCCCACTCTCTATACATTGCCTTGAATTGTGAGTAATAGAATTTCATACTGTCAGACCAAAAGACTGAGTGATCTTCAGTGAATTTGGAGTGGGCACTGGAAGAAAATACCCAATCAGTGATACTCTGTAATCAGCTTCCAGCAGTATAAAGGAGAAAATACCTAATTTAAGATGGATCATGTCTGACTTCAGAGATGGATGAGGATGATGTGGTTGGTTGTAATAAGTGTGATCATGATCAAGAATGTGTCTCCCTGCCTTGTGGCTTATTCCAGTAAAGACTGTCCTCCGACACAGGTAACACTGCTACAGCTTCTTTACAATTGCTCCCCTGCTAAAATATCCAAAGATTCTTTAGCCTTTTTACCACATTTCAGTAGGTAAGTAGTTAATTTTGATCCCTGAACCATTAACCAGAAACTTTGCAACAGCTCTGGAGGCAATTATAGATGAAATATGAAAGGCAAAATGACTGTTCATTTTTAAACAATTTTGATACGCTAAGACTAACATTTCTCAGAACTACTTACAATGTTACTCAAATTTACATCACAATAAAGGTTTAAAATTCAGCTTGTCCAAGAAGCTGGACTGCTATTTTTTATAGGTGTTCCCTTGGTATTAATTTCCATGTTATCCAAGCACTTTAGAGGAAGAGGTGCACGAGCTGTGAGATTGTTCTAAGTGTGTCTCAAGATACTTATAGTGCATTTGTTCAGAGCGTAGGAAATTTCTGTTTAAATGAATGACAGAGCAAAACCCATGCAGCTCAAGTCTGAAAATAATTTACATCTAAATAGCTGTCTACCAATCCCCCATATAAATAACTTTTTTCTTTTTTTTTTTTTTTTTCAAATTAATGTTTTT
>VZTI01000239.1:1888370-1950255 GCA_013397865.1 Struthidea cinerea
AATCCCCCATATAAATAATTTTTTTCTTTTTTTTTTTTTTTTTTGCAAATGAATGTTATTATGTTCACAAATTGTTTAGGCCTAAAGAAATAGTACTAGATTTATCTTCTTTTTTAAGACTTCACCTTACTCTTTTTATTGCAGTCTATGGTTAATGTGATGAAAGAAATGTGTGGTGCTATCAACTTCTTTAGCACCCAGAAGTAATAAAAGCAGGATTCATCCGTGCTACTTAGAAGAGCCTTGTTACCATTTCCTCACACTTTTTGTTGTGCTGTTTCTCACAGTTCTTCTGAGTTAAGAAAATGGCATTGTTTTCATTTTGCACATGATGGGTTAAAGCAATTTGCTAGATACACAGGTTTGCAACCTCATGGCCATAATTCCACAAATAATTGAATAATAGAAAGGTCTGAAAGTGCGGTTCTGGAAGTACTATTCACACAGTGACTTGGGTTACAAGGCCCTTACATGATAGTGAGGAAAGGTTTTTTGCACCTGAGCTGGTCTCCATGGCACATGGACTAGTCTACAAGAAAAGCCTGTGCCTTAAACTTTGTTATTTGGGGACAAAGACCACCTTGTGAAACTGGAATGCTGCAACTGAAACCCTTTTCTGTGGCCAAATCACTAGCTGCTCTTGCTGGTCTCAGTCAAATGCTCTAAATAGGTCTTTCCTGAGGCATAGGAGATGCCACAGAATAACATGTCTCATTGCAGCTTTTACTTCAGTGGACACAGGCATCCCCTACGTCCTGCATCATGTTTGTCAGTGACATGGGCTCTCTGGGTACTGAATCTTGCTCTAGTTGCCTTGTTTCCATTTATATGAGGTGACAGAAGAAGGTATTTCTAGGCATTTCATTACAATGTGAATGTCTGGGGCTAGATTCAGTTGCTCATACATATGTAGCCAATGTGATTTGAGACTCCCTGGGTTATCCAGGGTTTTCTTGGGTCTCACATATATGACACAGGTCCTGCTGGAGACCTGTGTCTATCTGGAGGCGAGGCCCATATTGGTACAGGGTGGTTACATGTGAACAAAGGAGTTCTATGCTATAGCTGTGGAAAAGAGTAAAAACTTTAAAAAAGGTTTGTTCTTACTTATTTAACACTGAAGGGACCTAAATGTCTTGATTAGATTTAGCCACCTGAAACTGAGATCAGTCCCACTGTGGGTATGAGAGGTTTTATTGTGAAGTTAGGTTAACAGTAACAATTTTTTAAAAATATCAGAGAATTCATTCTTGAAATGCTTCCTGCTCTGGGAATACTGAAGCACATAGATGTTTTGTAAGTCAGTCTCAATATTCACTGCTATGAAAAAAACCAAGGGTTTAAAATTAACAAAAACCTCTTGAGGCTTACTGATGAGCAATATATGTAATTTTACTGTATCATTAGCTGTGATGCACTTCTAGATGTAACATGCATATTTGTTACATATATTGCCCTTTCTCTGTTCACATATTAAAACAGCAGGATTATAAAATATGTGACTAAATGTGTAATAATTTATGCAGCAGTAAAAAATCCTTACATACTTACTCATACAAGAAATACTTCAATAATTTATTTGTTCTTTGGGATTAATGATGAGGCTAGAATAAGTTTTCTAGTCTTAATGCAACATTTAAAAAACACATAGTCCCAGAACTAGGATTCTACGCTAGGCTTTCAGTTTAGCATTTCATCTGAAAAACTGGTCCAATACTTTACAGAATAATGAAATTCCAGTATTGACTAACAAATCTGAAATTATCAAAGAGAAAGGAGAAGCACTCTCAACACTCGACACTGAAACATCCTCACTGAAATGCAAATGTGTTGTTTTGAAAAATGTTCCTAAGTGCTGAAGTAACCCAACAACAATTGTTGTAGGGTTTATGTAAAAAGTAACCACTCGGTCTTCAAGTATATTCTTTTCAAATTAATTCTGAAATTAGTGAAGTGTTGGATTTGTATTTACTTACCATTTATAGGGCATGAGCTGAAGAACAGCAGTGAAAATGCTCCATATAGCTCTAACAGTCTGCTTCAAGTTTGACTTGTAGAAACCAAGCAGAAGGGTAACAGTCCTGGGTATTTTTGTTGTCTCAGCCAACAAGCACAGGATTGATGCTGCTACCTACCTGTCACCTTGCAGAAACAGGTACTTACACTCACTCACCTATCAGGTTAATTTCATGTAGTAAGTGGACAAACAGTAAAGAGGAGAGGAGAATTCACTCAGTCCAGGAAATGCATGAAAACTATCTTCACTAATCCTTGAGGAGCACTACTTAAGAAAGGAGTGTTACTGTTTTCCAAAGAAAGGGATGTAGCTCCTACTTCGTTTATTCCAGAGGACTGTCAAAATAAGTGCTATGGTCTTCTCACATTATGAAAAAGGGGAAAACAAAAGTAGAAAACAGCGCTGCTGAAGCTGGCTGAGAAACAGTTACACTGGAGCTGGAAAAAAGGCCACCCTTTTGACAAGCAAGCTTTAATATGATGAATGAAAACAGCAAGTTGCCTCTGGTGAGTCACACTGAACCAGCATTTAAGCAGCAACATCCATTGTCTGTTTCATACAAATTTCTGTAGCAATTATGTCCAGACAGAAGTGCAGCCATATGCCCAGTTATGCTGGTAACAATGGACACAACCCCATTTGTGAACAGAGGCCAGACTCTGTCAAAGGGCTGTTGGATGGTCTGTGAGAGAAGTATGAAAAACCATTCCAGCTAGGATTCATATTCATATGTCTCTGCCAGCTTGGAGTTATTCTTCAGATTATGCCAAGTACAGCATGAAATGCAAGTCAGAAAGGGAGGGTAGCTTACCTCTTGCTGCCGACCATGTGGATGTGAGGATCTAGAGGCTTTGGGGGGGTGTGTGATGGTCGCTTTGCCTCTGTTCTTCTTTGGCAAGTGTTTTCCTTATTTGACAGTATATGCACAGCACATGGACGTACTCTGTTATCAATGGAGAATATCTTCCTGGAGAGTGGGATGGTCAGTTATTCAATGGGAGGGAATCTATGCAGGGATTTGAGAAATACACACAGTTTAACCCCACAAGGACAGTATACCATCATGTTGTGGCAGTAAGATCTTTCCCTTCATTTCAGTAACACCAGTCAAAAAGCAAGAGTTCGATAACATGAACAAAGAATAAAGACACGAGGGATGCTGCTGCATATCCAAACACAAGGTTCTCAGCATGTTTCTCCTAGTGTTTGTGTGATAGATGATATATTAGTGAGATATTTAACATACTTCCTCATAGCCTACTGTGTCTATATTTTCAGCAATTACTTTAACATGGGCAGATATTTGGCAGGAACACTTCAGTATGGCTGTACAGCTCAGGGTAGTCTTGGTAGAAGGGAAAACTTTTGTGACAACATATAGCAGAGCACAATATAAAATGATTGGTGATGAACTCCCAAGTGACAGTAGAAAAATGACAGAAACTGTCAAGTCGTTTCCCTGAGATCTCATATATTCTTAGGTGTGCTGTATAATATGTAACACTTCACCCTACTTGGGTGTTCCTCATGCGGAAGAGCTCATTACAAGTTCAGTAGCAGTAACATTAAAAGCACAAGGCTGTGTGTATTCTCCAGAATAAAAGTATTTATTGTTCCCCATCACCTTGTTTTCCCACTAGCCATTGTCGTTTGATCCTCACTCTGTGTAGAAATGGCTTGAGATCATCTAGAACGTAATGGGAAAATGACCTGGGGCACTTCATTGCTGTTTTACATAAAACTGACTTTTCAAGACCACTGTGCTTTATACTTCTTTATATAGGTACCTTTGGGTATGAAACTGCTGCATGTTATGGTGAAATGTATAAATATTTAAGCCAATTTTTTTCAGACATCTTGAATTGGAGAGAGCCTAGAGCTCCCTGCAAAGTGAGTGATCTCCTGTACCACTCCGTATTATCAGAGCAAGAAGTCTCCTTGTACTTGTTCTAGTGCAGTAGCCTGCCCAGTGATACCACCAGAGCACAATGTGCTTGATAAATGTAGCAGAAACGGCACAAAAATTTGTGTTGGTGTTTTCCTTTAGTTCTTGAAGGAACAGGGAAATCCCCACATCCAGCTCTGTTCCTTGTAACTGCACTATTGCTTACACATCTTTCTTATGCTATTGTTCTGTGTTCCTTCGTGCAGCATCCATGTTTCTGCTGGTTAAGAGATAGCAGAGGATTAATCTGCCGGAATTGTAAATGCTTATGTCTGGGCTAGACTCCCTTTAGACTCCCTTTATAGTTGGTGAAAAATAAGTTAACTATTTTGAGTATGGTTTATATGATTCCAGTTTCAGATGTCTTCTTTAAAATAAATTGAGCTTATCAGAAGTATCTGTGCCTCTCCATCAACTATAAAGAGAATTTAATTACTAACTCCAGTGACAGAGTCTACAATATTTATAGCCATATTTGGACAGATGAATTTTGTTTTTTGTTGTGATTTTTTTTCCCACTGATATTTGATTTGACTGGGCTCTTTCACTGTAGAAATAGTGATTTATTTTTGCTGGACAGCCACCTGCAGAAAAGTAACTCAAGCAGCACATTACTTGGAAGAGTCCTTTCTGTTTTTGTTCTCATGGATCTCTTCCCATGGAAAGAGTTGTGGGGTTTCATTTCTTGACGGGGGAGCACTGAAGTGACAGTGATACCTCTGGGTGTATAGAATAGGGAGCAAAACGTGAATATACAGATGACCTCCTAGAACTATCAATGTCTTGGACAGTCAACACTTCTGAACCTGCAGTCCCCTCTTTCTGTCTGGAGTGCATTGCTCTCTACCTGGCACATGGCAGGGACGGGAGAAATGCACTCCCATTTGCCTACATAGAGCCACAGCGGGCAGCAATCTCCTGTCCTGAATGATGATGTGAAAAGTCTGACAGCACTTCATAGGTCACCCACGTGCCTACTGCCTGTAGTTGGCATTCTTCCTGGCTTTTGCACTTCTGGGAGTGCTGTCTCGTGTAAGCACTCTGTGACTCCAAGTTGCATTTCAGTACCATACATAGGTGCAGTGTAGATGAGTCCATGCTGGGAATTCAGCTCTCCTTAGGGTCTATCCTACACCAGCCTATTTGCGCAGGAGCCGCCTTTCGCTGCCTCATCTGAGACGCAGTGCCATGTGATGAAGACCTACTGCCAAAAGCCCTCCGCCCTGTTATTTCCAATAGCTCTGGAGCAAACCATGTGTATCAACCCCTCCCTAGAATCAGCTGCACAGCAGATGGTACTGTGATTTAATTTGCACAAAGCTAAGTGTTTCTGTTTCAGTGGGTTTCTCCACAGATGTGTGAAGTTAATAGTTGTACTGGAATGATCTTCATATGATCATCAGTTTCAATCTGGCTTTGTTTCACACATGCAGAACTAATGAGTCCAGTGCCTCTATTAAGCACATGTATGTACAGGCATAACACAGATAGAGTGGCAACCTTCGAGCCAAAGGTATTCAGTAGAAATGTTCTCACTAACTCAAGGCCTTAACCTTTTGCTAAGCTTTCTGTATTCACCGATCCATACAGTCTCCCACTTGTGAATTGCTGGTTTTGTATGTGGCCAAAGGGGAAGACATGTATAAGGCCTTTGTAGAGAACTCATTTTTCTACCCTTTTGGATATAACTACACATTGCATGAAAAACATAAGCAGATAGGGGTAATTTTATTTGTGTATGTAACATATAAAAGGAGGATAAAATATGTATTTGTTGTCCACCAGTTGCTGAAATTACTTTGGAAAATCTAGTACACCCTACATTACAGTAAGGGCTAAAAATTTAATTAAATTCTTGTGAGAGGAATTGTTTGCTTGTTTGTTTTTTCATACAGTGAAATATCTTCTGACATTATAGATTCAGTGAACTGCACCTAGATCTTCTGTAACAGTGAACCTGTTACTCATGCATACATTTTCATGTTCAAGGTTAATAATTTTGCCTGTTTGAAGCCTGGATTTGTGTAGTGATGTAGCCTTTAGGTTGCCCACTAAAAGCAGCTAGGGTTTTTCCTTCTTGCAACATAACAAGAAAATAGTACAATTTACCAGTTTGCAAGGGGAAAATAAGATAGTGATGGTATCAGAAGCTTCTTTTAAGAAGCTGCATAAAAACATTACTTTCCAATTTGACAAAACTGGGGCAGCAATATACATTAAAAAATTCATTGCCCTAAATGGCATGTTCAAACTGGGACTTTGCAGTCATAAAAAATCTGTTTCTCTAGATGGCATTGAGAGGTTTCACTAGCAAAGCATGATGTGATTCCCAGCATGGCTTATGTGCTATATACAAAGACAAATTGCTCAGACAATTAAAAATAGCAGCAATGCCAAAGCAGATAGTTTATATGTTGGTTTTGATTATTGTCATTATTCACTATGTATCTAGTTGAATATTTACGGAAGAGGTGAAAAAAAGGTGAAAAAGGTGAAAAAATCCTTTCATAGAAGCATAGAAATGTTGATTAGAACATTGTGGGGGTTGTTTTGAAGTCTTGTAATTCAGCCTTAAGCTTGAAGGGGACTATCACCATTGCTAGGCCAGGATCTACACAGCCAGACCTTGAAAACCTCTTTGGCAGAAGCCCCCAGAGCCCTCCCAGGCAGCCGCTTCCTTGCAGTACTGTAATGTGGAGTAGCTGTTCCTCATCTCCAGCCTGAGCCTCCCAAGATGAAACACCTGTCCCATGCTATGTTACAGCAATGCTGAGAGCAGATTGAGAGTTTGGCTCCAGTGTCTTTTTTGCTGTGTTTCAAATAGTTGCAGTTTGCAAGTAGAACATCCCTCAGCCTCAGCTCCAAATGAGCTCTGTTCCTCAGCTTCTCACAGTTCATCTGCTCCAGGCCTTTGATCATTTTAGCAGCTGTCTAATAGGTTCCCTCTGGTTTTTCAGCATCCCCCTTGACCTTGTGGGTACGGACGACATGCCAAAACCTGTTATTACTGTCCTGTAGTAACCAGAGCTGAACATGGGGCAGTAATGAACTCCTTTGATCTGCGGGACACAGCCATAACATAACTCATTACAGAGTTGTGTGAGCTGTGATAAGAACACATTGTTACCTTGCAGTGAGCCCCGCGATAGCAGCACTCCTCACTGGCTCCTTGTGCTGCTCTGCTGGCTCATTACCAGCCTGTACTGATGTGTGGCGTTTGTCTGCTCTCCTGCAGAGTGTTATGCTTTTTCTTTTTGAACTCCAGTTTAGCCCTCAGCAGAAGTGCCAGGAGTGGCCCATGGCATGATTTGTAGTTCACTGGATGCGGAGATATTCAGTTGTCGATTGCACAGTCAATGACTAGTAATGACAGCATGCAGGTGGTATTAATCCTATGAGTCCTTGGCTCATTCTTAAATAGATTCCCTGTATAATCAATTAAGAAGCATTGCAACTTTCATTTACACTTCAACTAGCACAGACAGTGAGAAACAGGGGAGTCGGTGGGAATTTTGCATTTAACTTTTATAGTTGTCATTGCTTCAAGTGGACAGTTCTACCAAAAAATAATGGTCAAGGCATTTGACCTGATATTTACCAACTTTTCTCTGATAGAAAGTGCATCAACATCTTAAAAAAGGAGTATTTTATAGTAAAAAATACAGGAAACACAATCTCTTGGGGTTTGAGAGGGTAAGGTTTTGGCTGAATATGAACTTTGTCGATTCAATTTTTAATGGGTTTTGTAGTGCCTTGACCTACAGTTAAAGGCATTAAAATCTAATATTTTCTGATAAAATCTAATCTTTAATTAGTGTATTCATGATTGCATTCAGTGAGGATGCCTTTTGAATTAACTGTCACAGCCTCCACTCCTGTGTGTTTTATAATCTCTTTCATGTATTTCAGGTGACCACGACACTAAGCTGTACAGGACTCAGTGCTGCTTTCGCTCCTGGTCCTTACACAGGCATCACCATGGTACCAGTGCCCTCCCTGCTGTGAGGACACCTAACAGCAATGCTCTGACCTATCTGACTCAAGAAGTGCTATTTATGTGCGGAGGGAAAAAATGGATGTTAGAGGTAAAAAACCCCCCACAGAATAGCAGGGACTTCTTTGTTTACCTAGGAAGGGTGAAAGTTTGCTTTTTTTTTGATTTGCCTTATTTTTGTCATCTGGTGGAGCTTTGACTCCTGCCTGGCAACAGCAAGACACCAGAAGACTGCACCTTATCGATGGGTATCTTTTTGGCTCTGCTGTGATCCATGACACTGTTAGACTAAGAATTTATTTGTAAATATATTCCATCTTCTCACAATCTAGAATCTAAAGCCACTATAGTATGTAAATATGTATGTCTATGGTGTCCACTGCTTGCCCAAGAGTAGAGGATGGGCTAATGAAACTCCTGTTGGCCCAGAATTTGCTTACATGAAACAGCTTACATTTAAGGCCAGTTCTGTTGCACTCTACAGGAATATAAATTATTAAAAAAAAAACAACCCAAAAACCCCTAAACATGCATCAGTAAAAAAAAACCCTAAACATGCATCAGTAAAAAAAACCCCAAACCTGGCACACATTGCTGCATGTGATACTTTAACATATACAATTACTTTGCATTGCTAATAGAGGTGCTTTCCATTTATAAACCAACTGTTAAAATGTGATGTTTTTTACTATGGCTATTTTTTATTAAGTGACAGTGGTCTTCTAATATCACTCAGTAGGAAAACATCTATTCCATTTATTCCTTATTTTCCGGATAGCTCCCTGATCTTCAGCTTTGCTCATTTTCCATTTCACAAACTGAGTTTACTTTGACTAAAACTGCCAAGCAGTAATTCAGTTCTTAACTAGATTTGTGGTGGTGAGACAGAGGGTAACATAAAAAGGCAGAACTTATTGGCACGATTCATCATCATACTCTATTGCACACTCGAGCCTACTGGGCAGGAAATGTTATTAAATTGAAAGATGTATCAGAGCCTTCAGAATTTGGCAGGATGAGCACCTTAAACACCTGGAATGGCTGTGCTCAACTCACATTCAGGCTCCCTGGATAATTGCAAGAATATAGCTGGTGTTCCAGGTTAAGTTCTGTAAGGAAGAAGAGCTGGCATTGTGTTCACACTGTGACAATGGCAAGTGTTAACGACTAATGTTTAGAAAGAAAGTAGTCGTGGCAACAATTATGCTTGCCAGCTGTCCTGGGGAGTGAGGTATAACCACATCTACATGGTTACTGCATTTAACCAACTGTCATAACAAGGGTCAGATGCTGTCAGGGAAGTGCAGAATCGATGTTTATTTTTGAGTAGATGGGTCAGTACTAGTAACCAGTTGTTGTATCAGAACACAAATGGGGATAAAACATGAATTGCATGTCAAATTGATAAGTGAAAACAATGAAAAAGAGATTTCTTAGTGAAAGTTTAATTAAATACTCTGTGTGTAATTGTTTTTTGTGAAATAAAATGTCTTTTGGAAAGACATGCCTTAGTGCTAGGAACATACAGAAAGTATAAATATAACAAGCTCAGATAGGGAAATCTGTGGGATCATGAGAGATCTGGGAAATTTATGCATTACCTGTGGCCCAGCTGTCAGCTCTAGTGTTACTATGGAGTGGAATCCTTAAATGAAGTAGGCATTTCACAGTTGGAGTGGGTTGAGACTGACAATTCCATGGTCATGAATGTACAGAGGCAGGAATTAAATTACATTCAAAGAGCATAAATCAAGAAGACAGTCTTACTTAACAATAAGTGGCTGCCAAGAAATAAGTATAGTAAAGACACAGAGTATGGTTTTACCAGTAAAAGTTGGGGTTGGGAAAATTTTGAAGCCAAATTTGATTACAATTTTAAAATTGCAGAGTCTTTACACTCAAGCAGTTTATGAAAAAGACACAGCCTATTTCTTGATTAGTCTTTGAATTTTGTAGCATATTCTTCCCAGTTTAAGTTAGTCCCATGGATAACTGCAGTCTCAAATATTTTTTGCAGTTTAGTCAGCTCATGCTCACTGTTGAAGAAAATATTTTTAAAAGACTCATTTGAAATTCAAGAACACCCTACACCCTATTAGAAAGGTAACACACTATGACTTTTTTCTTAAGCAAATTTTCAGAAATCTATTTCTGTTTTGTTAAGCTCTCAAATTCTATAAGAAAATACAACCACCAAACATGCACACCATACTTGCATTTTCTGATAATGTGTATTTATTTGTATCCAGAAATACAAATGCTGGGATCAAAATACGAATATAAATAGTATTCTAGACGCACAGCCCTACTCCTTAACACAAAGTAAACTGGAATGGATGTGATCAAGAAGGGAAAGTCTGAGACCTTGAGGAGATGAAGCACATGGGTGTTTGACTTTTCTGATTAGGTCAGTCTGGGGGATCACTGGCATGGCTGTCTAACTTAGAATGACATACTGGTACTAGTGCTACCTGTATTATTCAAGGCACATTGGGCACATAATTGTACTTTCATTTCACTATGACATCACAAGCTGCACTGCTAGCAACAAAATCACACACCCCTAACAAAAACTTAGGAAGGAAGGATAATTAGAAATCTAAAATTTTGTCTGTGTTCTATAAGAAAATTCAATTTGGCACATAGTTGGCAGTATTTATCAGATTAATAAAATTACAGTCACTTTAAAAAAAAATCATGTGTTTTCATGGTGGGAAAAAGTGTTTTGAGAGCAGTATACTGAGAGTTTAGATCAGGATTATATGAGGGGTTTGGTGATGACCTGTGGTAGCCATAGGATGGTCCATGATTTAAGGTTGGTATTCCATGTGATTGTCAATGTCAAAAAAGTCACAGGACTTGTGAATGACTGCAAAAGAGAATAAGGAGAGTGATACTGTAATCTCTCTGCACCAGGTTTACCACTGTTGTTCAGGGGAAGTGTTTTGGGGGAACTTATTCTGATTTCTTTTTTCCTTTGCAGCACTCTGTCTGGCAGTGGCATACTTCCCTGGGCTGCCTATGTAATACTGTCAAATGCAATTATTTTACCAGCTTTCCACGTGTTCCACAGTTGCTTTCATTTTAAGGATCCCATGCAGTCTACAAGCATGGAATGGACTCTGTAGCATGCTCTGTTTCACATTTTTCAGTAGTTTTTAAAAAATATGTCATCAGTATTGTTCTCTTCACCCATTTTATATTAATGTGCAATTTAGAAATTTCAGCATTTACCTGTTTTAGGCCTCACTTTTAGTATGTACATCACAAATTTCACATTAAGTACTTAAATTACAAATCTACTCTCCACAAGTTTTGAATCCAAACAATGGAAAATCAACTCCTACAGAATATCATCCAATGATCTTCCTGATTACTAATTTGAATTTAAACCCCTCTTCTGGTCAATGGTCTTAATTAATATGGAAAGTTTTGACTCAGACCTAGCAGGGCTTTTTTTAAAACTTGTAATCCTAATACAGTCTCAGTAACAAGCCATCACCAGCTTCACTGTGGATATTTCATTCTTTGTATTTTAGAATATGTTGTGTCAGTACAGCTTCATGTCTCCCAAGCACTGCTGCAAGAAGTTATGGAGACATTAGGAGGGTATTAAGGGCTGTATTAAAGGGAGCACCTGCATTCCCCTATAAGAATCTCCACAGGCTGGCTTAGGCCTCCAAGTAAAGTTAGGTGGGTGTTTCAGCAACACCAGAGGCTGTTGTGTCTCCTCTGACTAGAGCCATTCCTTGCCCAGATAAGAGAATACCCAGCAAGTTACTGGCTGTATATCAGTGCCTACTTTGCCTCATTCAATCCTTGGGAAAGCCTTCCCCTACATATATGAATAAACATAACCACGTCTTCTGCTTGTCCTTTGTAAACAGCAAATGATTAGAAGATCAAAATGAATGTTTTGGTAGAAAGCAGAGAATTCTCAGGTGTCCATCTCTGAGGCACTGAACTTCATAATGAATTTTATTCTCTAATTTCACATATATTCTAGGAAAACCCTTGAGGAGTCCAGATGCATACAGACACTGTCTTGAGGACCCACAACAAAAGAGGAAAAGTAAAAAAAGGAAAGCCTGTAGAACGCAATACATCATCACTGGTATTGGATATCTCACTTGAGGAATGTCAGCAGTAACTAATCAAGTGTTTGAAGTCAGTCAAGACCAAAAGTCATTTAAAGAAACATCTGCTAGGTAAACTAGATGATTAGAACAATATTTATCCCTAATTCAGGACTTACTCTTAGCTAGACAGGGTTGTAGGACAGCATATCTCTTTGAATTATCCACCAAAGGTTCAGCATACAAAATTTTACTGTTTGTCTTGTCAAAGCACTTCAGTTCAAGCCAAGATAATTTTTTCTGTTGAAACATAATTTCACTTTATATATAAAACATAGCTTTGGTTTTAGTATCTAAGCCAGTGGCCTAAATTATGAGGAAAGAATTCCTTCTGGATCCCATGGAAAAAGGTAAGACTATTAAGGCCACTGAGTCATGAAGGAAGGCCTTCATTTTTTCACGTACATACTAGAACCCTTCAAGAAGAGAGTGTGATGAACCATAAGAAGGTGGTAGGCATACAAGTATAGTATAACACTAATGACACTATACTTTTTTTGCAGCAGGCAAGTGTAAGTTGAGCAAATTTTGTGCTTGTGGAGGGAGGAAGGATCTAAAATTAATTGAGAAAAAAAGCTAAAAAACCTCTAAAGGGAAAAGAACCTCACCTTTCAGCTGTGGAAATGCATTCCCAATCCATGGTCTGGTTTTTACCTATTTTAAATAGTCTTCTGGAAAGAGATCTGGAAGAGACTTGAGTTTATGCTGTCTATCCCTTGGTGGAATGAAATTGCTGAGTGAAGAAAGAAGGATGCTGCTAAACTGCTGAAGTTCCACTGCAGCCTTTTGCTAGTTAGGAAATAAGAAACCTACAGACTGTTTAGAAAAATAAAGGAAAATGCAGACAAATGCTCAGTCTGTAGGTTGAAGACATTTAGAATATTTGTCACACACTGTGGTGCTCCGGAACAACTCCGGGAAGGTCACTGGTCCCACTTTCTAACTTTCAGATAAGAAATAGTCTTTAATGTTAAGGAATATCCTTTCATATTAATAAATGATGAAGGCACTGAAGTAAGAGGCACAAACATTTCACTGTGAGCAAGAAGAAAGAGATACCTTGAAAAAAAATCATCTGAATGCATTGGCATCTAAAATTAGGAGATATGGCTTGCCTTTTCTTACTGCATTATATGGAAACCAGGAAAGACCAGCCACTGGAAAAAGCACAGGCTGTTATGGGCAGTCTTTACAAGTTTCAGTGGGCACTTTATTTTACAGCATACAAGGTAACACCAACCCTCCAGACGGTGAGGCTAATGAAATAGTCCCTGGAGGTGTTAAAAAAAATACTGGATATGGTGCTTAGTGCTATGGTTTAGTTGATAAGGTGGTGTTAGGTCATAGCTTGGACTTGATGATCTCCAAGGTCTTTTCCAACCAAGTTGATTCTGTGATCCTGTGAAATCTGTCTGTCTTAAAATACTGTCTCCCTCCCCACAAAGGCAGCAGTTCAAGAGCTGCCTTGCATCTGGTCATGTAGGAGAGTCAGTTTATTAGATACATGGTGAAACTTTGTATAAAAAGGAGGTAAACAGCCTTCCCTTCATGAAATGACCAGGTAAGGACAGTTGTGATAAATTCATGAAACAACATGAGACGCTAGACGCCAAGACACATTAGAGCTGCAGAAGTGTTTAAGATAGCTATCTGTCTGAGTTATTTGTCAGGATGCCTTCATTTCCAGAAATAATTTCCTATCAGCTAAAGGCTCATGTGTCACTGCTGTTCCAGCTGATGAATGTGCAAACCTCCAGGTGGATGATTTGGAATTAGCTGTGGGTTAAATTGAATAAGAGGACTGCAACAGATAAGAACTGCACAGCAATAAAAAATAATTTCTTTTTCTTCTTTTAGCTTCACTACTCATCACTGTCTCTGTGAAGACGGTTCTGGCTTTTGTAGTTTTTTATCATTTTTATTGGTATGCACAATATAGCAATATACAGTTGAGAGTTGATTAAGGAGAACATGAGAAAGAGAAGGTTATCAAAATGCCTGAGGTGTTTTAAACTACACCCGTACTTTCTGATTAGAAAGTTATATTAAAACTGTGTGGTGTGTGGTGCACTTCAGTTCCACATTACTGCTGGACATTGAGAGAGAGTAAACTGGCTACAAGTTTCTATACCCTTATTCTTGGAAGAATGGCTGTAAAAGAAGGAGCTGTCAATATGCTAGGCATCAGAGCCAGAAAAACTGAGAAGATTGGATTAAGAAGACCAATATTTTTATACATTTTTAGTTGCCTTGAAAATGCTGCCCTCAATAAAGAAAAACACTGTCCAAGAATTTTTAATTGAAGGGAGAATAAGAGGACTGACTTTAGATCCTCCTGGAAAAAAACCAGGTGATTATTTAAAAAACCCTCAGAATCCTTTCTGCAACTTCAACAAGAAAGGAACATAATGTAAAGATACTTGGTTTAGAGGTTTTACAAAGCCAAATGTGCTCATTTCACTGCTCATTTGGTTTTGCCTTCCTCTGTTCCCTTCCTTGTAAGGGTAAAAAGAAGTACTAAACAAAAAAAAGAAGTAGCTGAATAAATGCAAGTCTCAAATATGAAATTATATTATATGAAAATGTTCTAAAATCCTAAAATACAGTCCTTACACTTCTCATGGGACAGCACACAAAAATGTTAACTTTTGTCAATTTGCAAAAGAAGCAAAAGAATATCTGAAGGTTAATGAGGATTTTCTTACTCCTGCAGAAGGATATGGCACATAGATGTATGCAGACCACATTATCTAGGTCTCTAAAATAAGGGCATTTTGAATGATTCAGATTGTAGGAAGCTTATCTTCCCTGATCTCTAAGGTTTTTCAGTGGCTGCCAAAGCACAGAGCAGTAAAGCAGTGAGAGTAAGCCAAGTTACTAGGAATAAGCAGAGCAATGCATTCAGGAACCTGCCCGCCTGCAGTGGCTTGCCTTGCATAAAAATCAATTTTTTGATAACCCCAGAGTAGAATAAATTACACAGCAGAATATGTCCTCTGCTCTCACTGTAAGAGCACAAGGCAGTAATGTCGGATGCTTCTTTCTTGATTTAGGACTGTGAAAAAAAGTGGAATTATATGCTTCCATCTTCTGTGTATGAAAACACTCAGAAAATGGGCAATATGAATGGACTTAGCAGAATCAGTCTTCCAAAGAAGGATCTGGTGGGATTGCCTGCTTACAGCAGGGCTCATGGGCAGCCATGAGCAGAAGTGTAAGAAAAGCATGTGCTCATCATCTAACATGACAATGTTCCACTTCCCAGGAAATTCACACAGTATGCAATTGTTAAATAAACCTCACTCTACCATCTAATGGTGGAAGGCACCCTATTGTGCATCCTTTATCTCAATACTACTGCCAAAATCAATTGATTGTGCAGAGGGTTTGCAGGATCAGCCCCGTAAAGGAAAATAGTTTCCATTCTTTTATTTAGGCTTGGAATATTTCTAGTGTTCTTGAAAAATATGGCTGAAGATGACTATTGGAGTAGACTAATTCATAATTAGAGATCAGGATATTCAACTCCAATTTAATCACCTTCTTGCACTACCTAAAATATCAGTGTCATCCTTAAATTAAATCCATACTTCCAAGTGCAGGACACAGGTTTACAGAGCAGTTAATTAGCTAATGAGAGTTAGCAAAATTTTCAACATGTATTTTGAAACCAGAAGGTTATCATTGGTTTAGAAGACATCAGATTGGGCAGATTTTTCTAAAATTAAGGCTTAGATTCTGCCTCAAAATATTTCTTCTCTGTGCTTCTAACTTGAATTTTGTCAGTCCTTTCAGAAGTGATCCCCAACCCGACCTAAACCCAGCTATGTTTCTGCTATTTCAGACAAGTGAAAAACAGAAGAAAGATTTTGAATTACTACAATTAACTTTTGTATTAAGGTGGGGTTTTTTTTCCAATTAAAAACTCATTGGAAGAACAGAGCAACAGCAATGACAGACAGTGATGTTTCAAAGAACATGACAGAATTTCTGTTCCCTTAGAATTACCATTGCATTAGTTTTTGATTGTTTGCAGGGTTTTCCTTTCAAGAAAAAAGGAACTCCTTTTCAGACATATCCGCTATTCATTTTTTCATCAAATACTGTGGAAGAGACACACACTTTTTGAATTATTAAAAAAATTATCTCCAGAAGAGAAAAGAAATAGAATTGTTGTTTTAGGTATCTTTTAACTTCAATCTTTTGTAACAATTTGTCATCCAAAAGGTAGTGAAAAGCTATTGCTATTTAATTCTGGATGTGTTTTGTTTGCTTAATAACAATTATGTAGACAGTCTGTAAAAGACATCTTTTAGTTTAAGACTGTAAAACTAGTTTTTGAAAAAATGGGCATTTTAGAGTTGAATGGTCAAAATCTTGACAAATACAGAATTGGTTTTCAGTGTAAAATATAGCTGGCAATTTTGGAAAAGAATGGAAAGAACCTCTTTCTACATGTGGGAACTATTTCATGTTTAATCCAACTGTTGCATGTTTAATCCAAGTGTCACAATTGAGTTCCTGTAATGCACACGTGTTCAGTCTTTAGCTCAGGCCCAGGGAACAACTATCATGAGTAAATACTGCAGTGTTTAATGCTACGAAAAGAACAAAAAAAGTCCTTTGGCACACGTGTTTTTCAATATTGTAAAACAACTTTGAGGGAAAATATAAGAATGCATGAGTGCACTTTTTAGCAAATTGAAATCTGAAGAAAGTCACATATTCGTGGTGCTATTATATAGTGATTTTTTACTCATGGGCTATGCACTATGATCTGCTACAATGACACGAACAAGCAGGAATCTTGTCCTGCGTCAAGTATAGTACTTTAGAAATCAATGACCATCCTGTGTTTAATGAGTCATAAAAAACACAGTTAAAAGCTTGAAAAACTGTAGAAGTTATGCCTACAGCTGCCTCAGAGATAGGCAAGTCTTATTTATATCAAAATAATAGCTTTCTTCTCCATCTGCCTTTTCACCTCTAAGTTAAACCAATATGTGTGGGTAAGTGGCTAATCCCATGAATCTCAGACTTCTGCAGAAAGTAATGTCCATGTTTGGATCCCACCAGAGACATTTCTGTATATGTCTTTTGGTGGTTACTCTATATCAAGGAGATCATCAATTTCCCAAAACCTATGGGATTTAGCTCAAGTGAATTTGAATACAAATGAGTGTTTTCATTGGCTTTAGCTTATTTGCTACTGCCAGTGTACATTGCTCTGAGCCTTAGGGATATGGCAGCATTTTGAAGAAAGTATGGGAATGAAAAATAAAAATTACATATTTAATCTTTGCCTGAATTGTGAATAGCTTCTATGCCAAGGGACAATAGTAGAGATTCTAATATACAATAATTATTCATAAACATTGTTTACACTACAAATTCAGCTGAATTTTGTAAGAACCTTTTTCTTAAAAGGAATAGCAGTTAGGAGAGAATTCTTCCGTGTTTTTCTTTTTCAGGAAATTACATATTAAAATTCTTCATCAGGCTCTGTGATGGTGAAGGTTAATGTAGTCTTTATAATTTGAGATGAAACTGATTGTGTCCTTCACTTTTTCTGCACTTTTACCATCCGTCTGCAGTGAGAAAACGCTGCAGTCTTCACTGCTACAGGCAACATTTAAAGATAGAGGTATCCAACCCAGTAGACCAGGTTAAACAGCAGGAAGGATGTAGGAAAAAAGACCCTGGAGTAAGAGTCCAGTTCTAAGATGTCTATGTGAATCCGTCCTCTCCTCCATGAGCCTGATTTACACTCTTCATAACAACAGAAAAAGCTCTGACAGTCTTTCCCATCCAGACATTCATAGACACACGCATCCTCAAAATCTTGCCAATACATGGCATTGTTCAATGTGATGACTGTAGTTGGTGGTCTCATATCAAGTACAGAATAATTCTGAGGAGAGAAAAAAAATGTAACAGTTTGACAAGTTTCCCGGGATGATGCAGATCAAAATTAATAATCACAGCAAAAAGCAATAATTTTTTCACACTTAGGAGCTCACTTACCTGTCAGAATATTATTTGCCAGTTGTTTTAAACACTTGCAGCGATTACATTTAAGATGGATTCTCAAAAACAAGGAAGAGATACGCCCTCCCCATTTAATTGTACAATGTCCTCCATTTAGCATAGGCGCATTCACTGCCTCTTAACTTTACTATGATTTATAAAAACACATATGGTCAGCAACAGATAGTGATCATTTCAGTACAGGATTTCAAAATGCCATGCCGAGGCATATCCCCTTTGTGCTTATCACACGAACCATGCTCAGAAATAGGACACTTTGATGTCATGCATCCTCACAGTAGCATTCACATTTACAGACCTCTCCTTCTTCAGTGTACTCCCTGTTTACTCTTTGTCAGCTTTTCTGTCACATCATTTCCTTATCATGCAAGATGCCTTCTCACAACAGTCTCCCCTCTCATTAAGCCACCCATTCCATCTTCACAAATGTCACCTCCTCTGCTGACATCACTAGAAAAGGTCCCATCAGCTTTGCTTCCTGTCTGCACTGCTCTGACAAAGCAGACACAGCCCTGTCAGCCTGGTTTTCTCTACCTAAGAGGCCCTTTCTCTCCCTGGGACTGTGCTGAGCATTGGCTTTGCCTGCAGGAGCGTGCTGGCTGTGCTGCAACAAGCTGGTCACGACTGCTTGCGTTCAGGAAGGTGCTCTGGGCTCTTGCTTCCATACTATACAAAGTTCTCAATATTTCCTGCTGAAGGTGTTACGGGGTATCTGAAAACTTTCCTGCTGGATGTGAAAAACATTGGTGATATGACTGATGTACCTCAGTGGAAATTTTTCCTTTTTATGTTGAATTCATTTCCTTTCTACAAATCTTCTGGTTTGGCACGCTGTAGTAGTCCTCACTTCATTAAAAACGCTGGTCCCTGAGATAAGAACTTGATGTGGCATCCCTCTGCTCAAATGTTGGCACTGCCAACACAGATAACTATACATGAACAATTGCCCTATGGAATCCAGTCAATTACTTCTGGACACAATTCATTTTATAATAAGTAAATTCCAAAATGTCTCAGGAGCCTTGTGCTATGAACTGCAAGCAGATTGCAGTTTAGAAGCAGATTATTGCAAATCTATTTGTTGTGAATGATTCTGAGATTAGATGACAGAAATTACACCTGTATGGTCTTCTCTCTCTTTTGTAAAGTTTTGGGTGGCTTATTTCAGAGCCTTACAATGTGGTGTCATATGAAAAAAGTCTAAGATTATTTTACAAGCAATCTTTTTTTGACTCTAGTACTTTGGAGAGAAAAAACTGTGCCTAAAGTATACATGGAGTTCTGCTATACCGCTGTGTCATATAATGTACACTCATTGCAGGTCTTTATGAACATTTCCAACTCAGGGACTGAAATTTTCCATGCTTGTCTAAAATATTTATATTAAAAAGAAGAAAGGCTCAGAAAGGGTTTGGTGAAAGGGCTCTGCAAAGGAAACTTTCTCATCTCTCAGTAGCCTGGGGTATTTTGTTGTTTTTTTGTTATATTAACTATCTGCTCAGGACAGAAGATAAAATAAATGCCCTGATAATACAGAGAGATAATCTGGTTGTTTTAATCTCTGTCAGGTAGGAGGTGTCCTAAAGCAACAAGATAAGAGGAGAAGGTGGATGGTCCTCCTGCGTTCTGTGTGTCCAGCTGAGCTGGGGTTGGGAGGAGAGTAGTGCACACACAGTGGGCACCATCCCAGTCCCACCCAGGAGGTCTGCCAAGGCAAGGCACTTCTCCAGGGCCTCGGACAAGGCATTTCAGTGTTTAACATGCTTAATAATATTATTTCTGACAAGGTATATGTGTGTTTTCTAGGAGGAAAAGAAAAGGGTTGGGATTACCTGAACACGGATTTAATAAAATTAATAAATTTCACCTTTTAGGTGGCATCACTACAAAGCTGAAAAGACAACATGATATCTTGAGAGCCAGAGACATTGTTTATTTATGCTATAATTTGAAGATTTTTGTGTATAGACTAAGGCCCTGCTCAATAACTATTTTAAGGTGAAGAAAAAAAAGGGTGAGTAAAAAACTTGAAACTGCTGGAGATGCTTTCCAAGCAGATCAGAATGACTAGTTCTAGATAAAGGTTTTTAAACCCTAATGTCATTTTAATTATCTTTCCCTATAGCTTTTAATTGGAAAAAGGAAAGTGCTGCTCAACGTGCTCTGTTAACTTCATCTTTCAGAAAAATCTGTCCAGGGAGTGACAGCAGTACAAAGTATATGGATGTAATGCTTTCTGTAGACCATTAATTGTCAATGTGCAGACTTTCTAAGCTATTTGAGGTCTTAAAATACATCAGAGAACTCATGTTTTTTTTTTTAAAGTGTATATTATTATTTGTAAAAAGATAGGCTAGTAACATGGATCTAGCAGCTGTAAATGAGAAACTTCAGCATATCCAACCGAAGAAATGCAAACCCTAATGTTCTAGTTGTCTCTGTTCTTATCTGATAGCAGACCATTCAACCAGCTGATTAACTGGCTTCATGCTTTACAAATGCTTTATTTTTGTGTATATTATAGCAGGTATTCCAGTTTCAGATTTCATACAACTTAGAGGCACAATTTTGTGCTCTGTTCCAACTGTACATATTCCATTTTCAGATATACAACAACTACCCATGCTCAACTTGTGTGCCTAAATTATTTGAAAATCCACCTGAAAGCTTGCTAAAGATTTTGCATATGCATAAATGGAAGTTTTTTTCTATGAAACTTAGTTAAAACTCCATACAAGTTTATGACATAAATTGTACTTATTGCTTCCTCTTAAAATGTAGTGAGAAAATTGTGTATTATATAAAGCAGATATACAAAATTTCTGAGGTAAAAATAACACATTCTATACTTGACCCTCCTCCCTCCCATATCACTTGATAGGTCCTTATAGAAAGAGGCAGCTATGTTCCTCTGCCACAGCTGAAAACAAACTGACCTTTTAACAAAAAAGCAAACCAATATTTATAGAGAAGTCAGGGTAAAGCATAACACAGCAATACAGCTCTCTCAGGAATTAGTGCAAGTAAATGTCAACCACATATTCATGCCCCCAATTCTCTCACTGAATTAAGTACCTTACTTACCATTACATGACCAAAACTTACATCAGGTAGCTTGAATAAAGATAACAAAAGAATTATTCAGAAGAAAACACACTTAGTGCATTTAAATTTAATAGTATTTCTTGGACCAAGCCCTTAAATGCATAAAACACTTCATGCTGTGTGTTCTATATGTTCAGCATAATATTCTGTACACTTGAAAACTGCATGAAACTCAGCAGAATGCACATCTGGATTCCATAGACTTAAAATCCTTATTCAACCCATTACATTTGTTTATCGATCAAACAATAGGTAAGTAAGCATTTGTTCTGGTGTTAATTTAAATCCCATCAATGTTGCTTGCTTTCCCACATCTTCATTTATATGTCTGGAATTACATGCTACTAACAAAGATACTCATGACTTTTTAATTTAGTCTTTCTACAGGTGGGTAATTTTAGTTTGATCACTAGCAAGTTCATTTTGGTCTCAAACTTTTCTTTTGGTAACAATCGTTTGCCTTTTGTGAGCAATGCATTTTTTTGCAAGAAGCTATTTTAGGTTTCATGGAGTTGTCATTGACTAAGTCTATGGCTTTCTAGGCTTTCTCTAATCCCATATTTGTTTCAGCTTTTCCTTCATTAGTTCTTCATTCAATCATTTTCTATAGCTCTTCATTCAATCCCTTTTTTACATCATGACCTATTATTCCCTAAATTTAGGCTTCTTTCTCTTCAATTTCCTTCTTTCCATTTTTGCTATTTGGCTTGGATTTCTGATTTCAAATGTCCTTATTTCCTCCACTGCACACAATGGAATCCAACATCTCCAACTACTTATCTTGAACACTTAAGATTTATCACCGATCTTGATTGGACAACCCCCTTCCTTGTGTTTACACTGAGATTTTTTTCTCTATTAAACTGCCCCCTCTCATTCTCATAGTCAGTTATGAAGTTAACCAGGCAATTCTTCCTGCATGATTGTTTTAATTTATTCTAAATAGACAGCTTTTGTGTTTTTCTGGGTGTTACACTTGGAAGTTGTTTTTTGGCCAAAATTGAGCCATGTATAAAACCTTTTTAAGTGGCCTCCATTTTTGTCCTTGGGAACATACACCTTTGTGCACAGGGCTTAAACCAAATGCTGGCTCCCAGCAGAGACATTGAAATTTTGCTCATAAATATTTCTAGACCTGTTAAGCCATGAAATAGCAATGCATTTGAATATACATTGATGTGCATTTATTTGTATAACAAGCTATGCAATCTGTTTCAGTGGGAGCCCTTTCTGACTACTAGCACAGTAATTGGAGGACAAAAGATGTGTAGGCAGGGTTGCTGCTCCATGGTGAACAGGCTGCTTCTATTAGGAACAGACCTCACTCAGCAGGCACATAACTGCTCCTACTGCTACTGCGGGTGACTTTTCCATCAGCTTTCAGGGCAAATCACACCACTGGGAAAATCTTGGAGAATTGAAGTTCTACGTGATTACAGGCTACAGTTGAATGATTATCTGCTCTCTGAGCTGCACATGAAAAGAAATTTAAGTGCTCCCATCTTACCGACTTTTTCTTCTTAGTACAGTTTGGTTTTCTGCAACTTGAGTAGTAGTTGAGGGTGGCATACTCCATCAGAGCAGCAAAGACAAATAGAAAGCATACAGTCACAAACAAATCCATGGCGGTGACATAGGAAACACGGGGCAATGACTTTCTTGCGATGGTACTCAAAGTTGTCATGGTCAATACTGTGGTGATGCCTGCAGAGAGAAACTTGATTTAATTGTATGCAACATCACTTCTCCATATCACAGAGGAATCTTTGGAAATAAACATACAAAACAGAAATCCAGAGTGTACCCAAGGAATTAATTAATTTCATTTGGTAGTGTTAAGAAATAATGGAAAGTAATACCAGTAGGGACAAAGTTATTTTGTAAACAAAGATTTGGTCTATGGTTTATTTTCAAAATATATTATATTTGCAAAAAATGACATTCCCGTGCCTCTCAATATGCTTTTCTTCCTCTCTTCCTTTTTCTGATCCCAGCTAGGTTGAGGATGGGGGTGAGGGAGAAGGAGAGAATGAAGAAATTTTTGAAGAAAAGTATAAAGCAGAAAAGATACTAAACTCTGAGAAATAAAACCAAGAAACTTAGAAAGCACTGAAGGAAACATGTATTATTCCACAGTAGTATTGCTCTCATGAAAAATCTTATGCTCAAAAAAAAAAAAAAGAGTTGGAGAGAGAAAAGAAAAGAAATTTTTCTGCTAAGTTCTGACCATTAATTCTGAAAGTATGTCATCACACCACTGCTTCCTTGGGAGTCCTCCACTGCATTTTCCTTCTGAGTAAGGGAAGTCAGTGTTACTTGCTCAGTCAGAGTAAGACTCTCATACAAACTTCAGATGCAACATTAAGAGAAATAGCCTTTTTAATTCATACAAAGCATCACTTAGATTGATTTAGTAATAATGAATACAATGGGAATTAGTGCGAAATATCTAAAACAAGAAAACCAGTGCTAGAATGAAATCTATGTCATGTCAGTTATTTGACTCCTGGTAATTCATACAATTTCTCTTCATTCCTGAGGAATAGCAGTCTTTTCATTGCCAGCTTGGACTGATGCTTTTAATCATTTGTTATGAACTGCATGTCTTCTGATAAAAAAAACCCAGCTTCTCAATGTCTTGGAAAAAAAAATAAAGCTTTCCCACAGGTAAGTCTCAAGAGAGAACCTTCTCAACAAATAACATAACCATAAGGTAATCTTTCTTTTTTTATAGTTAAAATGATGTTTCACATTGGTGCACAGTGTTTGAAATGGCAAGGAATGACTGAAATTATGCCTTCGAGTTAAATAACTTCTCACTAAAGGCACTCTGGAGAGAAAGAAGTATCTGTGGATTACTTTTGACTACTTTCTCTTTATGAAGCATTGTCCATCTCTGACTTGTAAAGTTTGATGGAAGCTACAGTGATTCACAGGGATAACCTCCATTCAAGCTAAGAGAAAGTCCCTGGAAAAGCCAGAAGGCGAATTATTGCCTGGGTCTCAACCTTGAATAATAATGATTAATTGAACTCCTTAAATATCTATTACCCAGAAATGAACAAACACAAAATTTCTGAAAAAAATCACAGGTCAATAACCAAGACAAAAGCAATGCTGATAGGAAGTGGGAAGAGTGGTCTTCGTGTGTGCCTTGGACATCTAAAAGCTATTGGGAAAATATTTCCATTTCCTGAAACCTATGCCACCTCCCAATATAAGCAGATGTGACTGGCATGATCCAGCAACCGCTCCAGACCCCTCAACATCAGTTCTGTACTCAGCTGATGCTTTTTTAAAGCTGCAAAGACCATGCTTAGCCATTCATCACAACTGGGCTGCAGAGATGCCCAGCTGCAAAAGGTGTGAACTCACTGGCTTTGATTTTGATTTGATTTTGATTCCTTACTAACTATAGGTCACTCAGTCTTTCTGCACGGCCTTGACTCAGGCCTTAGAAGTTACTAATTTCAAAAGAACTGCATCCAGACTTTGACATACTCTACAATATAAAATTAAGTTCTTTAACACTTCCTAATCCACATTTAGATTTCTGACACAAATGTGTCCTTTTCAGAGCCACATGTACATTCACATGCTTTCAGGCATTTTACTACCTTTAAAAATTTCCTCAAAATCTACAGAGATCTTCCAGTCGATATACGGCATCCTGTTTACCTGGACTCAAATGAAAGTTTTTATTTCCCACTCATCCTGTCATAGGACAGTTTTTTATCAAAAGGCTAAAAAGAAATAATTAGTCTCTTTGCTTAAGTATATAAGCCCTCAACTCAGCCTGTATCCTATATCCATGCCTTAAGCCTGAATATGGAACACCAGCTTGAATCACCCTTCGACTGGATTCCAGCTCATGCCATAAACAAGCACTGAGTTTTTGAAACGGTGAAAATTCTATCTAGTGTATCAATTTTACATCTAGCACACAGGCACAAATTTTAAAATGTTAAAATGAGTTTATGGGGACACATACAGAGAGAAAAGAGAAAGAAGGTGCACCAGATGATACAGTTTTGTACTTCTATACATTTACAAATCAGAATATATGTATGTATATATGAATAAAATGCAGCACCATTATTCCCAAATATAGTATCTAGTTTCCATACCCTTAGTTCATTTTATCTCTCATGATAAGGAAATTCAGTTTGTTGAGTGGTTTCAAATCTAATATGTCTTGCCAGATGAAATTGTGAAGTCTCTCACTTTGTGGAGTCCCGTATGGCAAACTGAGCTTTGCATCTGTTATTGAAATTCACAGTGCTCATGAACTATCTGTTTCAACAGAATTTTAATATCAGCCAAGAACATCTCTGAAGTTACCTGACTTCAAAATTTTCAGGTAGAAAGTGTAAGTGTAAGCTTACAAGTCTGTGTATAAATATCATTTTGGGACGTTATATTCGCTGAGTAAATCCCATACCAAAGATGCTATTTGATAAAACAAAAAGGACTGACTGGGAGACCAAGTTATGCAGATATACACAACACCTGAAAGCACTTTAACTTTTAGATCATTGGTCTAAACAGTTATTTAAAATTATTACTGCTTGAAATCTGCTTACTGGACAAGCATATGCAAAGTGAGGCGGCAGGAGTTTCAGTGTTAGAAACTCTTCGGTCAGCAAGGCAAATTTTTTCTTATTTTCTTGAGGTTATGTTGGTGGGACACTAAAGGAAATATCTGCTACTTTCATGCATGTTATCACTTAGTCATAAAGTAAATTCTCCATCTTTCTGGTCTGGCACGTGTTTTGAGTACTTTCTTGGTTTTCTAGTGAATGAGGTAAAGATGGAACGGCAAGGAAAGCCATGTTCATTTTTTATTAAATACCATCTGTATCTTCTTTTACATCAACACGTTGCTGGCCTTGAGTTTAAAAGGATACCCACTGTATCTTTTTAAACTGCAGTTTGATCTTGTTCTGTAGTAACTGCCTGGTCCTATTACATATTATACCCATTTTGAAAAAGTACGGGGAAACTGGGATGAAAGCTTCAGTTTAACTTAATTCCCTTCATCTTCACGGAAAATAACCTTTTCCAGATGATAACTTTTCTTCAGGGACATGCTGGGTCCTCTTGACTTAGAACATTTTGAGATAATTTTGATTGCTAGAGACAAGCAGAAACTGCAGAGAGACTTTTTTTTTCCTCCTTGAATGAAGAGCAGAATAACGCAGGATCACAAAACACAGTTCTCATCCACCACTCAAATTTTACTTCCATTTTCCCCCTGACTCTTCATGTGGCCTGGAGTTAATCTCATTGCCACTCTGGGCCTTAGTACCTCAAAGTGTAAAAAGGGGACTATAATACCAAGTTTTTAAAGAACACTTTAATATCTCTGGACAGTACTGCTGAAAGAATACTTACAGTCCCAAACCCAAATTAATTTTTTTTTCCCTGCATGGAAATAGTTTATTAGTTATCATTATTCAGAAAGCAAGAAAACCTGTTCTTCATGTAACTGTGAGTAGTTGCCAATAACTTTGGAAATTATTCATTAATTTCAGAGAGCGAAATATTTCCCTGGTGCTAGTCCTTTACATTAATGCAGCTATACTTGGAGAAGGTTTGTTGCTACAATTTCAACTAATTAGTAGGACAATTTCAGCAGTTTGCCTTTGGCTGCATTACTCACAATTTTACCATGTGCCATTATCCAGATGTGGATGTGTGCTGTTGCTCAGACAGATTTATAAGTTGCATTATACAAGCAGGTCTACAGCAAAATGGGAGCATCTGCTTACTGCATCCTGGCAGTCAACAGGCCATTGCCAATTTGGGAGCAACAGGACTCTGTGCACAGAAGTGACCCATATATATTTGACTTTATTTTTAGAACAGTTGTATTTTAGCCTATGGGATTTAATTCTCAACCGGAGTTTTAGAAGTGAGTCATTATGTCCATTGAGTCACTCAGGAGCCTTGGAACAACTAATTTTCATGTCCTTACTCCAAATTCATGACTTCAGTATCTGAATACGTTTTTTTCTCTGAACTTCCTGCTGGCTGAGGGGTGACGTGGAGAATCACACGCTAGTGATTAGTGATCTAACATACTTCTGTATCTAATTGTAAAACTGAGCTATATGGTGTGGGGAACCACCCCTAGGTACGGGATATGAAAAATGCTTATGGCAAATCAATAATGTAAATTGTTAGATGTCTTTTGTCTCTTTCATGCATTAAGAAGGATAACCCAACTGGATGCTGTGACTCTCCCCCATGCAGGGGACTTCAGACTCCCTTTTAAAAATAATGCAGAACAGTCAGTCTTTCCTTATCTCCCCTGAGTCACCCAATTTGAGAAAAAAAGAGTTCAATTTAAGAGTTCAGCAGAGAAGTACACTTAAGACCTATGGCTACCAGAGGCAAGTCTGCACAGCCAGGAACAGGCAGTTGTAAGCTGCTCTGTCCTCACCTGTGTATGGTCTTTTCTCTGTCCTGGGGGTGTTACTGGATAACAGAATAACTTTGAGTCTTTGTGTTCATCCTGTTGCTGGAGCCATGGTGTACTGGCCCTTTGGCACGCATGTGGAGGGAATGAGGACTGAATATTCCTTTCCTGTAAAACAACCTCAGAAAAATGGACCTGCATAGTAACAAACTCCAGCAGGAGGATGCAATGAATATCTGGGAATGATAACCCCTCTGCTTGAAAACAGGCATGCAGACTGTGACATAGCCTCCCCTTTTTTCCTAAACTGGTAGATTTCTGAATCAGTTCATATTGGCAGACCTGGCAACCATAATGTGAACTGAGAAATTGTTTTTCCTTTGGTTCTGACGTTTACATATAATTGACTGTTATATACCCCTATACTCTTGATGCTGCAAAACCCGCAGGTTTTCCTATAGATATTGGAAAAAATTTCGAAGTCTAAGTCAACAGTTATAAGTATATACTAATGCACATTGCCAAAATGCTTGTGCCGGTACTGACACAAATGAGTTTCTGGAAAACATAAACTAGCATAAATCTCTGCAATCTATGAAAAATATCAATACACCCAGTGTGAAGCTTGACTTCAAGCATGCAAGCTAAAACCCTTTGCATGAGTTAATACTATTATATCCCACAGTTTTCTGTATATATAAGACATAATGCCCAGTGGGGGAGAGTTACAGAAGGGAAGGAAGCCAGCAGCACACTTAATTAATTCTTCAAAAATGTCACTAAGATATCATGGTGAGAACAAGGAGACAGACATTAATTCAAGAGTTTTATGCAAAATCGGTGGCAGTGTCATCCAAAGGGTCAGACTAATTTACTTTTAATTACCCTGTTACAGGAAAAACACCCAGAGGTCTCAGTAGTAAGTAGATATAGGTCTGCAAGACGTAGTAGTAATACTCCGAAGTGTATACCTAGTGGTATCTTTGAAAGGAAGCTGACATTTTCAAATCGTAGTGTAGAAACATCAGAAAAGGGAATTATTGACAACTTACCTAATGCTGTTCTTGCTGGTGTGGCATCTTTTTTGATCCAAAAGGATACCCAGGAAAGAACAACTGTTAATATACAGGGAATGTATGTTTGTATAGTAAAGTATCCCATTCTTCTACTTAAGTCGAAGTATATAGTCATGACTACATAATCACCTGCAATAATAGCACAAAAAGGAAATTCACATTGTGATGGGATACAGACAGTATCAGTTCACCGACCTGCTAAAATTTTGTTTCATATAAACACTGCATATGAAATATTTTTTAGAGTTTCAACAGCATCTGCGCAGTAATGCTCATGTGAAATTTAAGTAAACCTTGCCATTCTAATATCCTTAAATTTTAGGTCTCTGTGGAAATTATGTATTTGGACAGGCAGAGCTTCTCAGCAATAATTCTGGATGAATAAAGTTTTGAAAGGCATCTTGAATTTCCAGACTTTGTATTTCTGGATCTCTTCATGGCCACAAATGTGAAGGTACTGTCATTCACCAGATTCTGCAACCATGGCACACAAAATCCTTCCTTCTGCAGGCTGTGTCTTCTGTGCCCTAATTTCAGGTGTGAGTGACTTCTGTTATCTTGAGATACGAATCTGAAAATAGTGGTCTTTATGGCAAATGTAGCATGCACATAGGTATGCCTTTACACAAGAAGTCATTTATAGACACTAGAACCTCAATGCCCGTGAGACACTCTGGTTTTGTTGGCATTCCTCATTTCAAAGCAGTTGGGGCCATTTCTGGTATTTTCAGAAGGTCAGTCTGAACACAAAGTTTATTATTCTGCTGTATAGTGAAAATCATAAATTCAAGAACTCAGTAAGAAGGTTAGTTTATCTCACAGTATATGATTTTGTTCACTGTACCTCTTCTGCTAACCCTTGTGATTCCACAGGGGATAATAATCTGTCCCTCCCTCTCTCCTCAGTAGAGGCTACTGACTTTACCACTTCTGCCCTTACTAACAGCTCTCTCAGCCTCATAGATATTAACTATCTTTCTCTCTCAGACAGTTACGGTGAATAACAGTAATAAAACTGCACCGGGACTGATTTCTGTACTTCACTTGAAGTAGGTTGCTTCCATTTCAGATGTAAAGGAGTGCTTATATGCCAGAGAGTTTTTATGTGGTTTTGCCTGACTACATCAGATTTGGCCTAATAAATTTTATGGCTTCTTGTTACAAACCTTAACTTTCTAGAGTATGATGTTTGCAGAAGGCATCATTTGCAATAGCCAAGTAAGTCTGTCCTGTTACAGCAAACCATCAGAAGAATGAAGAAATTGGAAGCATATAAAGATTAATCCCCCAAGGAATGTACATACAACTCACCCAAGCAGAAGCACAGTGGTTTTCTTAGCTGAGGCAAATTAAAGCTTAATCATCTAGTAACAGAGGGCATACAAACAAATACATTTAATACAGTGGATAATTTGACTACAGCTAAATATTATATAGAAAAGAAATTAATTCAGTAATAGTATCTTTCATCCAAAGCATCTCTGAAGGCACTGTAAAATCAATGAATTATCATAAGTTATAAAGTTAAAGGTAAATAAAAATCTGATGGTGGGAACAGGGGAATGTGTCAAAAGGAAAAGTTCCTGTGTGTAAAGTACATCAGTTTGAGATAGATATATTTGGAAGAAGTTGACAAGCCTGTGAAAGTTTCTATAATGCCTCTGTTAGATGAAAGTATACATTTTGACAAGAATTGTGCCAGTGAAAACTGTCTGACCCCAAGAATCTGGACAGTCATTTCAGAAGCCTTGCTTATAGAGCTCACTGCTGTTACAACTGGGAGGTATTACAGAACATCATGACATAGAGAGGCTTTTGGGTTGTTCTACAGGCTAAGGGTTATTGTCATTTCATGAATCACCAGCAGTTTTCTCTGTGCAGGGAATGGCACCAGGGAATTGATATGGGTTAGTAACCATAGGTTCTGCTGGATTACTGTTAGACTGGTTTGCCTCACCGAAGAAAGACTTACACCACAGCAACCGAGATCATTTCATAGACACAGGTGTAAAGAGTCAGGTGGAGTGTAAACCAGTGCTTCTACTGACATGAACCAACTGAAAAGCATGGAAGAAATGTGAGTTAAACATTGTCTGTCAAAGTAGAAAAATGAGCAAAAAATGAAATCAAAGACTCTATAGGAAACATATTGAGCCTTTCCATTTCCTTTCCATTTCCTTAGTTCCTGTATCTAGAACAGTGTGTTTATGGATGAGCTGCCTGAGAATGGTATAAAGTCAAGCACAATCTGCACACCTCCATTGTGTTTAACAATATATGATACACATAATTCCAGTACCCACACAGGTCACTGCTCCTCTCAATAGCGTAGTCTTGATACCTAGCACAGAAACCGAGAGTAGGAGTAGATATTGCACTGTAAGATACTGGGAAAGTAATAAAGAGTCCCTGTTTCCAAGGTCTTTGATGAAAATATACCTGATAAACATGAGAGTGGGAGAAAATTATGGCACATTAAATGACGTAGAGAGTCCACCATCACAATTAGTCATTAACTGATTTAGTGTCTTTCAGGCAGGATTAATTTCCTGTGACTTTAGACATCCAGAAGGCAAATTCTACAGACGACCTGCACACTGTGGCCTCCTTTCTACACTTAATGAAAAGAAATTGGTACTTTCAGTATATTGTTTGTCTTGTCTGCTTTAGAGGCACATTTTAGAAGAAGAATGTTTTCAAAACATTTCCATTTCTCTCCTATGATTAAAAAACAAGGGCGAGTGGCTGAGATGTGGACAAAAACATTGCAGACACTTGGAGATTATACAAGGAGTTAACCACACCCCTTGATTCCATGGTGAGAGCTAAACTGGGCTACTTCTGTGAGGATGATAAGGTTATTTTATTTAAATATAACAATCTTCTTGACATTTTAAAGGGTATTTTAGTTATTTTCCTCCTTTTTTCCTGTTTAAAGTTGATGTCTTCATCCTTTAGGATATGCACAATTCCTTCTCTGCTCCTTCCTTCCTTCCTTCCTTCCTTCCTTCCTTCCTTCCTTCCTTCCTTCCTTCCTTTTCTTGCTTGAGACCCACAGATACTCTCACAATGAAGGCAGACCCAGGCATACAGGCAGCAGCTGTGCATAAAGACTTACGTACTGTACCCTCTCTGCTGCTGTGTGTTTATGGGAACACACTGACAGATAATATACCAAGCAATTTGCTTCACTGGAACCAGTGATGCAAAGAGGAAGTGAGAGGAGAATTTGCTGGTTCTCTTAAAGTACTCAAACCACGGTTATGACACAATGAATGCTGCTGACAATGTTCATGGGAGGAAGAAATCACCACTCTTGAAATTCAGAGCCCCAACTGAAAGCACCAGTGTTGTGTCTGCTCTCAGAGGCAAGCATGCTTCTGTACAACATATACTGAATGACTTTTTTTAATAGATATGGTAAATTAAAATGTTCAACTAAATTACCACTTCAGTTCTATCCTCAGCCAAGTCAACTTCTATCGAGATGACTGGATTCTCTCATTACATTCAGAAGAGTATGTACTTTGGCTACTTTCCTTATTGCACTGCTCCAAATTGCATGATGATGGTACTATTCTTCACACTATTCCTTCCAGAAGTAAATATTGTTTATGTATCTGAAAGCACTGCATGCACATTAAAGAAAAGTAGCCATGGTACATTTATTTCTTTCTCTAAACATACAAAATAATATGTACAAAGAAACTTGCCTCTCTTCTGAAAGATTCTCCTCTCTTCTGGGATGCAATTCATTCTGTACATCCTGCAGTCATGAGCAACCCAAAGGCGGGAAAAGCACCTTCAAGAGCAAAAGTGCTTCCTTGCACCTTTGGGAGCCTTCAGAGCTCCACCTGCTGTTACTGCCACTGCTAGAAGGGGAGCTGGGGCTCATTGTGTGACAAAGTTCTGCAGTGCAGGCACTTCCAAGCTGCATGTCATTAAACCAGTGCACTTGGTTTGAAAGTAATCACACAGTGGTTGCCTAGCAAAGGACCACTGGAATCGCTAATACCAAGAAACTTCATTTTTAAACCCAGAGAGGAATTCCACCTTTTAACAATTTAAATAATATTCCCAGGAAGGCAAACTAACTTTTAACTGAATGATCAGACCATCAATTCACTGAAATAATGAAAACTATCTCGAGGCAAAATAAAGCATGATCAGTTCTCTATAAAGGGAGCAACATGCACCTTTAGGCAACAAATCTGGAGTAATCGAAATAGTGTAGCAACGCTTTCCATGCAACCAAGATGACTGCTGGCTGTGACCCATAGGACTTATATTAACCTAAGTTTCTAGTTTGAAAGTAGGACACTATTTAGAACAATAATGATTTCCAGTGTAATAACTGCTGCGGATTTTAATGAACAATGTTAAACTATAGCAAATTTTTTTTTGACTATTGAAGACTAAGGGTCAGAATTTTGCACCAAGAACAGCTCCCTTGAACGTAAAATGTTTGAGCAGAATGCAATTCGCTATTTTATTAAAAATAAATAAATTAAAAAATATAAAATTATATACCATAAATAATTTATTTACTCAAACTATTCCATACTATCCTATGTCACACTTTCATTCATCCTTCCATTATACTCCGAGGTTAACAACTTAGAAAAATGATAAATAATTATTAACTTTACGAAGACTGAAATATGAAGGTACAATGCATACACAGAGCAGATTCAGCATGTGAATGAAGGTTACATGCCAGTTGTCCACCACTAGAACTGCAGAACAATGAGGAGTGGCAGAGTTTATCCATGTTGTTACAAGAGTGATTACAGAAGAAAGTCCTAGTCATTAAAATGAGGAGTCACAGTGTGTGTCACGAGTATTTCTTTGTTGATCAGCAAGACCACAGAGACTGAGGCATCTTCCTCATTATCTTAATAAATCAAATTTACCCAATAGTAAGGAAACTAACTTTCCAATCTTCAATGCTTTTTTATTTTTTTTTTTTCACTTGGAAGCCAAGAGAAGACCTAATTTAATCTTGCCATTAACTATTCATGTCACCCTCAACCTCTTTTCTGATCTTTGCTTCCCAAAGCTCAGTTTTTTATTTCCTGAGCTAGGTTTCTCTTCTTTCTTAGTAAGTTGACAATTTTCTAGTCAGTATGTACAGAAGTTCTTGCAAAATGTTCACCAGAGAGGTTTATTAGAAGACATGCATGTGTAATTGGAAGCAAAGCTATTGTGGCAGTGCTGGTGCCAACTGGGAATGTGCAAGTTTCAGGTTCAAGACATGGCTCCAAATTCTGCGCCAGCTGGAAAGAGCATCTCAGTTCAAAGTCAGGCAGAAACACAGGCAGTGTTACAAAACCCAACCCTGCCTAATTTGGAAAATGGGGATTGTTCAGCCTCAAAAAAAGAAGGCTTCAGAAGACCTGATTGCAGCCTTCCAGTACCTGAAGAGAGCCTACAAGAAAAATGGAGACTCTTTTTAAGAGCATGTAGTGACAGAACAAGAGGGAATGGACTCAAACTGAAAGACAGCAGGTTTAAATTAGATATTAGGGAAAAATTCTTTATTGTGAAGGTGGTGAGGCACTGAAACAGGTTGTCCAGTGAAGTTGTGGATGCCGTGTTCCTGTGGGGGTTCAAGGCCAGGTTGGATGGAGCTCTGATCAGCCTGGTCTAGTGGGAGGTGTCCCTGCCCATGGCCGTGGGGTTGGAACTGGTCCCTTGCAACAAGTCATTCTGTGATTCTGATTCTATGATTCGAAATCAGATGGAAGAGTCATGTCTTTTCACATCCCAGGCCTTCATCCCAATACCTCAGAGATATACCTAGTGGAGGGTCAAGCTATCTTCTTACTGAAACTACTAAGAAAATAAAAAGATGCATTGTGATTACTTCAATTACACTGCCTATTATTAATACTTCATCAGCCATTCTGTCTTCAGACCTGCTTTCCCATCCTAACATGACTTTATCTCCAGCCATGTATAGAGCAAGTTTCGACTTTGAAAGATCCAAAAACTCAACAAAATGGTAGAAGAAATAGCTTAATGTACTCATAAGTGGTTATGACTTCAAAATGAGCTATTATTAAGACAAAAAAAGACAAGGGGGAAAATAGGATTTTGCAGTTCTTTTGAAGAAAAATGTAGGACAAATGAGAGTCATGAAAGTATCATTAAAAATGCCTTTATCTTCTTCAGCATCATTATAAATAATGAAGAAATGCTGAGGATTTATTGCACGCTTAATCTGACTCCTCCAAAATGGGTCAGTCAACATACAACAAGAGTTTTCATTTGTGGGAAAAATTTTTGCACCACAGCAGTCTAGAGCAAATGCTTCCAAGACAAAAGGAAGAACAAAATGATTGAGGTCATGCTGTCACTTAAAGGGCTAGTCTTAAATTCCCCTATGCTGCTTTGGCATTTAGGTATTTCACAGTGACACCTGGATATTGTGCTTGGATGGGAGCATGTGTACAGCAGAGAAAGATATTTACTCCTCATCTCAGGTAAGTGCTCCTGGAGTGGTAACAGGAACTGCTACAGTAATACATTTCTGCTTAAGCTACATGTTTAACCTCAGGAAAAATGCATTCAAGGCTTCAGAGGTGTCATTTTTACATGTATTGCCATAGTAGCTATGTGACTAGACATCTAGTCACAAGCAACAATCTTAAGCAATAGATCAAAAGAGCTTTATGTGTCCCAAAGATCTCTGGGTTTGAGTTCATAATTGCCTTTGGCATTATCAGGATGTATCTCCCTGTGTGTGTGTGCATGTACTAGAGCAGTGTAGCCCAGAATTGGCTTTGAGCTCTTACACTGGAAAAGCAAATTTTCCAGAAATACATTCACATCATGATGCAAAATTATTGCTAAAGTTTCCCATTATCATAGACAAATTACCATATCAGTACACAGTGGAAAAAAAACCTCAAAACACCAACTAACCCTAATAGCACTGTTTGTGCCTGTAGAAATCATATTCAATTATAAGTATACACACATGCATTAGCATGCATAACAAAAATCAAATAGTGTCAGATTAGAAGTGAAAAACAAAGACCAGATCCCAGGTTGTCTCAAGGCAAAAGAATTGTTAAAGTCAAATCAGACCAAGATGTCTTCCTAACCTGGCAGATCCACAAAATATTATGTTGGGTTTATTGCCTTGTGTAGTATCAAGAAGATATCGAGAAATGTATTTTTACTTGAGGCTATCAATTTTTTTCATCACTATAAAATAATTCACATTTATTCTGTTTGTTCTTCCTTGGATGCTGCACTTTCATTTTCTTTGATGCAAGCAGCATTTTCAACACAGTTTTCTAAAATGACAGTTTTGTTAAATGAACTATTACCTGCTTTTAAAAGTTAATGACTGTGTTTTCAGCACATAAAGTTGTTACATTCTCTGACTTTGGCATTTAATATTGAATCTGGAAAACAACTGAATTTGTTCAAAGTTCTAACTTCTTTATATTGATCTTTTTTTCCTCAGAATCATTGCCATACATATGTTGTGTACTGGAACTTTTCATGGAGAACTGAAATTAAATAAGCAAAAGACACAATTTTTTAAGACTTAAATTAATTGTGTCCCAGAGTAATTTGAAACCTACTAGTCAGTATTTCTTGTGCCCTAAACAATTCTTTATATGCCACTGACCGTTGAAAGCGACAGTTTCAAAGACAGTTACTTTTGATTCAATGGCAATCATTTCACTCTCTGTATCTCATATTTTCTGTTAAGTGTCTGGGATACTTTGAATGTACTCAGGAGGTGAATCAAGGTCCATGAATACAATTGACCTCCAGAATTAATTCAAAGAATAGAAGGATTGAAAAAGAAATTACTACTATTTTAGTTTTTGGTGGCATGATCAAGACTATTTTGTTTATTTGTAAACTTATGTGTTTATATATTATGCAAGCTCTCCTGCCAAATACACCTATTCTGTCTTCCCAGTCATATTACTGTATATAAAGCTCTCCTCCCACTAAGCCATGTGAAGCTGTAGCATGTTATTCATCCATGAGGTATTATGAGCACCAGAATTGCTCTCAGGATGTTACGGCCTATTATCTTTACAAATAATGACATTTTCATTTTGCAACAAGAAGTATCATTTCATGTATTCTTTGAAATATGGAATGACTGAAACCAAAGGAATTTTAATTTGGCTGTTGTAATGTATAAGAAATATTGTAAAATCCTCCAAAAAATGCAGTTTCATCCAGCCACATAGTGGGAATAAAAATGTATAATATCATAAGCAGACTTTGATCCATGATTACCAGTCCAGTTCAATTTCTGCCTTATCAGTAGGAAAGTTACACACATAATCTCCATTTGAATTCATGTATCAGTCTGAGAGAAAATCAATATACAAATATGGTGCAGCATGGCATGATCCATTACTCACTATTCCTAAGTCTTGCTATTTTCCATATATAGGTTTTCTTTTGTGTTTGAAGAATAGAAGTGAACAATAGCAGATGAAGTAAAAACAATAATAAATTACCATAGCTGCCGATGTCAGTGAAAGTAGATGAAGGATCAGAGAGAAAATGAATGTCTTTTATGTAGGAATCTTTTCCTGAGAGGGTTTATTGATGAGCTGTGCAAAGCTTTTTGAACAGAATATTTTTTCACACTCCACAGAGCATCAAATACTGTAGGATATCTGAGGATACACAATATAAATGACTCTTGCATTCACTTTGCTCTTAAAAAGCACTGAGAACCACCAGTTTCATGATGCCTGTCAATGCTGATCACTTCTCATTTATTTCTAGAACTGAAATTCTTACTCACAAGAGCTGTTGCTTGTGGGAGGAGGTCCATTTGTGTTACAGTTTGTTACACAGTCCCACAGGACTGGATTTGGTGAGCTTGTAATTCCCAAACCAGTTGAAATAGTTTTTAATTAGCCATCAAAAAACCCCATGTTAACATTGTAAAATAAAATGATTCCTTTTTCTTCCTCAGAATTTATTTTTATACATTAAATAAAGAAAAATCCTAAACAAAAAAACCATTTTGCTTGACCTGATATTCTTTGTGCATAAGTAAAATGCTCATGAGTTTGGCCTCATCCACAGTCATTGTGACTGTATTATATTACTATGACATCTTTTATATAATCATGGAACGGAGTAGCCTGTTTCTTTCTATTCATACTGACATCTACTCCACCTCAACTGTCCCTAACATACGCTCTTGAGGATAGCTTTAAATAGTATCTCACTGTTGGAAGCCCTTCCCTGTTGGTCATGCCACATTCTGAAAGAGACTATGGTGATTATTTGGCTGCATTTTCTGAATGGTATGAGATTTTTCTGAAGTAAGTACAGCTGCAAACCCCAAAGTTATTGATAAAGTAGAACATCTTTTTAAAAGAAAGGTGTCCTATCTTTATTTTAAGAAATTCCAGCAGTAGAGCTGCACTACAAGCCTTGAAGTTCTTTCAATGCCTAGTTATGCTCACTGGGAAAAACAGGTGAGTCTATTTAACTGAGTGAGTTTTTTAACTGAGACTTAGTCTGCAGTCATCTAACGTGAACTCAGACCTTGAGCCTTAGTATATCTTTGATAGAGTGCTAAAGCATTTTTAGCCAGTTTTGTTTTTCTCATGCAGGTATTTAGAGATGGTAATCTACTACCCTTTGTCCTTCAAGATAAACACTTATGGTCTCTTAACAAGAGGAATTATTTCCAGTCTCTGTTAAATTTTCTGTCTCTTTCATGCACTTCACAACTTTTCAAAATAATTCTTGAAGAGCAGCCATCAGAATTAGGTCTTAATTTAATAGTAGCTGCATAAATATAACATATACAGATAATATAAACGTCCTTCTTCTAGGAAATAATCTTTCTCTGAACACATATGCCAAACCTGTGCTTGGTACTTTGGCCACACCTTCAAACAAGGAGTATATTTTGAAATAACTCTTAATTCACAAGAACTATTACATAGCCTTTAGATCTGCAGCACCCAAAATGTCAAGTGTCCAATTCTGGAAAAGCAAAATCATTAGGCTTCAATCCTAAGTACCTGCTTCCGACTTGAATACATGTTCTGAAGTACAGATAAACATACTGTCACTTTCAGCCAGGCTACAGAGCTACCTGACTTGTAGCTGCTATTGACAACTCCCTCAACCTTTGTGTCACTTATAAGCTTAACAAGTCTCAATGTTATTATTGCTTCTCTGTCATTAAAAGAAGTATTAAGTAACATCAAGCCAAAAGATGTAGAATCTCAACAGAAAGTCCTGGGGAATAATGTTTTTTCTAGCTATGTCATGGATATATCCAAGTAGTCAAAATTGAGTAATTTGATATGTGACACTGATTTTCTTATCATTGTAGCTTCTTAATCAAAATGCCATACTGCATCATGCAAGATGTCTTACAAATGTATGTTATATCACCAAAAATGTATAAGCTCAGAAGATGACACTGAGCTAGTTTGACAGGAGTTACTTTCTATGAATGAGTGTTTATTGGTGTTAATTATGTTACCCCTTACATTTGTATGAATCTGTTCCAGGATCAGCTGTTCCATAACTTTACTCAAGAGCAATGCCAAGATGAAAAACCAGTAATTACTTTGGTAATTTTATTTAGATTTCTGAAACTGTTGGGAGGAGGAAAAAAAGTGTTTTATTTGCCCTCAAGCCTTCATCTGCTCTTTAAACTATTAGTATCAAGTTATCAAAGGATATGTTAAGCAAAGAAAGAATTAATGAAGAGATTGTGCTGGGCAAGTGACTGGTAACATCAGAATAGAATAGAATAGAATAGAATAGAATAGAATAGAATAGAATAGTTTTGGTTGGAAGGGACCTATGACAATTATCTAATCCATTTCCCTGACCATTTTAAGGACTCACCAGAGGTTAAAGCCTGTTATTAAGGGCATTGTCCAAGTGACTGCTAAACACTGACAGGCTTGGGGCACCAACCACCTATTTAGGAAGCCTTTTCCAGTGTTTTATCACTCTCTCAGTAAAGAAATGCTTGCTAATGTCCAATCTGAACCTCCCCTGGCACAGCTTTAAACCATTCCCATGTGTCCTATCACTAAACACCAGGGAGAAGAGCTCAGCACATCCCTCTCCACTTCTTCTCCTCAGGAAGCTGCAGAGGGCAATGAAATCACCCCTTTGTCTCCTTTCCTCCAAACCAGACAAACCCAAAGTCCCCAGCTGCTCCTCACAGAACATGCCTTCCAGCTCTGTCACCAGCTTTGTCGCCCTCGTCTGCATGCATTCAAGGACTTTCACATCCTTGTTACATTGCAATCTTTGTTTTCCACAATTAACTGTATACCTGGATTCAAAAAAACTGCAAGAGTTGGTTTATCTTTTATTCTGTAACTTTCTAACTCACATCAAATTCCTGCATGCTGGAGACAATGCCATTTTAATTAAGAAATAGTAAAGGCAATGGTTGAGAATTTCCAAGGAATGTTAGTATTTGCAGAAGGAGTTTTCTGGCATAGTCTTTCAGATTAAAGCCATCTGACAATGATATTTCCCACTTCACGTTACAGGTAGATAAGCTTTTTTTTCCTACAAAGGTATTTGGCAATCTGCAGCAGATCCAAGCTTGAATTCTGTCTTATCTGATAGAATAAAGAAAAATATTGATCTGTATGCACTCTTATTTACCTCCAAGACATTTGATAGCTGGAGAAAGGTAATGCTACTTCTGACTGCTATTTTAGCTCCTTTTTTGCCTACTCAAGACTTTCCAGCTGGATTACTATCATTCTTTCTTGCCTTCCAAGCAATGATTGTTCTGTGTTTTCAAATTTCCTTGATAACACTTTTTCAAACATATATTTATAATCAGGCCATAAGTATTGCCTTTATTAATTTCCTCAGCTTGCACCTCTGGTATAATGTAATGTTTTTTTTTTTTCCTTCACATTCCCTAGTGCCTTTGTTCCCATGTGCTATTAATAAATTAATTTTGCAATTAAAAAAAAGTTCCCTTCTTTCCCATTTCTACTAGCCCTTTTTCTTTCTTGTACTGTCCTCCTGGATTGTCAAGTCATTCTGCCTGGTACTTCTGAGTTCCTTTGTGAGGAATGAAAAAGCCAGCCTAAATCTCATCCAAATATAACTACCTCTCATCTGTTCATTTCAAATTATGAATTATATTTTTCATTTCTGAACTCTGTGCTCAACCTTTCACTTGCTTTCATCAGAAGTTGTCTCTTATTTTAGTTCAACTGGAAATAAACTTTGCCTTAACCTGCCAATGTTAACTTAAAATTGTTGAAGTCAAAAAATCATATATTTAGCCCAAATCTCTTGATATCCCTTCCCTTGCTGTCTCCAGGGAATTGCTTGTGTATATTAATTATGTCTCTTTGTCTGATATTCTGCAGTGTGAAATATTTAACTTATACAACAATAACACACACTGATTTTTAAGGTGGTCCTGTCAAATTAAATAGTGCCAGAATAACAACCAACTGTCTCCCTGTGGCAAAAGAAGAAATAGAGATATTTTCCCTAAGTACTATTCAATCACACCTTTAAAAAGTTCTCTTCACACTTGGGCAAGAGCCCACATCTTTTTACATCATCTCTGCATGACCTAAAAAGGACAAGTGACCACAAAGAATTGCAGGGAGGAGAAAAGACTCCTGAAAAATTCTAGAGAAAGGCATGAGCAAGGTAAACAGTTCAGTAACAGGAAGGTGATGTTTCATTCACAATTCATAGTTGTGGAATACAGCAACTGTATTGAAGGATGATAGCAATATCCATTGATGCCAGAAGTTTATTAGTTTTTGCCAAAAAACCCCAAAAGGTATTCTGGTAGTAAAGCCAGACCAAACTTTGGAATTCTTTCTCAACACTGCTAAGTTTTTCAAGAGCATATGGTAATGTCTTTGATTCTTACTTCATGGATTCCAGTTTTCCTCAACTCAGCTCATGCAATTACCTTAAAATGTGTGAGTTTTGGGAGAGAATGGAGTGGCCTTATGTACTTCAATTGATAAATCACCACTAGATGCTTATTCACATGGGCCTGGTTGAAGAGGACTGTATGTCAGATATGTGCAAATTAAAAGAGAACATAAGATAAACTCTGACTGTGACACTACAAAGTTTGAAAATTCAGAAACTTGAGCCAACTGTTTGTAGGAGGAGAACAATTTGGGAATGGCTAAATATGGCATTTGTTTTTTTAACTATTTAATGCCTGTGCTGCTGTGGTGGTTAAAGTTCCAGTCAGCAGACAGAAGCAAAGAACAGAGTGTATGATTTAAAGACACTTTTTCCCAAATCATGGAGTCATAAATGGTTTGGATTGCAAGGGACCTTAAAGACCATCTAGTTCCAGCCCTTCTGCCATGGGCACGGACACCTTCCACTAGAACAAAAACCCACCCAACACGGCCTTGAACACTTCCAGGGACAGGGCATCCACAGCTTTTCTGGACAACCTGTTCCAGTGCTCACCATCGTCACAGTAAAGACTTTCTTCCTTATAGCTAATCTAAACCTACCCTCTTTCAATTTAAAGCCACTCCCCCTTGTCCTATCACTACAGGCTCTTGTACAAAGTCCTCCAGCTCTCTTGTAGCCCCTCTAGGTACTGGAAGGTGCTATAAGATTTCCCTGGTGACTTCTCTTCTTCAGGCCAAACAACCTCAGTTCTCTCAGCCTGTCTTCATAGGAGAGATGCTCCAGTCCTCTCATCCGCCTCTCCGACCCTCCTACCTCTCCTAGTGTAATGGGTCTTTCCTCTTCAGTCTGCAGAGTCATGAGGTGGTCCTGCAAGGGCACCTTAACCTGTGCCTGTTGCTGGTCCTTGCCCTTGCAAGCATCCATTCTTCTGTGTTATTGACCCCCTCCCTCCTATTTGTGCTGCGGGGGAGGTTGTGGCTGCTTGTCTGTGGGATTGTGTGTCCACTGCAGACCATCCTTGGAACCAGCTGTCTAACTTCTTCTCAACCTCCCTGATGTTACACAGGTTTGCTGCCCGTCCCTGTCCCAGGAGAACGGTCCAGGCCCTACCCACAGACTGAGGTCCACACTGCAGCCTCTCCCCTCAGCAGCTCTGTGTGGGTGGAGGCGTTGCCCAGCATCGGGACAGATGAGGCAGACCCTTTGGGGCAGCCCCCTGCCATATCTCCTGGCTCTGCCCACACCTCATCAGCCACTCCTCTGTGAGTTGCCAGCTCCTGGCCAGTCTCAGGGGTCCCCTGGGGTTTCCTTGGCTCAGAAAATCCCCCCTGTATGCCAAGATCCCCTGCTCCACTGCATCACATGCCTGCACCAGAGGTGCTCACCTCATGGAGTCTGTGAAAGATTACATTTTCATGCATGTTTGGTTGAAAGCACCGAGTCTGGTTCATCCATGTGAGAGGACTGAGTTCAAAATTTGAAGAGCTACACTGGTGGAATGGTTATGGAAAGGCTGGAGGCTGGCTGTTCATAATTGTTGTGTATCTCTGGTTGTACTGCTTGTTTTCAGCATGAACAGCCTTCCTTGCTGTGTGTCACAGGCCTGGGACTTGTAACCATGCCCTGCCTTCATCAAACAACTGGATGTGATCACCAGCCAGGTGAACATTTTGTGTTGATGGTAGCTTAAATATTTGGTAGCACTTTCAAAAGCTCTTCACACTATCGTGAATCAACAAGGTACAGATTTCTAAGTCACTTACGCCATGTATTTACCAGGTAATTGGATGAGCGTGAGGGAGGCTTTAAGCACAGCATGTTCTGGCAGCAGCCCACACTGCAGCTACAGGAAGGCCTTGTTAACACTGATAGGTTTCCAGTCTTAGTGGGATCACTCTGGGACCACTGCTACTGTGCATCTGCAGTGTGCAGGCTCCCCATAACTCTGTGTACTCCACAGATTAACCAACAGACACTTTTGAGAGTTTTCTCCTACAAACACTTTTTAAAAATATGTAAACAGAATCTGTTAGTACTGGTAAGTCAGTGAAAAGAGTACAGGACTTAGATTCCATATGTCACTCAAATTGCGTCTTCTGAAGAAGAGAGTGTAGGAATGTTTCAATTTTTGGAGGGTTTAGGACTGCAAAAATGAAGTGTTTGATGTGGTATCTGAGGGGCAGCCAAAAAATTTCATTTGCAGTCTTAATTTAAGCCTCTGATTTATATTTTTTTTTCACAGCCAGCAGTCTCTGCCCTGAGTTTTGCTTCCATGGATGAATCTAAATGCAGTATGGGGAGAAAATACCACATGCACAAAACGGTAACATCATAGAAATAAGTAGCTGTGGAGATATGATTCAGACCTGTGAGAAGTAAACTTAGGAATTTAATGGTTAGGGTTCCATTTAAAGAGCATCTGTGCCTTTGAAACCTGACCACACACACAACATTTAAGACCTACTTCGCCTAAGACCTACCTGAGCAACCGTCTACTTTGAAAAGAAGCATAAATAAGTTTTTCATTTATCTCCCCGTCCTGGTTTTGACCAGGACAGAGTTAATTTTTGCAGTAGCTGAGGGGATACAGCTGTGGATGTGTCTAAGAGGATATTCCATACCGATTTAGGTAATTTCCAGGGGTAGAGGAGGACAGGGCAAGGAAGGCATGGGACAGGAAAGGGCAGGACAGGATGGGACTGGACTCTCTCTTGTTTCCGAGGAGATGGGTGTTCCTTTCTGATCAGGAAAAATATGCTGGAAGGAGCAGTGGGATGGCACCATCTCCGGTTATGTTGCATTGTGTCACTCGGTGAGCATTTTGCACGTAAATCACTCTATTTTGCACACTTTTGTTATTAATATTGTTACTGTTACTACTCATTTTTCTTACCTTAGCACTGCTTCCAGTAAATTGTTTTTATCTTAACCCATAACCTCTACCTTTTGTATCTCCCACTGGACAGGGGAAGGGAGTGAGCGGGGTGGAGAAGGGAGCACTAAATTAGGGAGTGCCTCTCCTAACCCATGACACTTCCCAATAACAGTATTATTTTAGAAACCACCAGACTGGAAAACAAAGTATGTTTTTTGTACAAGTTGCTCACAGTTCTCAGCAAGACAACATTCATGATGCTTAGTATGCATCAACCTGAGAGGAAGAGTTGGTTCAAGGAGGAAGAGTAGTCCTAAGTTTCACCCTGGGAAGGGTGCAGTAATCAAGTGTTATGGCTGAATCTGTGTTGACAGCACCTGCTTACTGAACACTAGTTCTTGACATTTCAGTGATTTGCAACATATGAAATATTTAAGAAGGACATTAGATTAGCCCAGGGTAGAGACTGGAACTGTAAATAGATGCTCAAGCAGGACCTGTCAACAAGGGCTAAAGTTCCTGTGTACATTTGCTCCAATAAAAAGCATTTTGAGGAAAAAAACTGCAGCACGAGCAAACCATTGGGCCTATGCCTTTTTATCCTTCCCTTTTTATTTTATTTTTAACTCTACTTGGGTAAAAGGCTACTGTGCTAAGCCCCTACGTGGTTTAGCCCCTGAAATTAGGTTTCTCTGGCACTGCTGATCAGTTATGGCAAACTTTGAGTCTTTGTACATCAATGAAATGTTAGTAAGTTGCTAATGACAGGTGTAACTTCCTTAAACGGTCATAAAATGAATAGGAGACACTGCTAAAACTGAAGTGCCTCAAAGAGCCTGAAAGAGCACTTGTGATGCAAGTAGGTTGCTTTTCCATTAATATTTAAGTGTATTTCAGGACAAGGACCATAATATTGATACATACCAAACTGAAAATGGCAGTTCACTTATGAGCGCTGCCTGAAGTTTTTATTATTTTTAATGTGTAGCTGCATTTGGTCAGCATTTCCCAGAGATTTTAGGGATGCATGGGTCATCTGTGAGAGAACTGAATTTTGTCAATTTTTTGTAATTTTATACAAAAATACTACTGCCTCGGAGAGCTCTTTATTTGCAGAAATTTCAGAAATATTACCTTTAAAAAATGGAAGAAATTTATTCCCTTGGTTATATTTCTTAGTACATTTTTTAACCTGGTTTAATTCAAGGTGTTATTTTTGGCAAACTTGACATAAACTAATTGCTTTGACTATTCTGAAAAAAGCACATTTAAATAACCACAATAAAGAAAAAAGAACTGAAACCAAATCCCTTCTTATTCTGAAAATATCTCTAAAACAGTTCAATTATGAAACCTCTAACCACTTCCTTCTTCATTTTCTCCTTGAATCAACCTTCTATCTGGTTTATTTCAGTTGGAGCTACCTACCCTCAGGCAGTCATCATTCTGTTTCATTATTTCTTTATTATGATTATTTTCCCACTTTGAGCAATGAGAGAGATGCAATTTTGCTCAAACTCAACCTATCGAACACTTTTTTTTTTACCTCTATTACACTCCCTCTTAGCTTATGAATTACTTCGGAAATTATCACTTCATAAGTCTTCTGTACATTGAATTTTAATGTTAGAAAAAGCAATTTGTTCTTTAAAATAATCATTAAACACAGCTTTTTGATTAAGCCAATGGGACCAATGAATAATGTTGTTAAATACCAGACAGAGAGATCTATACTCTTACAAGATAACATACATGTCTCCATCAGAAATGGCAAATATAATTAGTTCCCATGAGCACTCAAAAATGTATTCCTATTCTGGTAATTACTGTTATGATACATCCATGAATTACTAATTTTAAATGGTTTTAATCAAGGCCTGGATGATATAGTGTAGTAGACAATATTATAAAAACATTTCTGATACAATTCCATAGATGTGAAAATATATAAACTTAAAAGATAGCTATTAGGACTGAAGCAATATATGAAGTTAGCAGCTCAAGATTGTAAAAGTATGATTTGGTTAAGCTTGGTATATATATTGGTCCTTGCCCTCCCACCCTCTCAACCTTGAAAGTAATGAACTTCAACAATAACTAATAATCTTATGTCATGATTATGTGTCTATTCCATCTTTGAATGGATTTCTACATAACCCCATAATAATTCAGATTTTTAGGAAACAAAAATGGTGAGTTGGAGGCCAGGAGAGCCAGGATTATTCCTTACTACAGACAGTAAGGCAGTCCACGACCTGAAGCTTCTAATCCTCCCACCTTCTAATTTATCGACAACATTTCTAATGTAGTGAAAGACTTGGGTAACTTTGAGCAAAAACAGCTATAAATCTAAATCTAAAACTCAGTCTGACACAGTGTCTTCAGTTGTCGGCCGTACATCTTTTCCCTTGAAAGTCTTTTCTTGAAGAAAACTATCATTCTCTTACCAGGTTCTCGCTGTGATTGTAAAGGGTAATTCTTTACACAGGTTCATGTTAAAACCAGCAGACTACAATGTTAAGAGTCAAAGCCATCTTTTTTGTTCCCTGTGCTCTGCAAGGGTCTTTCAGTGCAGAGCAGTATGTTTTTAATGCAGATTGCTGTGATTTTCCCTGCAGGAATCTATCAAGTCTCACAAAGCTTGATGCCCTGCCAACAGGGAATATTACATTTTCAGCAGTTCCTTCCAGATAGCAATGAATGGCAAAGGACAGAATGGTCAAAGCTTTGTGGTTGCTGCATTTAGGAGGTTGTTTGTTCATTTCACTTCTTGATTTTCATCCAGTGTTTTGCTAGAATCTCTCCACTTCCTGATTGAACAAAAGGTTCCCCTGAATATTTTCTCTCCTTACTTTATTTGCAGATCATCCAGCGGCCCTACTGATACCTGAGCTCAGTGACTGTTACTGTCTAAGATCATTTAACACCTAATTCCAGAAACTGAAAAGACAGATATTTTGCCATGTACTCAAAAGCATGTTGTTCACAGTGGAGTATTGGTGAGATCTGAGAGTCTTGGACTTCCCTTCCTTGGACTCCCTTCTGAACAGCAATGTAGTCTTTTCACCAATCTTAATATATTCTGCCTCTCTCCAAAGCCTTTCCTTGTTCACAGCTCCAACTTTCTAACTGGTGTGTGCAAACAGCTCCATCACTAGTCCACGAGCTTTTCATCCCATTCCCAACCCACTCATTCCTGTCTTCTCCTTTCTCACCCATGTCCCAGTCTTTCCTACACTGCATAGCTTCATTTCCTATGACAGAAATTTTCTTATCCAGCCTTCCACAAACTGCTCTCCTTTTCATTTTTCTCCTCTCATGACCTGCTTGCCTCTCCCTGGATATTAGTGTCCTTGTCCAACCAGTCCCAGGCCTCTGACCCAAGGTTCCAGTTTGTCACTTCCCAGCTCTGTCTTCTCTTGGAAACGTTTAAGATTGTTTAATGATTTTATTAATGAACTGTGAACAATAATGAGGCAAAATCACCAAATGAGGCATGCTTTCAGGTTAATTAAGTCTGGAGAAAAACATGACCTGGAAAACATTTCCTTCTGGAATTACCGGACACTTTTACATTTCTCCTTCAGCATGATCTTCTGACCAGAGGGAGCCTGGACTGGGCCTACAAACTCTTCAAACACAGAACAACACAAAGCATTTTGCCTGGAAAGCTGTTAGTCTGGCTTATTAGCCCTCAGGTGCAAGCTCTTCCTTGCATGGTGGACTCACACAGGTGGAACAAGAACACTTTAAACTTAACTAGCACTCTTCCTCAAAATTACTTATTTCAATGTAAATCTATTTCCACAATTCAGTATTATTTCAAATCTTTCTTGGTTTACTTATGGACTAAAATCTTTTGTAAACATAATTTCTTCCATTGGTCCTGGGCTCAAAACAAGAAGCAATGGAACATTAAACGGAGTTCTTAACTGACCAAAAGTGCTTAGAATTTAGCTACTTAAATGGATGGGCAGGAGACTGGACTGTAGTTTTATAAATATTGGGCAGGCCTGTTTATGATTTATATTGTTGGATTATATAGTTAGAGAAAAAAGAAGTAGAGGACTAGGTATCTTCTTGACACTTACCATTAAGTCAATATTTCATGGAAATGTTTTCAGGTGCTTAAGCATTTGCATTATAAGATTATATCAACTATTAATGATGTTTGGGTGGTTGAACATGTTTGATTAATAAAGCTGCCACTTTTTATTACTAATGCTGGAAATCATCAGAGATCCTGCGATACTAATGATTGAGGCTGCATTTACATGGAATTGCAGAGGGAGAAAACTGTGTTTTATCATAAATAAAAACAGTACATGCTTAATTACACAGACACTGATAAAGAGGTTTTTCTGGGTTTTTTTTTTTCCTCTTTTCTTTAGGCATATTTAATTAGAAATAAATGCAAATCTCAAAGTTTTTATATTGCAGCTGAACAACTAAACCTTTCCTCTTCCTTCTCTTCCTTCAGTCTCCAGTTGTGCAGATAATTCAATGTTCCCTTTTTGCAGTAAAAAAATTGCATAAATACGCCTATAGTAGGAAATCAGTACTCTTAAATCCTACATAATAAGAATGTTCTCTTGCCTTTTTATTAAGTCATGTAAACTTTGGTAAAATAATTTTAAATAGTATATACTGATTGGCTGTTATTTTTACATCCCACTTAAACTGATGGAAGTTACCACATTAAATTCAAGGGAAGACCAAACATCTGTTTCTTTTTGGTTTCCTGATTCTAGTGGTCCAATATAACATACCCATAGATCCCATTTCAAGGAGTAGTGTGAACATAGAAGAAAGTCTAACTCTTAAGTAGTTTGCCAAACTGAATTGACAGCATGAAAAATTAGTATTGTCAGAAGAAAAAAAAAGCCAAAAACAAAATGAAAAAAAAACAGCCAAAAAAGAGAGTAGGACAAAAACCCTCTAAAAGTTCAGTTTTATTTTTTTATTTTGATAGAGAGTGGTTTAAATACCCAGTGTTATTTAACTGGAGGTCTCATAATATGAACTGGTGGGGAACAGGGAAAGAAAGGTAAATAAGACAAAGAGAAAACCTTACATGATGCGTAATACCACCCTGAATCTTAACTCTCCACTAGGATGTTTTCTGACTGCTTTCAGGAGAAACCTGGTACAAAAAAGGGATCACTAAAGCTAATGTCAATTTCCAGCTTTGTTGAATACTTGCATTTATGGGCAAGTTATTTCACCTTTCCTTCTCACTTGTTGAATATTGCATCATCCTGTACAAAATTTACTTTGTTCTGCTTCTGTCTCCCTTTTCCTTTTACAGCAGAAACTCTCTCTAAGGTAGAGGGAATCAGGCTTATTGAATTTCTCTGTCCATGCCCATAAATCCTTTCAGAGTTAATACAATCCTGTAATTTTGCATTTCCCCTAGTGCAAAAGCCCCTGAGCTGTTTTTTTCAAAAAAAAAAAAAAAAATCGCTGTGAATCTAAAATGGGCCTAAGACATTCTATGTGCTGTGGTTTGATAAATCATTACATTAACAGCTTTCTGCACTGTAGAATCAACCCAAGGTGGAAGGGGAAAAGCAGAAGAGAGATGGCCTTGAGACTGTGACTTCAAAACAGAAACAGTCTAATAGACTGCCAGGCCACTACCAGGTGAAGTGCCACTGCCAGAGTGACATCCTTTTTTTCCTGCACTGCATGTACATGTCATGCAACCATAAGGAACACCATTCATGCTTGCAGTTGAAGTGTTAAAACTGTTTTAAGTTTCTTTGTGGCCCACGTATGACCCAAGAAAGCATGATGGTCCAATGCACCATTGATGTTGCACAGGGCAGGGAATTCTGTGGAGGTGGGAGTCAGTCTAGAAATAAAGGAAGTGAAGTGCCATGCTGCAATATATGGGAAGAAAACCACCCAGAGCAAGATGAAATTCAGGCAGGAAAAGGCAACATTTGTGAAGATCCAAGCTGATCTTAACCCTTATTTGTTGTAGCAGATAGACAAGAGAAATATACTACCTGGTATGGAAAGAGAGCTGTGTTTCTGAGTTTGAAGCTGAACTACCATCACTCTGCTGTCTGAGCAGAGTGGCAGCGGACTATGTCTGGAGAGACAACAGCCAACTATGTGGTTAAAAAAGTGACCTCTGTTATTCCGGAGGCTCTTGGTTGGCATTACCATGTGGATGATGGACATAAAGGAGAGGGCAGTCCGAAATGCTGAACTAAGTTAACTTTTACAGGGACTTCATTCCTGGGAACTTACCCAATCTCTCCAATTGTCCTTGCTCTCACAAACACCTGGTAATTATCTGTGATTCCATCTTGCTCCTTAGAGTAGTAGAATTAGATTTTTATAAACAGAAACTTTAGATATTTTATTGATTTATTTCTGTTGCATTCCAGAACTATTTTTGCATCCTCATATGACTCCTCATTCCAAACACTAATGTTGGCAATTGTTCAATAGTAGTTTACTAATGATCTTTATTTGAGACCTTTCTTAGAGCATTGCTCCAGCTCCCTGGATCTACATGTGCAACTGTGTAGAAAAGTTGTAATACGGCCACAATGATGTGCTGCCAGTGAGGGATATTGAATAATCTAGAGCTCTGTCAAACCCACTACTTGTGTTCTGGTCTGTTTTGAAGGGTGGCAGGAGAGATTTGAGGCAGGAGAATGTGCAGCATGACCCTTGTTAGGTGATGGTGTCACGCCTCTGGGTAGGAAAAGAATGGCAATGTCTGTGCTGAAAAGAAAGCACAATAGCCAATAACAAGGCAGGAGGGTTGTGGCAAAAGGTCAGAGAAGGTCTTATTCAAGCATGTGTTCAAACGATAATAAAAGCAAAGCCCCAAACTGGCATGGAAGGAAGGACAGCAGTGCTAAGAGAAAATGGTCTTTGGGACAAGGAAGTGGGAAGGAAAAATAGAGACAAGCAAAGAGGCCTGACAGCTAGGTGTGGAAAGGCAAGATGGATTTGACATGTTTGAGTCAAATTGGCATAAAACTGGTCAAAGCAGAGATTTTTGACCACATCTAAACCAGCATAGTGGGATTATAAGTGATTACTTCTATTCACAGTGTGTCTTAGGTGGTTTCGATCCAATACCAGGAGGCATGAACTGTATTTTTGTTCAATCCCATCCCGTGATTAAAAGTTTTCAATTGTAATTAAGAAACGTGATGGACTAAAGAACACTTCATCCCCTATTTGATTAATATAACATTCTAAGAATGTCTTTTGAGTATTGACAAATGGATTTGCTGTTATTTACTTGGTATTTGTTGAATACTTTCAATAAATAATTTGTCAATACAATTATAAAAAATTCTTTTGTGATGTATTGACCACAATGGCACTGTTTGTGCCTTAACTGGCTGTCAGCTTTCCTAAACAGGAGAATAAAAACTTACTTTCAGAACAAAGCAAAACCAAAGTAACAAAAATTATAAGCCTGGTTTTTAATGTACTGAATGATTCATAAATCTTCAAAAGCATGAATCAAAAGCATGAATTCAATGAAGAAAACCTTCAACTACATTATTTTCATTTTCTTACTCAATTCAACTCTGGAATTACTTATGTCCTTCTTTACTTACAGAAATAAGATAATATAAGATGAAGGTGCTTTTTGAAATACATAATGTTAAAGTTACTTCATTTTCACTGCCTTTCACAGTAGCTTTCTGAAGAAAAGCTGAAAATGGTAACAGCATCTCACATCTACTCTATGGGATCAGCTCGAAGCCTACAATAAACAGACAATAAATAAATTTTCTGTCTCTTTTTTTTCTGAGCCAGTATGAGTACTAACAAAACACTTCCAAATACCAACTATAGGGTTGTACAAGAATCTTGCAGCCAAAGAGAGATTACCTCAAGAAAATTGTGGTCTGTGGTCTTCAAAATTCTATTTTTTTTCAGCAATTCAACCTTAAGCATTCGAGTTATGTTTACAGCCTTTTTCAAGAAACTATTACTTCCACAATTTGCAACACTTGAAATCAGATTTTTTTCTTGTCAATTTGTTAAAAACTTTGGGAAGAAGTGGAGAAAAATGGGCATTCATGTATGAATTTAGGAACTGCAAAAAAAAGTTCACAAGTTACCTTATAATGCAATGACTAATACAGTATTAGTAGGACTGAAACTGTTTCAGGATGTTATCGCTGGTTCAATCTCAGATAAAACTACAAGAGCAAATTTTTTCCTTCAAACAACTGAGATCAGATGTCAGCAGTGCTCATATTTTATAAATGATTTTGAGTATAGGGTAAAAAAAGGGCACACTGGCAGTTCAATATCAGAGGCAGTTGGAAGCTACCAAAACCAGAAGTAATAATAAATGTACTGTTTGCTATGATTCTTGGACTTCTATGGAGTTCCCCTGTCCTAAGAAGCTTTATTTGCCATAAAAATGTCAGATTTTGAAAAAAAAAAAAAAATTAAAATTTTAAAAAAAAAAAAAAAAAAAAAAAAAAAAAAAATTGAATCCAATTAAAGTGCAGTTTTCTTTTAAGATTGTGACAATAGGAAAACTTTGTATTACGTTTTAAGGAATAATCCCTTCCTAGATGATAGAGTGTTTATTAGCATCCTGCAATACTGTTCTCTTTACATATCACCATGGATCTGATTTTTAAACACACGATATTAGAGAATGGGATTAAGCACCATTTGCAGTGTACTTTGGCCTGAAATGAATTCTGAGGCTATAGCTGAGTTAAAAGGGCTTTTGTTATCTCAGATGACATGGCTAAACCCAAAATTTCTACACCTGTAAGTGACAGTGTAGAATGTTAAGAACAGAACACCTTCCAGCTGCTTTATTTGCTGTTAGAGGATGCTAAAGGTCAGCTCTGCACCCTTGCTAGTGCTGCCTGAGGGTGATGGAGGGAGCTTTCATCGGCCCAGTATTGACAGTACTCTTCAAGGATGCATTTCATTGCAAAGGGAATGATCACACCACACGATACAGTCTCCCTGCCTCAGTGTTTCTGGTGACTTCAAGCAGTAAAGATAGACCAAATTTGTTCCTTAGAAGTTTTTGATGGTTCCTGTCCCATGAGCAGACACATTCTGGAGACAGCTTGAGTTATAAAAAATGTCAATTAATTCCATGAGTGTTAGCCAGAGGTGACCTGAAGTTCAGAATTTGCTGAGAGGATCCTTACAGGCACTGTGAAACCTATTCAAGGACTTGTTCTTTTTCAGACATGATGCTCAGCATGTGTCCTTAGAAAGAACTCTCTCTATTCATTTAAATAAGAGTAAGCTGGAACAAGATTTTTTCACATTTCAATGTGGTTCTGTCTTTATCTATTGTGTTAACACAGACAACATTTACCACATTTTCTTCCTTTTGAATGAAGCATTTAGAAAAGCAAACAGACATATTCTCTCTCAGGGGAGGAACAGAAGAATAAGGATGAAATAGAGAGTTTGGAATGGGAGTGTGTAAATTGGTATTACTAAAACAGACATTTAAATCAATGGTTTATATTAATAGACATATATTTAACAATTTCGGGGTTTTTTTTTCTGGAATGTATCCTTATTAAAAAAATTAACTAGACAGAGAAAAATTCTAACCAAAGTAGACCAAGATGTGCTAAAACTATCTGCGTGCTTTGCTTCATCTTTGCTTAAAGATTTGCGTTATTTTGTCAAGTGTCCAACTGCAGTAGGAAGATGCAATTTCAATTCCTTTAACCTTTAAGGTCTTTATGTGTTTCATAGCAACCTGCATCCAGTGAACAATAAACTAGATGCGTATTCTTTCTTCTCTTCAGACTGCTTTGCAATTCTATAATACTCGTACTTCATTACTCTAAGACAATTTCTGTTTTGAATCAATATTGCTGGAGGAATAATTTGGCACTCTGTTTATAACATGCAAAGGACATGCCTGAAGCTATGGATATGAAGAGCAGAAAGAGCTTCAGATTTTTTTCACTCTAGCTGCTCCTACCTATAAGAGGTTTGCAATTAACTGTGATACTGACTTGAATTAGAATGTGGGTGGCGGTTCTGTACTTCTCAGATGAAAATCTGCATATTATACTTATCTAAAAATAAACTGTTCTCTTTTGGTATAACACCATGCCCTAATTTGTTTGGGCGTGGGGAGGGGAAGCTGGAGCAGGGTGTCCCCGGGTCCAACACAGACTTGAAAGATTTGTACCACCTAAAGGGGAACCTACTGCACTTGCAGGCACTTAAAATAATCAGAAGTACCTGTGGATTTCCGGTAAAAAAAAATAATGTGTTCTAAATGTCTTGCATTGGGGAGCAATGTACAGATCTTCAGAACAGCTAAATGTAGTCTTTCAAACACCAGTCTTTAGGGGTCATGTCAGAATGAAAATTTTAGTTTTCCTCTCCACTGAGGATAAATGCAAGCTTGTAATTTCTGAGAAAGACCAAAAGGTTTTGAAAGAAAGCTTGACAAGAAAATACCCCATTATCATGCAGAATTATCCTATATAAGGATATTGTCTACTATTATAGTTCATCACTGTTTTATAGAACAAGGTCTAAAACACTAAACAGATTCACTTACAAGGTTCATTCGAGAAGGCAGTGTATTCAAAAGCATTTATCTTTTCAGAAGCACATGGACATTGACAGATCTTAGGACAAATCACTTGAGTATTTTGAGATCCTTGTCCTGATGCCACTTTCCTGTACTCTTAGGATTATATATTTCACTGCAATGGAACTCTGGTCCACACCTTCAGTTTGTCCCAAGCTGACTATGATTAACTTTTTCTGACATAATGATCAAAAGTCTTTTTGGTGTCTTGTGTCAGAAGTATCTTGTACTCACTGTAATGCATCATGACTGCTGCCAGGTGAGGGTTTTGTCACTTCCAAATGGCCAAACACAGGTGCCAAGGATTCACCTCTGGTCTTCTATGGGATGCTGTGGCAGTCCTTGTCATGGCAGGCTTACTTACATATCCAGAATGCTCTCGGGTTGCCTCATATAACCACTTTAGCTGTATTTGCTGGAAGGTTTGGAAACTTTCTGAAGGCTTATTCTTGTACTGTGCCATTTCCTTAGCTATCTGACAGCATAGCTCATATGTGCCAGACTTTCTGGCAGATAAAGGTAAGATGAATGTTGGCTTCAGTAGACAGTGGATAAATCCAGCATCAGGCAACTAATTATAGAAGAGATTTTGGCTCTTGCCAGTGTAACTATGAAGCAGAAGGTGTTGACTGAAATGGAGCTGTTATGAACAAGACCAGAATATTGTGAATATTAGCTGCAGAAGAGGGTCCTAGAGGAAAGAGCTTCCACACCACCATGAAATAAATCTGGAAACATGAGCCTGATGTGAAGGAGTAAGGGCTAAATTTAGAGAGATCTTGCTAGCAAGTAACTAGTCTGTATTGCAATTTTTGTTAGTTTATGGGAAATTAAAATCTAAAAAGACACTTAGCACCTTTCTGCAGCATGTGAATAGCTCTTCCATAATCTCTGTATCTTAAAATTTTCATTAAGTTTATAGATTCAGAAGTTAATAAAATATAAAATATCCTGTGCAATACTGTTAGTTTTAAATTAAGTACAATTTCTGCTTCTGAAAGACTTTTAGATAACATTGTAGCTATTGTGCGACCCTGGCAAAAGGCCAAGCCTTCAGAGTTTACATTAATATAAAGCTTTTGATTTAGCCAACCATAAATCACCAATACAGCAGTGTGATGACAGAGAGGTAGGAATAAAAGCCAGAGGTGCTGGAACAGCAAGTCTAGAAGGTTGTTCTCAGCTGAATAAATGCAAACAGGCTCACAGTTCTTATATAATATTTCCACCCCCATCACAGTGATGATACTAATAACAGAAATTGTATCATCAATCTGCATTGCAGATCAAGAGATGTTTCACAATTTGAGTCAAAATATTGTCTACATTGTGCACCTAATTAGAAGTCAACTTATTGATCAAATTCTGTTTTGTATAATGTTATTTGTATTAAAGACATTTGTAAAGCCATTCTGACTGCAGTAATGGTGTCTTTTCCATGGAAATACTTCCCTCTCTCCCTACTGCTTTAGCCACCATGACAGCCTGTTACTGCCTCTATAAACATAGTCCAGCAGATGAAGGGTTTTACTTCTAAAGGTATCATACAAATGGCAGTGTGGCTTCTTATTTGGCAATGTCTAGCCACACATATATCCTCCCAGACCAAATTTTGCCATGACTGCAGAAAGCAGCAAGTGAGGGAGCTGGAAATTTTAGAATGAATCCCTAAAAGCTATCAGCTTACCATGGTGTCATCATGGGCAGGAAAAATGCAGATGAGAAGTAACTGCTATCAGGAAGGCTTCTGTTGCTATACAGAATTCACAGCTCTATTCTTTACAAGTAAGGAACCAAAATCTTTTTCCTAGCAAAACATGGAAGCAATTCCAGTCTTTTGTTTTTTACTTTGTGATCTACTGGTAAAAGCACAAGGACACGTGAGACCGAGGTCCCTATGTCTCGAGTGACTTGGCTAACCTTTGTGCTAAATTCTGTAAGGGGTTTATTTAGTTCTTCACACTGCTATTAAATATTCAATCACTCTTTCAAGCTCAGAGGAGAGCGCAGGTTAAAACCCCAGGGTCTGGGTTATTGTTACTGGAGAACAGAGTCAACCTTGTTGTCTACCTGTCCTGGTGTATCTACAATGCAAAATTATGTAGCTCCAGCAGAAGGGAGCAGGAGATCAGGCCTCCATGTACACAGAGGAGCAACAAATATAGCATTATCACTCGATGCATGAATGCGGACACTAATTAAGGAACCTTAATGCTTAAAGTCAGACACATACAAAGTATTCTGAAATACGGAACGATCAGATAAAAACATCAGCTGAAGAAAAACATAATGGAAAAAAGACTGTGTGTTTTTTTCCATACGGTATGGAAGTCTTTAAAAATGACAACTAGAGGTCCTTTAATGAGGACAACTGGATTTTTTTTAGGGAAAAATCACTTCCTACTGAAATTTTCCCTTCGGAAAAAATGCAGGTGAAGACTTGCCTCCAAGTGTCCCACTGCCTATATTTTTTTCTACTTTTGCCTTTAGTATAAGTAAAATTACTTCTTATTACTTATCCTTCACCATTTGCCACGGTAAGGACCTATACAAAGGACACTAAGCATTTGTCTCTGCAAAGCAAAGCATAAGAATGAAGCCAGTTATATATGCAGTTCTGCTGAATTTACAAAGTATGGAAAGGAGTAATATTCTCTCTACTCCTCTTACTCTAGTTATCTGGTGTACTATTTGTGAACAGAAGAGGGAAGGTGTTTTTAGAGCATGTTATACTTATCCCTTATAAGCTGAGCTTTCTCTAGTTTCTAGTGACTAAAGAATTACTCACATTAAATATACAGTTTCAGGCTTCTACATTTCAGGATCCGATCCCAGGCCAGCACCAGGGAAAAGTTCCATTTACTTCAGTAGGCTATTGATGCAGTTATAAATCACTCTCTTCAGAAGATGTCTTACTATGAGCTTTATGAGACAATTTTGTAACGAGATGGGCAAGTACTGGATTTTCAGGGCAATATAAAAGTTTTGATTCCCATAAATGTCAGCCAAACTTGCAAGCAACATAGGAAAACACTTTACTAGACTAGAAGTATAATTAGTACTGATCTTTTTATTTATTTATTGCATTTCTAATCTGAGTAGCTAATGACAAAGTTATCAGGCTATTATATGAATTACTGTCAAAACTAAAAATTGAAGTTTCTCTTAGAAAATCTTCAAAATCTTCAAAATCTTCAAAATATTCACTGTGATCAATTGCTGTTTGACATGTAAATAAGTATCTTTTAAAAGCCAATACTGTTGATTTCTCAGCTAAAAAGGGATTTGGTTTATTCCAAATACTGTATCAGAGATAAAAACTCTGTCAACAAAAAGATTATTGCTAAATCTTCTTATAACCAGGCTAATTTTCTATCTTGGTATTTACTGTCAGAAAGTAAGTCCTACAATATTCCCTCATTCCAGAGATGACTGCCGAGGCAAAAGACAGTATTATTCTGTTCCTCTGAAAGCAGACGAAGAATGAGAGTCATCTCAAATCCAGGCATATATTTGGTGCCACACACAAAGTAATCTTAAACTGCATAAACATTCTGGATGTTATTTGAGTCCCTTTCCCTCCACTCCAAATGAAGGCAGTATAGAATAACACCCACATTCTGGCCATGCCCCTACTGGCCACCGCAAAAAATTAACCCTATCCTGGCTGGAATCAGGACAATGTGACATTGGGAAAGAGGCAAAGCTCCTGCAATGCCACTTAAGTGAAAATAGACACTATTTTAAAATGGTGCATTGTATTTTTCTGAGTCTCCACCTGTCTGCTTCAGGATGCCATCTGGTTAAAGACAGTCTGTGCAGCAGAGTCAGCTAAGGTAGTGTCTTCTTGATCCCAACGAATTTAGCATTTGAGGAAAAAATCCTCAAATTCACATTTGTCCTGGGAAGAACAGAGATGACAGAGCTCTCTGATGTGTCGCTAGGACTCAGTGGGACATTAAAAATGTCAGTGACTTTAAAACCCCTAAGTTTTATACATATTCATTGAATAAATATCTTCAGATGAGTTAGCTGGCACATGAGGTTGTGACTGAATCAGATCATTAAAAAGAAGTATGCATGGGCACAATCACATTTAGTCACTGTGGTATATTGTGCATTTTTTTCCAGTCATTGTCAAGACCATAAGTGCACCAACAGGCTCCAGTCACTTTGATGAGCCTGTGACCATCCTTCTTTGCCAAGGTTGCCCTCTTGCAACCTCTTCCTCCAGCGGAGGGGTTCAGCTGCCTGCTGCTGACCCTGGCCTTTCCTTGCCAGTCTGGTGGTTGGGATGGGTGGTGGTCCTGCCCTATCAAATGGACCTATGGGGTGACGACTGGACTGCTGCCTAGCCCTGGACTGGCACTGGTCAATCTGACTCACGTTGTGTGGGTACTTCTTGTGGGCTCTCTGAGCCTACAGTTGAGTGATCTGGGAGCATTTGACAGTAAATAGTAAGAAAAGGTGACCATTTTGAAATGCTTTCTTGAGCCAGCTGTTCTTTGCTCACCTAGTAGAAGAGCTAGTCATGAGCACCATTTCCTCTGGATGAATCTCTGGGAGTGTGTTGACTTCTGACAAAGTCAAAGAGCATCAGCTAATGTCAGTCTCAGATTCACTCACAGAATCAGAGTCACAGAATAATTTGGGTTGGAAGGGACCTTAAAGATCATCTAGTATCATGCCTTGTACTATGGGTATGGACACTTTCCACTAGATCAGACTGCTCAAAGCCCCATTCAGTCTGACCTTGACCACTTCCAGGGATAGGACATCCACAGCTTCTCTGGGAAACCTGTTCCAGTGCCTGTACAGTAAAGAATTTCTTCCTAATATATAGTCTAAACCTAGTCTCTTTCAGTTTGAAGCCATCTTCCCTTGTTCTGTCACTACAGGCCTTTGTGAAAAGTCCCTCTTCAGCTCTCTTATCATCCCCCTTTCGGCACTGCATGGCTGCTAGAAGGCCTCCCTAGAGCCTTCTCTTCTCCAGGCTGAACCCTCTCAGCTTGTCTTCACATGAGAGAAGCTCCAGCCCTCTGATCATCTTCATGACCCTCCTCTGGACTCATTCCAACAGGTCCACGTCCTTATTATGCTGAGGGCCCCAGTGCTGGACCCAATATTCCATGTATAGGCTTCACACTAGAGTGGAGGGGCAGAACCACCTCACTCAACATGCTGGTCATGCTGCTTTTGAAGGAGCCCAGGATATAGTTGGTGTTCCGTGCTGCAAGAACACATTTGACTTGATGGGGGCTCTCCTGAAATTTGGCATCTCTATGAAAACATGTCTGTTCCTTCCTTCCTCTGCCAGTAGCTATATATGTATATAGCACCGTGCATTTTCTTGGAAGACAAGTTTGCTTTATTTTGTTCTATAGTAGTTTTGTACTTATCATTTACTGAGTACACTGCAAAAGAATACATGCTTTAATTGGTGTGGTTATTGGCATGGCCCAAAAGAGCTTTATCTAAGTCTGTGACAACAGAGATCAACCTTGATTTGCAGTCCTGTGATACAGCTGAGAGCATCATTTAAGCTGAAGTACTTTATGAAACAGCAATTTCAAAACATAAAGCACGATTTAGAAGTTTTATGATAGGCACACTCCACTAATCATCACCCATCCATGGTATGTGAACAAAGGTGTACCTTCTTATGGCAGTTGTTATGGCTATTTATTGAGTTTGAGTATTGATGCTTGGAATAATTCAGAATGTATGAAATGGTGCTTTCTGTCTGGTTCTATATATATAATTTGCATTATATATTATTATTTTACTATATAATTATATTATTATTATAATATAATAATATAATTAGAAATTATATATATTATATAATAATCAGCTATTAATTTTTTTAAACAGGGTGCTTTTATTGGTGTTTTCTATTTCTGATGAATTATGCTGAACTTATTTATGCAAAGGCCCTTGGAATTGCAAAAATCTCTCAGGCTAAAAGGATCTGAGGAAGAACACAAACAATAGTTGTATGATGCAAAGAAGTTTCTAAGTATATGAAAATAAGATTCAATAGTGACAATGTATTTATCTAACAATGTGAGAAAATAAGGGGTTTAAAAAGAATGAATGGACTTTCTGAGGGAGATGTCAGCAGAAAAGTGCAAGCAACACTACAACTCACTCCACAAGCTCTAGTTGTGGAGTCCTTCATGATTCTGTTGTGGGTTTTTCTTGGTCTTTGTTTTTGTTCCCCTCCTGTGCCCCACCCCGCCACTCCCCTCAAGTGTATTTGGAATGTCTCGTTTCTGAGTCTTAGGACTCAGAAACCTGAAGTTTACTACAAACACACAGAGTGCTTTTAAAGATGACATTCTTCTCTCTCCTGTTGTCCTGGTCACCTTTCCATTGGCTGACTTGCAGTTTTAAAAACTGCACATTTTTTCTGTACATGCAGTTTTTCCTTTCTTTTCACAGGTGGCTTGGTACTCCTTCTTCTTTAATTAGCTTTGTCAGCCTTATTTGACATTGTAGCAAGAGAAGTGCTCTTGCTATAGTATCTGAGTATCTTGCCGGATGGCAACAGGGGAATTTTTCAGTACTCGTGAATTAATTTGGTATCGTCTGACAGTGAGAACTTCAGGGTTCCAGGTAAAGGTTTATGACCACACCACCACCACAGTGATTTCTGCTGTTTATTGCATGCAATCACCATTTGCAGAAAGTTTTTTGTTTTGTTTTGTTTTGTTTTGTTTTGTTGTGGGTTTTTTTGTTTTGGTTTTGGTTTTTTTTTTTTTT